>BCGF01000002.1:1170136-1253748 GCA_001599175.1 Pestalotiopsis sp. JCM 9685
CCCCCCCCTCAAAAGCATACCAAGCTGCCACCGCCTCGCCCCCAAAATTACGTGGTCTTACTGCTTCCTGAACAAATGAAATCTTTCGCAAACGCCTAGGCTCCCCTCGCCAACTCCGCGTGCCACTCGAATCGTGAGCATGCCAAAGGGTATCGTGCCGATGTATGAAAGCTGTGCTCCAAAAGCAAATGGTATCGAGAAACCAGATCCGGGTTCTGTATGCAAGGATCGATCTGACGCAGACGGTTCGCGTATATATCGTCTTGGCGTTGATCTGTGGAAATGTGCGCGTGGAAGTCGTAACATGCTGGATGTCGATGTCGAGAAAAGCGCGATGTCGACCAAAAAACGCACGGCTTGGAACAAACGGCCCATGTTGCAGTGATAGTTACTGCTTGTATGAGTCCGGAAACTCATGGGTCGTGAAGATCGAGTATGTGAACTCCAGGGGTTCCATCCGCATGCGTTGGAAAGGAAAAAGCATGCTGACTGAAACGAAGTTGAGATCGAGTATGTGATCTCCAGTGGTTCCATGCGTTTGCGTCGACAAAAGAAAAGCATGCTGACGGGAACGCAATGAACACAAGAAAATCGTGCGCCTCGGTGTATGCTCGAGACTGAATGAGAGCACGAAAACGACGGATCCTCGCGAAGTGACGAGAATGAGGAGCATGAAAGAGGTACGTGCGCCAGAGGAAATACATAGGGAAACAGAATGGTCGAACCGAATGATACAATAGGGTTCTCATCATCGCGAATGTACGCGTGGAAACGAAACGCATGCTGAGGATGCACAGTCGAGCCGAATGATACAGTAAGGCTTGGACTGTCGAGAAGAATCCGTGTGACCTCGGAATCTCGCGCATGACATGAAGCTCCTGGATCATGACAGCGGCACAATGCGTTTCGGGGAGCAGTCGCCTAGTGACGCATATGGAACGCCTTCATCAGAGTCGTCATTGTGACGTTCTGGTACGGAGCGTTCTCGATGCTGAACTGGCCGTGCTCGAGCTGCTTGCGCCAGGCGTAGACGCTTCTGCGGTACTCCCAGTCGTACTCTGTCTCGCGACCGGTGCGAGGCTTTCGCTGGTAACCAGCTCGGATTCGCCAGTTCTCGATCTCCGCGACAATGGCCTTGGCACGGTTGTCGAGGGGCTTCTTGACGCGCCAGTCGAAAATGCGGACCATCTGCTTGTAGATATCCTGGCGCTCAGCCTCCAGTGCCACCGTTCTGGCAAGGCACTGCTCGGGCGTCAAGAGTTTACCAGCGAGCTGGAGGAAGCGGCCGTGGTTCGTGACAGCTTGCTCAGAGGAACCGATGATCCACTCAAGGCGGTTCACTCCTGCGGGAACATTTCTCCAAAGAGCAAGGGCAACTCGCATCTTTTCCATGTGGAAATTGGCGATCTCATTGTTGAGCTGGAAATTCAGGTCGCAGCCCTCACAGATGCGATGCTGGGGAGCACGCGCTCTGGACACCGAAGAGAAGAGAACACCGGGAAGAACCTCATCGCAGCGAGTACACTTCATTGTGCCGTAAGCCTCGAAGTCTCTCTGGCTCAGAGGTCTGGCAGTCGCTGCCACGGTCAGATCGATGCTGACGGTATCGTCAAGACGCTCCATCATCGCCTTGCGTGCAGCCAGGCCACGTTCACTGGGGTACACCTGAGGGATCAAGAGCTCGCGCCAGACCTGGTTGTGAACATAGTGGGTGGCAGCCAAGCAGAGGTTGAAAGTCTGGTTGACTTCCAGGGGCAGACGGTCCAACCAGCGTCGGAAAGCCTTACCGGGCTGGAGAAGGTCGATACCAGCTCTGCGAGACTCGCGAACGATCGAGACGAGCTGAGCGGCCAAGGCGCAGCCAATGTCAGTGTTCCAATCTTGGAACATCTGGGGGTCGTTATGGGTGATGCCATAAGTGCCCATTCTCTCAGTGGCATGGCCCTGCTTATACTGTGGAGCCATGTCGAGATCCAGCAGGGCACGTTCTCGGGTCTCATTCAAGAGGTAACCATATCTGCCGCCCCATCGGCTCTTCTTGTTGGTCTGACGGTCCTCGTTGATACGGCCGACCAGCTTGATGACGTCGCGGACCTGACTGAGGTCCAGAAGCTCGCAGGAGTAGATGTTCAAGCATCTCAGGTGGGGGAGAGACTCGACGATCGCCTCAAGAGCCTTGAAGTCCAGGAAGTGCATTTGACTCAAGGTCAGGAAGCGAACGTTCCATTGGTACTTGAACATTGTGACCACTACATACTCATTAGTACGACTCGAATGATGAAAGACAAGATAATACTTACAGGTCTTCTGCACTGCACCACACTGGCGCTGGAAGATACCATCTTTCTGCTTACGCATGTAGGGATTGACAGTGCGGAAGCCGACCTCGTTGAAAAGATCCTTGCTGTGCTGCACCTCAGGAGGGTAAAATGCTTGAGCATCGCCCTGAAAGCCCGGTGCCATCTTCAGTGGCTTACGGATGGGGCCGATCACCAGGAACTTCGGAATGCGGACACCGTCGGCCTGCTTCTGGGTGATCTTTCCCTCCTTCACCATGCGGGCAAGGTCCTGTGGAGTCTTGTCACAGAGCTGGAAATCCAGCGCATTGGTGTCGAAGTGCTCCTACAGTCGATTAGCTGAAGGTCATGGAAGTTGTGTTGAGATTGTACTTACGATGCTGTAATCGACATCTGAACGAATCTTCTGACAAGTGCGTGTGAAGTTCGACAGAGTCTCTGCCTCGCAATAGAGCTCTTCCATGAGACGATCACGGAGGTCATGCAAGTTCCAGAAGCGCTGGAAAAATGCGCTTCCCTGAACAGCCTCGGCCTTCTTGAAAGGAACACCGCTGGCCTTATACAGACCCTGCGCATGATGTTAGTCGCTTTGCCCGTCGTCAAAGTGTGTACATGACTTACCGAGGTGACCAAGCCACCAACATTCGGGAAGTGGACCAGGCTTCCAGCGATCTTGTCAGCATCCGTGCGCTTCTGATCGGTGCGCTCCAGGTTGTAGTTGCCAACACGGTCAACACGAGGGTTCAGGCGCTGGTTGAACTTGGCCGACTCGTACAATCCGCCATCCTCTGGGCGGCGCAGTCCGAACTCAAGGCCTTGGAGGTGACGGAAGTAGTATAATCCGTTCTTGCGGTTGGTGTGGCCCAAAGCACCAAAGCAGAGGGGGACCTCGTTGTCGACGGAGCCAGGGTCGCTGGTTCGAACGAAATGGTCGTTGCCATTTCGCTCGGTCTCCTCATAATGCTGAGGAAACGGGTTGTAACCCTTCGGGAAGTTCTTGAGTGCCTTGGCGACACTCTCCTCCTCCAGATCGTGGAGAGCGATGGGCGGATTATCGTTGAGATATCCGTAATCCATTTTGTCTCGTGTGTGAAGAAAGTATGTAGGTATGAAGAGAGGTTGGACGGTGAGTTGGTCAAAGACTCTTGTATCGAGCCTGAACTGCGTGAGAAATGTCAGCTGTGATCAATTATTCTCAACGAGGTGAGATGAAAGTGAGAGGCAGCAAGTGAAAGTACGTAATGGGAACCACCAGCAAGTCTTGAGAAGACGATGAGTGGCAGAGGTGGTCGGATGTGGACAATAAGGTTGTGTGGGAGGTAGAGAGTTGAAGGTCGCAGAGGCAAGAGAGCTCTTTCAGATGATGGTCTGATGACTGGAGTCGATGCTCTAGAGGTGTAGGTAGAGAGAAATGAAGATGTGCGTGGAAGGAACACCAGGACTGAGAGACTGGAGTTGACGCTCTTGAGATGTAGATAGGGAGAAGTGAGGAGGTGTGCGTGGAAGGAGAGGCAGGATGAAGAGTGACTTGATTGTGCAGGTGCTGTTGTACCAGTGATTTAAGGTCCAAGTGGAAATACCAGAAGAGTATGCGCAGTGTTTGAGCAGTTGTGAAAAACAGTGTTGGGATGTGAATGGTTGGGTCGGATTGAAATGGTTCGTGTCACGATGAAAGGCTGAATTGCGACGAGGCAAGTGGGGAAAGAAAGGAAAGCGGGCAAGCGCAAAAGGAACACAAGTAAGAGTACCCAGGAGGAAAGAACAGAGAAAATTTTCTCAACTTACTGTTTCTGTCGAGGAGTGTCGGAGGTGACAAGCCGGTGATGTGACGGTTGCAGACTATAGGCGCCTGCAAATCGTGTTGGATCGTATGATCGCGCTAAAGACAGAGAATGGTTGTAAGCGCAGGTTCACTGGCACTCCGGGTAGGCGGGCGCGAAAATACGCGTTGGGGTCTCACGCAATTGACAGTTGCTGAGCATAGAGTGAGAATTAGTGTTTGTGACCTTTGCCACTTGGAAGGCGCGTAGATGTGAAGATGGAAAGAGTTAGGTAGGGTGTTCAGCAAACTTACCTTGCTGTCGGTAGGCACTCGCGTGGCAGTGACACTCGAAATCGCCTAATGGCAGTGTTAGTTATTGCTGTCCGGACCGTAGCAAGACACGAAGACGTTCCGACGAAAGAGGATGGAAGGATGAGAAGAAGAGGGATGGGCAGTTGCGACACAAGATGTGGTAGGTGAGTGTATAGTGGATGATGAACAAGGTGGACTTGCGCGTGATGGAGCGCAGATTGCTGTCAAGTAGACGAGAACAGGTGTGAACCGCGAGGCTGATGACCAGAGGCAGGTTGGTCGATGACCAAGACTGGCAGGAGATGGCGGTGATGGATGACGAAGATGGAAGATGGACAATAGGTGATGGAAGAAGAAAAGACGACGCTCTCGTCCGCGAGTGATGGCAGTTGAAGATGGATTGGACGGCAGCGCAGCTTGGGTCCGAGGCTGACAAGAGATGGCAGCGGATGATTGAAGGCGGGAAGGCAGCGAAGGTTGGACCTCGACGTGATTGGGGGCAAGGCCGTAAGGTAGGCTTTGATTGTCGGGTCGGGGCAGGTACTGTAAGGTGGGGGAGGGAGACCACGGATAGAAGAGGATGACGGACTGAAAAGGGCCAAGATTCCGGAGGAAGGGAAGGCTTGGGATTGTGCTTCACGCGGTGATGAGGCGGTTGCAGATGACGATGATGATGAGGAAAGGCAGTAGACAGTGAAGAGAGGAAACCTACGAATTGCTTTGCGGGTGTTGGTTGATGGAGTTCTGCCGCCGATGTGACAGAGTGTGGTGTGTGGATGGGAAAATGGTGTTGTGTGGGCTGGGTGGCAGTCAGAAGAAAGCCCTTGTACTTCTCAGGGCTGGCGACTAAAAGTGCGCGGCAGTTGGGAACGCGTGACCAGGCAGACGGCAAGAGCCCAATGTTTGCCAAGGAGAAGAGAGTGCTCAAAATTGTGCTTCACGGTGCGGTGATGATGGGTGCTGATGGCAATGATGCCGAGAGAAAAGCGGCAAGTAGGAAAGACAGTAGACAGAGAGAAGATGTTACTTACGGTTGTCGTTGATGGCTTCTGGATGGTTTCTGATGGTTGAAACTGTTGCACCAGATGGATGGACCGAAGAGTGTGCAGTTGTGATGAAGAAAGGTGGCGGTTGGCCAAGCTGAGTGGCAGCCAGAAAAAAAGCCTTTGATGCTTTTCGACTTGGTGGCTGGAAGCGTGAAGGTGGGGGACACGGAACCAGGCAACGGGCAAACAATCAATTCACTATGGAAACCACACTAAAAGGAAGGTACTGCTATTGGAATAGAAGCAGATAAGGAGGCGCCGCCAATGGTACTCGCCCAGGGCGTCGGCGGGCTTGAATAGAGCAGACCTGAAGACACTTGATCGACGAGAGTCGGCAGCAGAAGGTCTTCCACGGTGAGGCTATTATGACAGTCACTTCACGTCGAACTCCTCTTGGAGGCAACTCTAGGAGCAGAGAAGAGTAGAGGACGAGCTGCCTCGCTAGTCATGTGCGGGTGGTATTCTTTAGTCCGCGTCGAGGTGGTCAATATGCGAAGCTCTAGAGAATGGCACGATGCGTTCGTTGGTGTGTTGGCAAGGAAACAGTGACAAGTGTTTGGATTCGATCAATCTATCTAGATAAACACCACAGCAGAGGGGCCAGCCAACGCCGAGAGAATTCCTTTAATAAGGTTTTGCTATAAGCCAAGCGAATCAGAGTTTAGTTATTGTCCGGATTAGATCACTGTGAGTTGAAGTATTAGGTTTGTATTCTCTCCAATAAACAACGTCCGTCCGGCGTTCGCGGAGAACGGCGATGGAAGTCTGTAAAAAATGATGGTAGATACGAAAACTCGCCCTGGCCAGAGGAGTTCACAAGGATTCACTTGGGGCGTCCTCAACGCAAGCCGAGGGAAAGTGGCCAACAAAGGCTGTCACCAAAACACTACTTCTGTATAGAAAATGTGTTATACTAGTGGTGAGAATGGTTGTGGATGGAAAATACTGGAGTGGAGGGTGATCAAGATCTATTACGATCAATGTGGACGATGGTGGCAGTTGGTGTTGTTGATATTTGGATTGGGGTTGTGCGCGAAGCGTTTCCCTGCCATAGGTTCTGGCTGAGGCGTGCTGCGAACAAAGGTCCCATAGCAACGAGAGGAAAGACGTAGCAGGACCGCAAGAATAGGTATCAATACTGTGCTAGACGCGACCCGACGCCCCTTTAGCCACCACCATCATGGCTGCGGCGGCTTGGACGTGTTTTCGTTGCCCCTTCAATGGATCTTCTGCTTGAAGCTTGAAGGCAATGTTCGCCGATCAGGCTCTCTTGTTGACGGCGACCAAAGGAACAACTTTGTTTTCGTGTCCCCCACCTGGACTTTTGTTTGCTGCGTATCTTTTCTATGCGATACGATGGCTTGTATTCAGATAAATGCCGCGATTGATGATATCAGGGACAGGACCAACACGAGGCTCGTCTCCCAGATGACCTCGACAATTGGGAAGTTGAAACACCGACGGTAGACTTTTGAACTCACGTCCATCTTCGCATCCCATCTACGAACGAGTTTCCATCAGCGCGCCGTCTCTTGCGACTCCAACTGAGGCGCAGAAACCCCGAAACCCCAGTCGTTGGGCAAGAATGAGGCACTCTTGGGGTTCAATCGTAGGAACACTCTCAAATCGTTGTGGTTTGACTGCAGCTGACAACTTCCGGGCCTGTTGTTTGATTCTGCGTGTGATGGAAGGGATCGATTTCGACAACGGAGTGTTCGGAAGCAACCTTGACTAGCCCAGACTGGCAGACCACCACACAACAGCGGATACAACTGCGCGAGAAAGACGATAAGACTGCCGCTGGAGGCCAAGACCGGAGTCAATCCAGCCGTCCCGACCAGTTGAGCGCGCCCGATCGTGACCCTTTGCCAACTCAGCATCGAGACGACTACCACGACCGCCGAACCGGACGACGAGAATGGGAGATTGAGAGGGGAAGATGGCCGAGGACCGAAGGCGTGGCGGACGTCCCCGAGAACGACGAGGGCATCGAGCACTTTTCTGTCGTGACCTGGATCAAGGCTCGTCAAGTCAATGGAGATCGCGACGGCTCAGGGACCAAAAGACACTCCGACACTCGAAAACAGCGCTCGCTCCTCTCATGGCTGGACAGGAGACACTGAATTGTCTGGGGGTGACGAGTCTGCGCTGTCCATACACTCGCGGAACACTTTAGGATCTCGGCCAATTCTGATTCTGGAAGCTCGGTTCCGAAAACTGCGGCAGTATATACAGGCGACGGTGACGCGGTATATTGGTCGACGACGAGATATATCATGGCAAAGGAACCTCGCTTGGAATCGAATAAGTCATATACGCCAAGGCGCAGTGCCAAGGAGCAGCGACGGGGAGGGTCACGACTGGTTCTTGCGCGTGTGCTGGGTGGCACCCGAGTTGCTTTCATTCGTACAAGTGGAAAAGAAGTGTCGATTGCCTGGGATCGCCATGGTGCTCTGGCAACGCCTGTGGAAACATCACCCTGAGTCAGGGATCCGAGTGTTCAAGGACAAACACGCATACTTGAGGGCTCTCCTGGCGCCAAACACTATCACCGGGCCGCTTCGAAGGGCATTTATCTTTGCCAAAGACATTGGGATTCGATCTCCTGAAAGCTGCTTTCAAGACGGATGCGCGTCCTGTCTTTGCGTTCTGCAAAGATTGTTGGGCTTGCAGGGTGGTTGAGGGCTCGCGCCGTATCTCTATTCGGAAATGTTGCCTCAGCAGCTTAAGTTTGAGTACATGAGATGTTTGGTCAAACATGTTTGTTTGATTGTGATGTTACTGTGAGCCATGATCTCGCGAAAGGACATCACTAAGACTCAACTCCGACTGGAGCGCGAGCGAGAGCGAAGACTACAGAGCGAAGATTGCAGGGCGACGATTGCAGGGCGAGGATTGCAGAGCGAAGACGGCAGAGCGAGGACGGCAGAGCGAAGACGGCAGAGCGAAGACTGAAGGGCGCAGTCTGAAGAGTTCGAAGCGCCGACCGAAGAGCAGGCTGAAGAACAGATCGAAGAGCATCTACCGGTGGACGACTGTTGCGCTCAAAGCGTCTACTTGGGAAATTGAGATATATGCAACACGGTACGCTGATTTGCACAACAAACCAGTCCGCAAGGAACTGACAAATACCAGATCACAGTTCCAATATTCCAGAACCGCCAGCCTGCGGTGCTCGACGGCGCAGCTTCACTCCCCGACTTCGAATGTTGAGTTCAGGCACGTGTCGAGCGAACTCAGAGTTCAGTATACTAACTCCGATCCTATAGTAACTCCATACTACCCGGGCAGAACCGCGACTATAACAACCAGACTATGAGCGCAGGACCACATCCGGCGTTCACCCGACCCACCCGCTCCGGCGCAACTCCAGATTGGTCAGCAGGACCTCCCACGGGCGAAACGGGCGGGCAACTATAGTCGAAAAAACCGTCGACGCTTGAGCGAACACGGCTAGAGTTGGTCGTATCGGAGAGAGGCAGCTCACGTTCTTGCATACCTACCACTCGCTGCGACCATCCCACACGCACACGCACGGTGACGTCCACTCCTCAGGGTCCCCGGGGACGTTGGAAGGTGGTTTTCGAGAAGCCAGGACGTCATGCTCCTCGGGATATATTTCTAGTCGCTGTAGCGGTCACGGCATATATATATATATATTGGAAAACAGCGACCATGTGTACCAGCAGCCATGGCCACTGTGAGCGCGGGGGTACGAGGGGCCTTCTTCCTTCGAACCATGCGCAAAGGCAACGTTCTGCCGTGCTCGTGCATGTTGGGCTCTGCAGCTTCCGTTGACAGCCACTCGCTACGCTGCTGGTCTCTTTCCAACAACGGGCTTGATATGGTGGTGGTCCTGACACGACAGTAGATCGACTCTGCATCTCCCCCCTCAGAAGGGGAAGAGGGTGGGGTCGTGCGCATGAGATGGGCAAGTTCGCCAATCTTTTTTCTTTCGCGGGCGGACAAATGAGAGCCTGCGTACCTGATAAAAATGTTGGGGGTGCGCGTGATCACATTTTCGGAACTCCAACGTTGGCAGCAGCAGCAGCAGGAGAGCCAAGATGGGTTTCCACACCCCATCCGAGACAAGGACGTTGAACTGGCGTCAACGGTTTTCCGCCATTTGTCTTTCCCCCATCCCACGAGGATGAGATAGATGAGCGTCCGCTCGAGAGGCTAATGCCGGGACCCCTCTGCCTCGAGCAGTTGAATGACTTTAATTTTTTCCTGGGGTCGAGCCAGGAACTAAAGTAGACAGGATGATGCCCCATTACCAGCTTATACAATACAGAAGCCCGTCCATTATAATCGGCAGGCGGGCATGAAAGTGGGATCGATTTTGTGGCGGCAACCCGGAAATAGTATGGAGTGTCTTTGGTGGGACGCCCCCGAAGATCGGACTGAGCTGCCAACTCAACTCTGGAGCCGTGATTTCCATATTTCCCTTCATAGTGAGCAGTCAAACCACGGCTCTCGTCGTCGACGCCAGCCAGCCAGCTAAAGTATGCATTATTGACATGTGGATAACATGGGCCCTTGCCGTGCTGGCTTTGGTTTTGGATTCGGTCTTGGGATGGAATTCAATCAATCTTTAAATTTAGCGTTCACTTGGTTTCAACAGACGGTAAATGGCTGTCAGACACACGAAGAGCGCAGGCACTAAAACCGAGCACCACATGTCTGATTGTATGGCGACCGGACTGAAAGTCAATATATGCGAGTCAGCCCGGTCCCCAATTAAAAAAATAAAATTATAAGAATTAAAGAAAGAAAAAAAGTTGGCCGTAAAGCAGAACCCTGCGTCGTACCCACCAGCGTTCGAAACTGGTCCCTGTTGTCCGCAGTCCAAAAGACAGGTAACAATGTTTCTCATCCCCAGCCTAATACCCTGCTACCAACATAGGAAGCGCTGCAAGAGCGGCATAAAGTCCAACCCTTCAGGAAATATTGGCTCCTCGTCTCCAGTATTGCCGAACCTGCCAAACCCAGCACCAGGTGCCTCCCCAATCCATGATCCAGGTCATGTCACTCCAGTGTACATACTACACACATACAGAAAAGCATCGCTCGAGTCTCGACTGCCGTCTTGCGTCCAGCGGGCGGAACCGCAAACGTCATACTCAAGGGAGTGCGACATGGTAGATGCATACAGTCAAGAATGAGAGGAACGTGATCGCATCAAGACGGGCGCACACGATCCGTAGCAGATTAACGAGAGCTAGCTCAGCCGGGATTCAAGGCTGACAAGAACCGCCGAGATGTGAATGGTTTACGAGAAATAAGCAATGACGACCATCCTCATAGCCGAGGGGGAAGGATGTGCACACTCCATACTAGATCTTCAAGAGTCGAACAAGATATCCCAGGGACCGAAAGTATGATCGAGCGACCTGATGTCGTTCGTCAGGCCACTAGGGCGTGGTTAGTTCTAGTTCTGGCAGTACTGGACTGGCATTTGTTCCGTCGCGCAGAGCAATGCAACCAAAAGGTACGAGGTATACTCGGGGTAGCTCCTCGGCAAGCACGGAGTACTATCCACGGCCCATTATGGTACGTAGTTAGACATTGAATATATCTGCATGAACATGGCGTCACCTATAAAGAAACAATTCTCCGCATATACGATATGATGGCTGCTATTGAAACAATGTCCTTGGTTATAAATATATGCCAATGATGATTTTTTGCTAAACTAATCGGCGCAACAGATTTGCTTGACCTACCTGGTCGAGGAAATTGACAGTAAAAAAAAGTCCAACTTCAACTAGTTGTTCTGTACGGTGATGCATGTACGTTGTGGTGGCATGTCTGATTTGGTCACGGACCTCGATCTTACGATCGACCAATTGCTTACACAACCAGGTCACAGTCTAGAGCTTGGGCCGTCCACACCGCTGTTGCGTCGTCGTAGTTCGCAAGAAAGATAGCAGACGAGATAAGGAAGAGGAAAAAAGGGCATCGCACCAGGTTTGCTTGGCAGGTAATAAATTCCCAGCCAACGATTATCCAAGTTTTCTTGAGCCCAGCCGGCAAAAAAGGTCGAGACAAGACAGACCCACACCCACCGCGAAGGCGAGGCACGCAAATTTGCATCATGTGTGCCCGAACTGCCCTATAGAAGCTCACGAACTGCAGGATGCGACTCAAGATAGATGCATGTGAAGTCAGGGCAAGGACTCGCACAGATGGGGGGTTGTGTACGAATCGGATGGGTACCCCGTACATACATACATACATGCTGCTACGCCCACAACGGCGCCAAACCTAGCTGAGCACATGTTGGAAAATCGCATGCCTTGGTCTGGTCCCTTCCAACGCACAAGGCTGGTGGTAGGAAGCGAAACGATGGAGAGCGGATTCGGAAGCACATGAACAAATTGCACCATGACGATCTCACCAATACCGCGCCCTGCAACAGCGATCCTCGGAAGGCTCTTCTGGGACCTGGAAGTCGAGGACGTGAGTGAAATACACGGATTGCTTGAAATGAATAGTAAGCACCAGTCAACAAGTGGCGGTTCGCATATTGGGCAAGTCTTGCAGCCATGCGACATGGACTTGGTCATCGCTGGGAATCCGACGAAATGTCAACTCTGTGTGCGCGGCAGCAGTTCATCCAGTTGAGCCACGGCTGATTGTGTTTGGAATCATGCGCGGAAGTGACACGATGCCAATCCAGACCGCATGTTCCGCATAGACTGGCCGGGCATTAAAACAAACTGCATCGCCAGTTTGCTCGCGTCCGTTTCATGTATCCTACCTGAGTTGGCTAGATGCAAAATGCTGTCGTTTTTGTTGCGAGAATCATGCCTGTTGTTGGGTCGGACAGGCATTGGTTTTTTTCTTCTTCCTTGTTTCTTTTCTTGGTTTAGTCGTCGAGTGCTGCACATGAGCCAATCATGTCGATCAACAGGGGAGCGGGATCGCCTTTTGTGTGTACTTCGAATGTGCAGTCCTCGTAGCTGCCGTTCCGTATGGCAGCCGGCTGACAGCAGACTTTTATATTGGCGAGGTAGAGAGAGACTGAGGCTTCAGTCTCTGAATAGCATCTCTTCTCGTTTCCATCGCGTGCGCCCGTATATCGTCGTCCTCGCGCAGCCGCGTTGCGATGGGGGAGTTGGGATGAGGTAAAGTAGAGTCAGAAAAGTACCCATTCCGACCTAATGCGTGTCAGTAGCGCCCGCAATCTAAAAGTTGTGGGAAGCTGGAGCTGGTGCTGAAGCTGGAGCTCCAAAAGGCCCAAAGCTTCCAATGCCCAAAGCACAACGACCGCCAGACCACAATATATGGGTGTACGAAGTACTTGATAACGCGATACGGATGTGGGGAGCTTTCTACTCTGCTCTGGCTGCTGACGGGGGCACCAGGCTTAAGTAGATGTTGGCGCAGGGACGGCGTCGTTTTGTTCTGGCTCGGTATTGTATTGCTGACTGGCGGGTGGACTTGGCTGGTAAGATGTCGGTCGTAAGGAAGAAGCCTTGAACGACAACAACAGTCTCTTTCAAAGAAGACAGAGGCGAGAGAAACTTCGGAAAGGCACTCTTGATGCGCGCGCCGGATGCGTGGACTTGGTCTTGCTATTAAAGCTTCAGTGGCCGCATGGGTCTTCTGGGAGAGATTGAAGACTTGTTGGTGGGTTCATATGTTGTTCAGTGTGTACATGGAAAGTACGTGCGACCAGGTAATAAGATGATCAGGTAATGCACCTGCTCCATGTCAGGTCTGGACTGTGCTCAGATGGAGCTAATTTCTTTTCAATGCGCCGGGCAAGCTGCCGGCTGACCAATTATCGAGGGCCAGTGGTGACAGGCGGCGCGATGTTCACCTGAAGCGAAGCGTTCTGCTTTTCGCGACCTCTTCTTTACTTTTTTTGTTGAGTCTTCCAAATTCGTTTCTGGAAGCGCGCGCGCCGTGATCAGGGCAACGCCGGTGGCAGGTAGGTGCCCATGTCTAGCCAGGCCATTTTAACACTATCACCCCTCCACTTGATAGCGTACGAGGTAAATCAGGAACCAAATAGCCTCCCTACGGGATCCGCCCTGCGAGACCCCAGCTGTGATCTGTGTTTCTTCCAAACGATCCTCCGAAGTGGTCTGTGGATACCGTCGAGATTGATGAAGACGGGGGACCCGTTCTTTGCTTCTTGTGCTTTGTGTGTGCCTCTGGGCCAGCCTCTGCGCGATGCGCCTGCAGGGCATCTGATCGGCGCCATCCAGTCCAGCAGAGGAGGCAGAAAAGGGCAGAGATACCGAAGAGAGGTCGAATCCGGGCCAGGGCTGGCTGGGCTTGCCTATCAGAATTTTCTGACAACTATGCTTGGGCGCACCGAATCCAATGGATCAATGGTGTTCAATCAACCACAGTCGACTCCCCTTGATCAAAATAAAGGGTACATATGTAGCTTTGATCGACACGAAAGGCTCAAGAAGGTTGCTCCACCCCAATTTTAGTACCAAATTTCGTGGTCACCTGGCGTGCGCATCTTTGAAGCTAGAGGTCCAGTTATAGCGTCCAAAATAAACGTGTTTCGGCGGCCAACGGGCCACTAATGTAGGTTAGGGAACACTTGCTCACATCAACCTGCATATCGGTACTTCTTGATGAACCCTGAGTCACCGCTACGGGAAACTTTTTTTCTTCTGTTCTTTTCTCGAGTTGACTTCGCTGACAAGGTATGACTGGCTCACATGCACTCATTTCATACCATGGATTGCAGAACTCCCAGCCACCCCAAGTCAGGGCATTTCACCCGACTGCTGTACTCGATACGGCACATCCAGCAATGCCATCAATGCAGGATGCAACTCTATGATCAGGAGGCGCAGGAGAGGTGCAGAAACCACTGCAATGAATGAATGAGTCCTGCATAGATTTCGGTACGTACATACATATATGCATACAGATTACAGAGATGGATGGATGGCGGGTTCGTGCTTCCCATCTTGTTTGGAGCAGGTCTGGGTCGGCAGGGAAGAGAGGGTGGGAGATCATACAAGCAATATCTCGCTTTGTCAGGGTGTACTTGGTTAGCAACAGAGGATGTGGGTAGGCACCGTAGATGGGTTGACGTTTTAGTATTGAATTGTCCCGAAGAGAAGGACCGTTTGCTGAGTGAAATATTAGTTGAATATGAAGATCTATCTGCAGAAACAGCCCAGGGTAGGAGTCAAGTTTTCAAAATAATATGGTAAAAACATAAGATTCGTGACAAACAATATGCAACTCACACAGTCTCAGAATGCCGTGCCGAAGAAGACCAGGAAGGACGCACAAGTTCTTGCTCACGCGCGCGTCAAAAAAAAAAAAAAAAGTTGACCATACCACACACAGACACAATCCTCCTGTGCCTCTTGGCCGTTGCAAGACGGATTACATTCAAGCGGAAGCGATACACACATGCATCTAGATTCTACAGATTCCAGCGAGTAGCATAGCGTTGACTCACTCCCGCAACTCGCAACGACTCGGAACCTGCTCCCATGGCGCCCTGTTCAGCAGGCATCTTGACCGCACTTCATGCCCTAATGTCAAAATGAGGATGGCCGTTGAAAAGGATTGTCGATCCTCAGACATCTAGCCCACAGGAGCCACATGTCACGGAAGACGGATAGAAATGTTACGGAAATAGTGAAACACTTTCGATTATCACAAAAAGGCAATCATGATTATTATTAGCTAGGAACTCGCTTGCAAAGTAACGCGTAGATGGTGGGCAGTGGTACTCTCGGTCACGTCCGCAACATATATGATTCAGCCCGAGCTAGTAAAATATCTACGGTAGGCCAGCAATGTTGGGTTGTGTATGTGTGTGTTTTGGGTTGTGATGATTGATTATATTCGGGATGGGCTGATTAGGTATCGTGGTCTGGAAATTTCGAATACAGTGCTTGGACCCCGGACGATCAAGCGACAAAAGGCCGTGGATCGCGGCATTCCGTGGCGCTCCCTTTTGCTCAAAGAAGGATCGCAGAAGTGCCCCTTGTTATGCCGGTGCACTGCTAACGACAATGTAATTTCTCGTCTTCATTTAAAGACATGGTGGTGAGCACAGACCACAGGGGGAAGGAAACGAATGGAGCACTACATGTTACCTGCATGCAGCCCGATGCGATGGCCCAGCAACAGCAGAGAAGGATATTGAGACTTTCAGGGCCAGAAACACGAAATGGTCAAGAAGAAGAAAATGGGGAATCCCAAGAAAGAAGCAAATATGATATCTGGCTTGTTCCCCAGCAGAACAGAGCTCCATCGCAGGCATTTCCGATGCCACGCTCGAAATCACTGAAAACGGGGAGCTTCAACTGTAAAGTGGTGGGTCGAGGAAATACCATGAATTTCAATCAGACGACCCTGGGGGCATCAGTGGAGGCGGCGGGTGGGCTGCTCACCCAGCGCTAGCAGCCTGTACCTAAGGTAGAGCGCCAAAGGGAAAGAAAGTCAGTCTGCCTGGCCACCTTCTGTTCTGCCTTCTAGGTACCCTCCACCAGGGGTTAGCAGGGCACTGGGCAGCGGGCACTGGGCACTGGGGGGGAGGGGGACGACCCTACATTACAGGTACAAGCTCATATCTCTCTGCCAGCGTGAAAGGGACCCATGGCGGTCCTTGGTGTCCTAGGTGGCATTTGAGGCGACCCGCCCGGGCCCCACACCCCCCTGTAGCTTCCCCTGCTGGCGTCCCTTGTCTTTGCGGCCAGGAGCGCCGGCGGCATTGATTGGACTGGACTGGACTGGATTGGACTGCGCGCGCGAGCAGGAGCATGTACCACTTCTGCCCTCCCTATTATTTTTCTCGCCCATGAAAGACAGACCAGACCAGACAAGCAAGGAAATTAAATAAGAAGCGGCAGCACGAGTTTCCTGACTCTCCCTCCTTCTCCCCTTCTCTTGTCCTGTGTACTCGACGCGCCTCTCATTCCCCCCAACAAAGCAACTCTGCTTCCCTTTTTCTCACCCAAGATCCAATACCCGTGATCTAAAGAGGTGCATTACTTCTCTCTCCCCCCCAAACGCCATCCAAACAGTTTAATTCTCTTTTCTTTCAGTGATACCCCCACACAAACACAAAGAGTCCCTTTTTTGATACCCAAATTTCTCTTCTCATAATAATTCACAATGGCCGACGTACAGAAGCCTGTTGAGGTCCCCGAGGCCGCCCCCGTTGCCGCTCTCGAGCCTGTTGTCCCCGAGACCACTCCCGCCGTCGAGGCTGCTCCCGCTGCCGAGACTCCTGCTGTCGCCGAGGCCAAGACCGAGGAGACTCCCGCTGAGGCTGCCGCCGAGACCCCCGCCGAGGAGGCCAAGAAGGAGGTCAAGCCCATCGAGAAGGGCCGTCTCGAGCACAAGGCTTCCCCCGCCAGCTTCCCCAAGTAAGTACCTGTCTGTTCGTTCTCGCGCGCGACATTCCCGCTAACCGGTCACAAAGGAACCTTGTCTACAGCAGCCAGGAGTTCTGGTTCGGCTCTGAGCCCGTCACCACCGAGAAGCTCTCTCAGTACCTGAAGGCTGAGAAGGCTACTGACGTCGCCCACCACGTTACCGCCTGGGCCGCTGAGACCGGCAAGGGTCTTCTGTTCTACGGCAAGGAGGCTGGCAACCCCACTGGTGTCATCCAGCTCGTAAGTGAACTACTTAATCTCAAACCTGCACCTTTCATTTGCTAACCCTCATTACCAGGCTGAGGCAAGCGAGCCTACCGTCGATGGCAACCAGAAGTTCACCGTCCAGGCCAAGGGCCACAAGCACGTCTTCAAGGCCCCCAACGCCGCTGACCGTGACTCTTGGGTTGAGCAGCTGAAGCTCAAGATCGCCGAGGCCAAGGAGCTGGCCACCACCGTCACTGAGACCGAGACCTACAAGAGCACCCTCGAGACTCTGAAGCCCGCCAAGAAGGAGGAGAAGAAGGAGGAGGCCCCCGTTGCCGCCGCCGAGACTCCTGCCGTCGCTGAGGAGACCCCTGCCGCTGAGGCCGCTGCTGTCACCGAGGCTCCCAAGGAGGAGACCAAGGAGGAGACCAAGGAGGAGGAGAAGAAGAAGGAGGAGGCCAAGCCCCGCTCCGCCAGCAAGAAGCGCACCAGCATCTTCGGCAGCCTGCTGAACAAGAAGGAGGAGAAGAAGGAAGAGAAGAAGGAGGAGAAGGTCGCTGAGGAGACCCCCGTCGAGGCCGCCCCCGAGGCTGCTCCCGTTGCCGAGACTGAGGCTCCCGTCGCTGAGGCCCCCGTCACCGAGGCTGCCGCCACTGAGGCCGCTCCCGTTGCCGCCGAGGAGAAGGAGGCTGCTCCCGTCAAGCCCACTGTCACCAAGCGTGCCAGGTTAGTACCCTCCCATCTAGACTTGTCATGCCCATTACTAACAACCACAAAGCATCTTCAGCAACCTGTCTTTCGGCAAGAAGAAGGTCGAGCCTGAGGCCGCCCCTGCTGTCCCCGCCAAGGAGACTGAGGCTGTCCCCGCTACTGAGGCTGCTCCCGTCACCGAGACTGCCCCCGTCATCCCCGCTGTCGAGACCAGCGAGCCCCTCTCTGCCGAGGTCGCTTCCCCTGCCACCGTCCCCACTGAGACCACCGAGGTTACCCCCGCCACCAACGGTGAGACCAAGAAGGACCTGAAGGCCGAGAAGCGCAAGTCCAGCCTGCCCTTCGCCTTCGGCAAGAAGGAGAAGTCCCCCGCCTCTGACGAGGAGGGTGAGAAGAAGGAGAAGGCCTCGCCTTTCTCCAAGCTCCGCCAGACCATCAAGGGCAAGGGCAAGTCCACTGAGAAGCCCGCCGAGAAGCCTGCTGAGACCACTGAGGAGGCTGTCGCTGAGGAGGAGAAGCCCGCTGAGGAGGCTATCGCCCCCGTTGAGGGTGAGGCCGCCAAGGTTGAGGAGGCCCCCGTCGCCACCGAGGCTGCCGCCGAGGAGAAGCCCGCTGTTGTCGCTGCCACCGCATAAACGGTTGACGACCAGTAACGAGGCGATCGACTAGCACCATGGCTCGCGCTGCTGTGTTAGACTAGATCGTTCCACATTTTCACGACTTTCATACATTGGTCGGGATCGGATTTGCATTTCCATGATACCCAGTCAAGCGGAAGAGGAAACAAGCAGCACACAAACAGTGTTGTACCAAACGCGGTTCTCTTCCGAATCACATCTGGCTACTGCATCGTGTGTTTGTTTGCTGGAAGAGCACAAGAGTTGCGATACACGATTTGGTTTTCCTTGACGCTTTTTGCATTGTCACTGTCTATTTCCTTTTGCTGATACCCAGTATACCCAAAGACAGTCGTTTTGGAATTTACTCGATAGTCACCGCACCAGGCGAAACCATAATTTTCATAAGACCAAATCATGAAAGGGATGGAGCAGCATTTGGTGGGCGGATCTTGTTCAGAATGCTAGTTGCCGACATCTGTCACCACCTACGGTGTAGTTGTCGCTACTAATTGGTCATTCGATTAATATCTAATAAAAGCAAATGTTAAGCGCTGCTGAAACTTCTCGTCTTTTGATTATAATGTTCGTGTGATTATGAATGTGTTGCTTCCCATGAGTTGATTCTTGTGACCTCTGTCCACATGTAGGGGCTGGGATGGATGTCTTTGCATGTGGTCCATGATCGTACTGAAAGTCAAGATCGCAGAGGGTCCCTCTGCCTACCATGCTTGATGTCCATCTTGTCTCTCCATGACCATACGAGTTACAAGACGATGATCTTGAACCCAGGACTGAATACATGTTCATTTGTCCTTGGAACATCTACAAACAGCAAACATCTGGACATCACGATATCTGTACGCTTGTCATTGCTGGTTCTATCTTGGTCTGAATCGAGGTCGTCGACTGGCCATGGACATCTCAGCCTCGTGATCGCCGGATAAGCGTCGTCGTCGATGCCGCCAAGTACCTCGAGCAGCGTATCAGAGGACTGATTGAGCATTTCGGTCTGTAAGAACTGCCGTGATGCGACCCGGGTCTGGGCCAGCTTGGGTATGTTGCTATACCACTTCTCTTTTTTCCTGGTTTGTCTTTACCTTTTGGGTTCGTCCTTTCGCCCTCGGCGTCGACGGGTGAGAGGCGGCGATTGTGAAGGTTGGCTGAAACCCAGGCCTTAGGTTCTTCGTGTTCGTGTGTTTTCTTGAGGCATTGGAGAGTTTACCACTCTCTCTTCTTCCCTCCCTTCTTTTCTCGCTTGCTTACGCGGGGAGAAGATTTCCTCGGTTTGTAGCAGAAAGCTCAGCCTTGGCCGTCCGTCTCTCGTTCGTCTTGCAAAGTCATCTGCTGTCAGCTTCTGTGGACTTGGGGAGAGGAAGAAGACAGGAGCGTGCCTTCTTGTCTGATACTGCTCGTCGCCATTACGAAGGATCACCTTCTGTGGCACACAAGATAATGGAAAGTGACGACCATGTGTTGAATACTCTGCGGCTCATCGGGGGAGAGGAAATAAAGAAGCAGCACGAGGCAAAAGGACGCGGATATTTCATACGAGATGTAGTATTTGGGTGAGGAGACGAGGGGCTTCTGTCGACTTCCCGTGTATGTGTTATTCTTCCAAGCCGTTGCTAGCAGAATGCTTCATTACATTGTACAGCCCCTCCGACTCCATACTCGATTCCAATGCTGTTTCGATTTCTTGTCCCTTGCTTCGTAATTAAGTCCGAGATATCTCCCTCGGATGCTATCCTTCATCGTCATTTTTCATTACTCTGACATATCTTGTGATCCTATGAGATAAAGCAGTCAAGTGACTGAAGATGACGCAACAACTCGATCCAGCTCTCCTGGAACGATCTTCGTGAGCTGCCAGCATCGCATAGTTCTGTACGCTCGCCTACACCATACCTTGGTTAGGAATTTAATCTTGGAAAAAATGGAGGGCCGATGAACACTGGGCATACATACTTTATTCTCTTCAGACTTGACGGACACTGGGTTGGACGCAGGTTTCAGACGTCAATTTTCATCAGTTCCGAGAGGAGTTGTCCATGAGTATTCAGGAGGATGCAGCATGGCAGTAATCCTTGATACGTCCCGTACACGATGAGCTCCTCGACCACTGTTACATCTGCTTTCCAGCCGTCATTGGGGCGTCATTGCTTTCAGTAGCTTACAGGAAGGATAAGTGTTACTTTCTGTTTCTGTAAATTTCAGACGATGCTTGCCAATTCGCGATATCATGTCTCTTCCACGTAGCACGAACACCTAGCAGTACATGATCTGTACATGTCATGATATATAGAACGGATCAAGACCAGAATACAACCGCTGGTTCTACAGACTTTCTGCTCCTAGCAAGGCCAGAAACGATGTGTATTCACAATGACGAGTTTTCTAACTAACTGAATAATAGATCGCTGGCGCATCTAATGCCCGGCTTTTTCAAAGTATTTTTGATCCCCAACGCCATCCCATGCAACGGAATTCCCTCTCTGCCTAACATCAGGCCAGGGCTAGCATGAACTTCATTTCCAGCGTCTATCGCATCTCGTCACAACTGTTTTTGCCGTGTCTCGAGGGTTGGGAGAAAACCCCGTCATTATATGAAACTAACGTGCTTTTCGACTTTGGGGGGTATGTTGAATATGGTGTATGAACGTAAAGACTCGAATAATGCTGCTCATGCGGCCGTGTCGAGCAGGGTAAGGATGGGGTAGTCGCCCAGCTTCTCGCGGCCCTTCAGAGGCGAGATCTCAATCATAAAGAGATATCCTGCCAGGGTGCCTCCGAGTTGGTTGATCAAAGAGGCTGCGGCAGCAGCAGAACCTCCTGCATTTTTGCGTCAGTTGGACGTTCATGGACGCTGAGCATCCCTAAATCAATCGCTAGGAAGACAATTTTTCGTGATACTCCGAGGTATGTAACTGCGGCTTCGCTGGCCAAAGTCTCGAAATGAACCACGGCCCGGGCTCGAACGGATACGTGCAGGAACCAAAAAGAATTGGCGAGTAGACACGGCCAAATCCAAGAGGATAGCAGGTCCAGCGCCGGGAAACCTAGCGCAAAGACAGGCACCCGTCCCAATCTACTGGAAAGTGACCTCGGCTGCCATACCAAAACGCTGGTACCCAAATGCGCTCATACAAGCAAAGGACAAAAAACGCCTCAGCCATGAGAGTATAGCAGGTCTCCAGGCGTGTCGTAGGAACGTTGTCGCAAAATACCCCGCAGATGATAAACCAGCATAATAGACCAAGTGCAAAGCAAACAACGCAAACAGCAAGCGCCTCATGACCAGGCGGGTATTCACTTACCAGTAGCGATGATGTCGTCGACAACCAGGACCTTCTGTCCCGGCTTGATGGCATCCGACTGCATCTGGAAGTAGTCTGTGCCGTACTCCTTCTCATACGCGGCAGTCACGGTGGGGCCAGGAACCTTGCCCTTCTTGCGGACGGTGACGAAGGAGCAGTTCAACCGCAGAGCCAGGGTCGGGCCAAAGAGGAAGCCGCGGGCATCGAGGCCGACAATGACGTCGGGGACGTAGCCCAGGGTCTCCCTGATCTGGAGCTCGAGGACCTGGAGCAGGGCGTCAAAGGTCTTGGGGTCCTGGAAGATGGGCAGGATGTCGATGAAGTCGATGCCGGGGATGGGGAAGTCGGGGAAGTTTCGCAGAGCAGCCAGGACGCGCTTCTTGGTGGCCTCGCGGTCCGAGGTTAGCGGTTGACCGGGGAGTTGGGGGGCACCGGCGGCGGCGGCGGCGGGCTCTCGTCGCGGGGCATCGAGGACGGTGGAGGAGGTGATTCCTGGCTGGAAGGGGTTGGTGGCGACCGAGTCTGCTGCTGGGGCGCTGCCGGAGGAGGTGGGCGCACTCATTGTGAAAGAGTGGAAGGGGGGGAAAGGAGGAGGGGAGGGCAGAAGAGCGAGGAGAGGGATAGTAATAATATCTGGTATCAATCAGCGAGGGAGCAAATTTTTGCGACCTGAAAGCCTGTGCCTGTGCTCTGGGTGGTAAAAAGGTGGTAGGTCAGGTACTGGGCGCTCGGGAAATCGGGCTGGGGGACCTGGGAGCTGGGAGCTGGGCTCAATGGTTCCGGGGCCTTGGGGGTGTGGCACGAACAAACGAACCGAGCGATTGACCAGCGGCAGAAGCTCTGACCTGACTGAAGTGACTGACGGACGGAGAAAAAGTGACTTCACTTGGGCTCTTGGGCTTGGGCGGCGGAGAGGTACAGTGGCAGGAGGAGGAGGAGGAGGGGTCTTTCTGCCCAGGTCCGTCCGTCTGTCAGTCTGTCTGGGAGGGCAGATCTGGAAGAGGAAGGCCGGACAGGGTTCCAGGTGAGACAAACAGGGCAAGGTTTGTTCTGACAACGCAGAGGAGGTCGGCCTAGTGAATGAGCGATCTGGACGGGTTGGGACTGGTGTTGGAATTGGTTTGCAGATGAGTCCGGGAATTGCGAACGGGACGAGATTGGCAACGGTGCTTCGTGCTAGCCTTGGCCTGGCATAAACAAGAAAGAAAAGAAGAGACAAATCAAACAGTAGGTACTTACCAAAGGTAGCAGCAGTAGGTAGCACTGATGAGTAGTAAGCAAACTGATGCACTTCTTTTTCTCTTCCAGTTACGAGAAATTGGATGGAAGGCAAGAAAAATAAAATTCGGAAAAATTTCCAAATACTAGAGGAAGGGAAGGCTGGCTCGGATAAGGGCCAAGACAGCAAGAGAGAGAAAAAAATCAGGAAAAATTCGGCAATTCCTTGAAAGCAAGTTGTATAATAATAGCTTGGGTACTACTGACTACTACGGCAGTAGCATTCAAAACTTGGTACCTGCCTACCGTACTACCTAACAGACCTGATCATACCTAACGTAAAAGACATGGACTGCCTGGGGACAGACGTACGGTTCACGACGGTCAACGTTGCAAGAGAGGCTATAATTACCGCGCGTAGGGTAAACGAACGGTGGACCAAAAACCTGCCGAACAAGAACACATCATTCCTTTTGAATTCGTTGCATGGTATCGACGCCAAGCTATGCTGTGTTTATTGCTCTGCTTTGGTCTGTATTCTATCCCATCTCTGCCGTCTGTTCTGGCGGCCCCGAAAGACCGATGGAGGGGTAAGTCATAAAATGCGCAACTTGCTGATGATGTCGTGAGCATTTGGCGGGGCAGTCCAAGAAAATCTTCACGTATCTGCTATCGGCCCACCTGGCGGTAGCTTCGTCTAATGTTTAAGACAGGCTGGGGTGTGGAAAGGGAAAAAAAAACAGAAGCAGTCCTTATCCGCACGCGCCAAGAGTTCCGCTCGATACCTATAGAGGTTAACCTCCATCTGGTTTCAGTAGCTATATTTGGTAAGCCAGAGACCATGGATCTTCATAAGTTTCATTACACCCAGATGCCAGAGTCCAGAACCGCTGGAACACACGGCGAAGGCAGACGGATGATAAGCACAGCTGTTTCTTTGTGCGGCCTGGAGTAGCTACTCCATGTGCAGGTTGCTGCTATTCTTAGTTAGAAACAGCTTGCCGACATGCTCCCGTCCTTCTCTCGAGATGCTATTTCATGCGGACCACCAGCCCACATCATCCCTACTGGAGTTTCTTTTATTTTACGAGCTTTGACTCTCCCGGATGCTATCCGCATGAGTCAATACCCAGTCGCCGAAACAATGTCGCCCAGCCGATGAGACGTCTTGTCTTCAACACATTCATATCAGGCAGAACCGCCTCTACGCGAATGACGAGCCCTCGTGGGATAGGTTGGTAGGCGTTGGTTGCACGGGGGTAGGAAGAGCAAGGGCGTGTAAAATAGTGTAGCAGACACAAACAACCCCACCGTCTGGCGATGCCACCATACCCAACGGGGGCTAAAACTCATGCAGCCACTTTCCGGGCCAGAGAGCCTTTCATGTTCACTTTGGGGTTGGGTATGGTTCTGGCCGAACTGGTCTGGCCGTTTTTTTCTGCACGATAGATGATCCAATTTCTTAATGAGGTCATTTGCAGGAGCAGCTAGGGCGGTGATATGCTGGGGGGAGCAGAGAGGAAAAAGACTACATACAGAAAAGCAACGATGGAGATGGGAAAAACAAACGCGACTGCCCAGATGCGTACAGAGTAATGGCAGACATTGAGAGATATGCTACGCTACCTACCTAATGTACTGCTTGTGTGCGGCTGGTGAGTACATTACATTGCATACTTACAGGATGCTGCAATGTCATGTACGTGATCTGAACCAATGCGGGCGCGCGGAGCCTTGTTATTCGCCATCAAGGGTCTGTCGTTGAAACGGCCATTTGACAAAAAGACGTGCCAGTTTGACGCAATAGCAGAGACCAAAGCCACACTGACGTTGCAAGGGCGATTTTGGCGATGTGATACACGAGCTACAGCAGAGCCTATCAAGGCACTGGTCAACAGCAACTCGGTCCAGGACACACAAAGTTCGAGACATGCTCCGAACATGGCCGCGGCTCAATGAGTCGTATTCAGGTAGCGGTGGGTGCCTGGCGATCACCATCCATCCCGCCTAGCCCTCAGGGTTGCGCCGGCTGCACTCCGACTTTATATGTATATTCTACAGTCGCATCGGACGCATCATGACATTCACCGGTGGCCAATGCCTTGGCGTCCATCTCGGTCCCGTGTGAGCTGATGAGCCTCAACACATCCAACCACTGTGCTATCGACCGATGTGTCAGGATTTGACAGCAGTTATCATCACAATTGACGAGAGGTGACGTGAGCCAGAACCATATCCATCACAGCGGACTTCCAAATCGTCTCGGCATATTGAGTGGTACCTATGTATAATCTAGGTAACCTAGAGATATCTATCAAGTTTGCAGCGTTATGTCGTGCCTCGGGCTGCATCATGCAGACCTACTATAAAATGCATACACAGGTAACACAAACACAGCGGGGATGGTTTTACTCAGTCTTTTCCACAGACGCCCACAAGAGGTGAGAGAGGAATAAGAACATATTTCGGTTCATGTCGCCTATATGTATGCTGTGGCAGCATACAAGCGACCTATCAAACGTATTCGTGGTCTCTACAAACCGAAGTGCCTCGCACTTGCCCTTTTTACGGGATTTGCCGTTCGGTCTGGTCGTAGTTTCCCTCACCACGCAATGAACCAATAATTACATATTAGCAAAGGTGGCAGCTGCCATTTGCCAAGTACACGAGATTGAGTGCAGCTCTTCAAATGTTCAAACCGCCACGCACCACGAACCTCACGCAAAAACGAAACAAATCTATCAACGACTGATCACCTCGTGGTTTCTAGCGACCAGACCCTTGCTCGCTTCGATCCGGATTCAGGTTGGTGACAGTATCGCAGGCACTGATTCGATCGGTCAACCGTGGGGTGTTCATCGACCGATTCTTGTTTCAATCTATCAATTGACCCCCCACAGAACCCCTAGAGCTCCATCTGCCTCCGTATCTCCCATGAATAACATCGGGACACAACATTGCGGCAAGGTAGGACTTCGGGCAGAATTCTGCACACCCACGCGCCCCGGAGCTCGAGAATGCTATCAGGCCTCGCGGGCTGATGATGTGCTTCTTCTTGGTCGCCAACCTGGATCACCACCGTAGCAGGGGCTTGGCCAGTTGCGCACCAAACGCGCGTCGAATCATCTCGCCAACAGGCGAATCCGTTCGATTCCGTCGGCACAGGTCGGCACCACCACATCAGTTTGCATCACCTTTTCTTTCCTTGTGCCCACCCTTGAATGACGCAGTCTTCACGGGAAAAGCGCGATGCGGTCACATAACCTGCGACCGTCAGCACTGTAACCCCACCTCTACAGGCGGTCTGGACTAGCGAAAGAAATAACGTCGGAAAGCTTTCGAGAGTCGAGCTATTCAGGGGCGAGGTACGCAAGTAGGTGCATCTTCCACGAGGAGCTTACTTATATAGTTCTCCGAACTCGACATGCCTAGCCCAAGCCCTGACGACCACACCCGAAGGTGCGTGGAAAGCCCAACGAACCGGAAAGTCCCCTTTCTCGTGTTGCTTCTGTCACGATAACAAGACACCAACCGTATCTCTGTCCCTGCAGCTGGATGCTTCCACAATATGATTTATGGCTTCAATCCCTCGAGCGCTTCTGCATCCCACAAACACTTGCTATCCTATTTTCGGTGTGACCTGGGTTATAGAGCGGCACGAATCCAGTCGCGACTTGGGGAACCCCAGAACTTAACATGCGTACCTAGGGTACATAGTAGTATACCTCGACCCTTGCTAGGGCGAGCTTATTTTGCTATCCCTGCTTCTCTATAAACGGTCCTCGACTCAAGCAGACCAGACCAGTGTGCAATTCTGAATCGACCTTTTACCTCGAAAGCGGAAAGAAACCTTCTGAGCAGATTTCGCAGCATAGCCGCCGGCAATGGCCGCAATTCATCTGTCCAACGACTCTCATGCTCGACGGAAAAGCCGCTACGAGAGTTCCCGACGCTTTAGACCGAACCGGGCGTTGAGCAGGTATCGAGCAGACTGACGAAATGCAGACGGGACCTTGGCTTCTAGCATATGATTCCGATTTCGAAACCGCGAGCAGCGCAGAACAAGCGACCCATCGGCAAGGTAAGCACTTTGCTTCTGCCTGGCTCGTTTGGATTAAGCTCAAAGTTAGTCCCGAAGAGAATACGCCGTCTACAGAAGCAAACATTTTCTGCAATCTGACTCCTCATGGAAGAAATAAAGAAACATGCAAGCGGCTGGTGCTTCCCCAGCTCACGGCATCGGCGACGACAACGCGAGTCATGACCTCGACTCACCGCCAGTCCAACATGTACTAGACATTTTGGGTTGATTGTCACTTACATCATGACTTGAAAACTGGTAAGTAAAGAATTCTGAATACATGCTCCCAGCCTATTGCGACTATACTCTAAACACACATGGCCTGTAAGGCATCCACGTGTCAGTTGAAAACCCGGATCAGATTATGCGAGACCTCAGCCTCGTCTTGTTGGCGGACGTATTCTTGTGAGGCTAGCAAGCATCTTGCTGCCCTTGCCATCACATTTGAATATTGCCAACCTTGGCTGCTCTGACTGATGGTTTCTGATAACCGCCATATCTTATCATCTCTAATCTCATTCTACGTCTACTTGATCTTTGATCTTGACTGTAAAAGGGTTGCCAGGACTGTGGTGCCACAGCCCTATGCGAAGACCAAGGTTAGGAGTCGGGATTCTGGGCCGTCTATTGGACGACGAGTTCCCGGCTCGGCCCAAGTTTTCCTCCCAATCACGGAGTAATATGCGGTTTGAATATAACGCTTCGGGCTCCGTGATTGGCACAGCATCGAGTCTCGGGACCTTGTCGAGGAAATTTCGAGCGATCATCCAATCACACTTTTTTACCCTTGCTGCCAGGGACTCATCACAGCATGGCAAGGGCTCTCTGAGACATATTGCGCGTGCATGTGTCCGTTCTGATGTTTCTGCTTCTTCGTGACTTGTCAAGTGACTCAATATGAAAGAGAAGGGGCCCCGAAAGGTTCTCGTGCACATGTGCTCGGCACTCGAGCAAGACAGAGAGGAACGACGACATCTCACAAATGGAGGTGCTACCAAGTCTGTTTCTACTGCGAATATACTTGTCGTGTCACTCACTACTCTCCTGGCGCAGGGCATGATGTTCCGAGCGGAGGGGATAGAAGCAAACGTGCCCCGGAAAGGTGATGTGCGACGCTCAAGTTCAGAGCTGCATAAACGCCGACAAGTCTTGATTATCGTGACTACTGAATCTGCTGCAAATATGACGTTCGAACTGCACTGCTGTATTTTGCTCTGCAAATATAAGTTCTATCGGAAATTCTATACAAAGGGATTTCTACTAGTTTATAAAAGGGGTATCAATCATGCTGTAATCGTCTAGGTCATCTCCTCATAATAAACAAAACCCAACCAGAGGACCACTAATGGCCCTGCTACTCTCTTTCATCTCCTCGCCCGACGGCATGCCCGAGACGGCAACGGCAAAACTGCTCTCGAGCCTAGTGGAAGTGCAGCCGGATAATAGAGAAGAGCATGTTCTGCAGTACGTGCAACATGACGGCCACGCTGGTGGGCAGCAGCTCGGGCCAGACGGCGAGGTCCAGCTTGCCCTCGATGCTGGCGTTGACGCCGTAGATCCACGAGATCAGGCCCCGGAGCACGATGCCCGCGATCAGCTCGCAGGCCCACGTGATGCTCGAGGCGTAAAAGGTCAGGTTGAAGTCGTAGCCCTCGTCCCGGAGGGGGTCGTCAAAGGTGAAGTAGGGATACACCTCCTTGTTGGGTCCAAAGTGCAGCACCAGGATGCTCCCCAGAAAGGTGAGCATACTCACGTTCTCGGACAGAAACCTGATGAACACATCGCGGATGCGGATCTTTTGGTACGACGCATAGGTCTGCGTCGTCAGGCCGAGGAAACTCATGACGCGGTGGTAAGTCGCAGACATGGTGATGGGCGTGATGATGATGAGCAGGCTGGAAGAAAGTATTTGCAGCAACACGAACTGCGACGGCGAGCGCAGCCGGGCATATAGAGCTCGCACGTATGTCTGATAAGTAAGCATGAAGTATCTGGATCGTATAGTCAGCAAATGTGAGAGTCAACCCCTGCACCACGTGGAATGCCTTACAGCTTGAAAATCCAGCTCAGGGGATAGCTGCCTACTCTCTCCCCTTCGCTGGCACCCAAGATCCAACCCGTCAGCGCGTCCAACAAGTGGACTGTAACAATCCAGCTGTAGACATACACAACAGTTTCAAAATTGTTGTGTGGTAGAGTTCGAAGGTAGATTTCAGCATAGGCCTCTCCTATGAGGTATGCCAGGAGTCCAACTAAAAGTGCAAGGCAGAACCAGACAAAGCGCACAAAACTTGCGGGCAGCCAATTCCGGCGCAACGATGCTGGTATCCGACCTCGAGCGCGCGTTGGGGTCTCCAGCAAGGAGTCCGGATCGAAATCAGGATTCCTCAGATCTTGTCGTCGACGGTTGTTACGTGTCGAGCCGGTGTCGGGCTCGCCTGTCCACCAGGAAGTTGTGAAGATGCGCTGGGTTTCGGAGAGGGACTGCCTCAGCCCAAGATGTCGCTCATTGAGCATCATAATGCAAAACGCTATCCCCACGGGCATGGCCATGATGATAAAGGTCCATGATATCCAAGCCGTGTTGTGGATGGTCAAAAAATTGAGCTCTGGCACCAGATAGACCGGGATGGGTGCAGCAATGCTCAGTATAGCAATCATGGAGATGGTGAGCGGGAATCCTAGCGTAGAGGGCCACCAGTTGAGGCTGTACAGGTTGAACACCTTGGTAATCCAGATCAGGGCTGTGAGGTTGTAGAAGCCATAGTACACAAACAGGAAGAACCAGAAGTTCACCTGAACGCGCGCGGCACCGTGACCTGGGACGCGGTGGTCATCCCCGATACCAGGATACAAGTCCGCATCATCTGGCTCGAGAGGGTACTTTGGGAACGGTATAGCGCACCATATGACAGCCTGTATACTGACGATCAGCCTGCAATCCTGCTCATTTTGCCCGAGGCACTTACCAGTCCAGCCGGCAGAAAGATCAGCAAACCCCATCTCCTCCACCAGCTCTCGACGACCCTCCTAACGGCATTCTGCTGGGGCGCGACCCAGAGGTCCTGAACGTTGCGCGTCACGGTCTTGCCGGCCCTCTCGAAGCAGCCCACCTGCTCCTCGTCGCTGTCATAGAAGTCGTCGTCCGAGCTATCGTCGGACCGGAGCGCGGCCGTCACGAGGGCGCCATAGCCGACATGCACGCTGCCCCTGTTGCCCGCGGAGAGCAGGGCGGCCAGGTGCGAGGCCGAGGAGGAGCGGTGCCGACGGGGCCCGGCTGGCCGTGGGCTCTGCCAGTAGTGATGGTGGCCGTCGTGCTGCCGTGTGGCTCGGGGCACGGCGCGGAAGCGGCCGAGCAGGGGCGACGCGTCCGAGGCGTGCTGGCGCGCTGTGCGTGAGGTCTCGGTGCCCGGGATGAAGGGGAAGAATTCGGGCATCCTTTGGGGCGGAGGACGCGGCGCAGGTCTGACGGTATGTCTGCTTTTGTCCTGTGTTACATGCTAGTATCTCGTTGTCACGCCCATCTGCTATACACCGGTCGTCCTCTTTCTCCCAGCTCGTGCGTGAGCAAAGCAAGATGAAGAAGGGGTTATAGAAGAGAAGATACGTATTCCCAAGTCTCCGAGAGGTCCGTCGTCGAGGCAAAAATGTCTCTCTCGTGACAGTGTCCCGAGTTGGTTGAACGCGGTTGAAAGTGAAACACACGCCTGGGCTGGGCCGACCGGCGGAAGCTGCAAGACTGGGGAATTTCCACAATGTTGACAGGGTCTCGCAGGGATCAGAGCTTCTGGTGATGCCGCTGGGCGCTCTGGCCGCAGGATGACGCTATTGGCCCGCAAATAACACCTGCATTGACTTGGTGGATCTCTTTGGGAATCTGCAGTGGGTTTAGCGGGTGGTTGGCTGGGATGTCCACTGTAGCCTGTGAGTCTAGGCACCCCAATGCGGTCGTGTTAGGTATGGCAAACTCAAGGTTCAACCCGTCCGTCCCAACTTGGCTGATCAATAGACGGTGCAGGGCAGCTTACAGAACAGGAAATACAATAGTAAGTTCATAATATTTGGCATGTCACTGTACAAGGCAACAGCTTATTCATGCTATCAATCTTCTCTTTGTCTTCTCATCACAATCACAAGACTCTGACGATTTCCGGCAGTCTACTACAAGAGGGCATCAAGGCTTGGGCACAAACTCCGTGGCTGGTTTGCATTACTACTAGGACTACTTGACTAACCTAGGACCTATAATCGGATAATGCGGACCTCGTGTGCCGCCCAACTCAGGTATAGAACCAGTGCTAAGACTGCTTGGGCAAAAGCCACACACCGCTCATCGTTCTTGAAGTAACGTGTTGTCGGCACATCTGTGATAGTACATTTAAAGAGTTGGGAATGGGATCATGACGGGATGCAGTCTGCAGTCACTTATACGCCATAAGCCAAGTTTTGTAAAGAGGTTGCTTGTCATAGAGCATCTGTGTTGGTAGTGTTGGTAATATTTTACAAGGAGTCTTTTCGACCAGTAAACGCCAAGATGATTGTAATCGTATGTTAGGTACAGGATCAGATTCGCATTTTTGGTTCGGGCCTTGAACCATTCACTGTCATGAATTCAACGAGCCAGACAAATCGTAGGATAGCTTGCTGCCACTACGGAGTTCCCCGAGTCTCTGAAGATGCGTCTCGGGCACATTACCCGAGTTTTTGAACATTCTCCTCGGGCGTAGTCGAGGCGCAGTTTTGAGTGTTGCGGCTTATTGCCGTTCAGGTCCTAAGACTCAACCAGGGTCCTCTTCAAAGGTTTGTGGTTCTCTTTGCTTGACCAATAGTGACTGCGAGTCAAGCTCTGAAGATGATAGGTAAAGGCTATCCCGTATGCCTCTGGCAAATGTCCTTTGTCACGTCGAGTGTGCACTTGAACCAAAGTGATATTTGACCATTTGCATCTTGCACCGCAGAACACGTCCGCTGCCAACTCCTGACTGGCCTTGGGTAGGAACTGCTTACGAGGAGTCCCCGATACTCCCGCAAATCGTTGCGCCGCCATGGCTGCTACAGTTCGGGACGCCGCCGCCAATGTGAGGCAACAGGAGCAGGTGATCCAGTTAGATCGGAAGACAAGCTTGCAGCGAATGGTTCCGATCGCTGACCGGTCCGCTGAAGCGCATCATGATTCCGACATATCATCGCTCCGGCGAGAACCCTGAGTGCATGATTAAAGGCATGTTCGCTTCAACCATCGCTATAATGGAGTTTGGCGTAACATACCATAAAAATGCATACTAAGCAGGTAGTCATGGATGCAGTGCTCGACGTAATAGGAAACTCCGCACCGCGCCCGGTGCACCATAGCACCATATGATCCGCATCGACCAATAGGATCAGTCGCTATAGTCTGCCTCGCCATCTTCTTCCTCTTCGTAGATTTCAGAATCTGTGTGTTCAGAATCGTCAACAGGTTCGGCGCTGTCTTGGCCGTTTTCCTTGTTGTCGATGAACTGGATCGAGTCATCAATTTGTTCCCCTGCAACATAAGCAGATGATTTCACGTCCTCGGCGAACCCGACCCGTTTCGGGGACGAAGTCGGGGACCTGGGTGACTGCTGCAGGACATCACCATTCCAGGGTTGACACTGCTTGACTAGGTCACCGCAGCGCAGACAAGTCCAACCCTCGCCTTCTTCACGCTCTAGCCGCGTTGCGAGACAGACGAAGCAGTAGATGCAGCCGCACGGGACGGTCTCGTAAGGGTTCGTGATGTCAGTCTGGGCAGATCCCACAACACCACCTGACGCGGCGGCGGCCAGAACCTCGGTTTCTGACGTGGCAGAATTTTGGTCCTGATAGCATATCGCGCATGTCCTTTCCGGCAGGAAAGCAAACTCGCCCTGCTTGCTGTTTTTGTCGTCCTCACTGCTGATGTGGACCATTTCCTTGGTCTTTCGCCACGTCCTGCTCAACCATCTGCGCCAGCGGTTGATCCCGACGAGTGGTAGAACGAACAGCAGGAACTCGGTAAAGGCGTGCCAGACGAGCTGCCGATTGAGATATTCGAAAGATACCTCGCGGCTGACCTGGCTGGTTGGCGGCACCAGCCGTAGGCGCAAGACCCTATCCAGCAACGTCCGGTACCTTCCATGAAGGAGAAATACCAGAAAAGATGCAAATGCCGCTACCGAGTGGACTGTTGTCAAGCGTGTAGTGATGGCACCGAGTCTCTGTACGAGAGGTGTTGGTGGGTCGTAGCCATTGTCTTGGTCGAGCAGCCAATTCTCCCATTTTGTCCAGCCATATTTGCCTCCGACTGTGATCATGCCATAGAGGGCCTTTTGCCATCTGCTGGGAGCTACCAGGACCGATCCATCTCGGCGCGCATCGGTGTATTTGAGATTTTGTAGTGCAGCACCGTACGTCGCGTCATGATCCCAGATTGTGAGTTTGAAGAGCACAGCTCGGAGCGCCAAAGTGATCTCAGCTGACCAATCATCCTTGATATTGCCCGCGAAGTATTTGAGAGCATCGCCGACCTGGCCGTTCATGAGGTCGACAAGCTCCTCGTCTAGGAGCTCGGCGTCCACCTGACCGACACGAAATGCCGGTCTCGTTCCCTCCCTCGAAGATATAAGTTCCCATAGCGACAATGAGGAGCTGCCGACGCGATTGAGTGGATAAGGTAGTTGCGCGACTTGTGACCATGCGCGCGAAGCTTCTCGTCGTGCGGTGAGGCGCGCTTGGGTTTCTCGTTCTCGGGCCGCCCGTCGAGCGGCCAGGCGCTCCTGGGCCTGGGCAAAGTTGGCGGAGCTCATCTGGGAAGCATAGTTTTCCGAAACCAGTGGAAGCTGTTCGATTTCCTAGCCCGATAGTAGAAGATCACTGGTGGTTGCGCGGTGTTGGCGCAGCTCGAACAATCGCAAGGTGGAAGCAAGCTGTGATGATTGACGTTCGGCTGTCCAAGCACGGGGCCGAGGTTCGGTCGAGCACTTTAGGTCACCATCGGCATTTGACCAATACCATTAGCGCGGGTCCCTCTGTACCACTTTTATCTGGAGCTCTTAGCGCAACGCAACCGCAATTATAATTTATAACCATAAGGAAGCAGTGGGCTTCAATGAATTCAAGATCGAGGTATTGGAAATGTGACTACAGTCAAGTATCTAGGTACTATTTCTATGTCATTGGATTTCAAGCAATTCCACCAAGATGACAATTTCATGGAAGTCGTACTGAAGACTTACTACCAGCCACCAACATAGGTGGAGCTGTTGTGTAAAGTCAAGGTGGAGTTGCAACTTGCAAGTTGTAAGTCATCAATGATGGTCTTCAACTCATTTCTACGTAGACACTTCATGTTTCGTACTTTGTAATACATGCAGCAAAGTAATCCTGACAGCATGTGCGTACGATCGATCTCTTAGTCTGCAACTCATGCAATGTTTGCTGTGTAATCGTTTCGACTAGCTGATGTAATACTCGGGCCTTGGCTGCCTCTTTAGCGTAAGTTGAACCACTGCACAAGTCGCCCACGATAACGTGGATGCAAGTAAGCACTCAATATCACATTTTCGACATCTCCACTTGTATTACTTCCGGAAGTCTGACAAGAAGTAAGGGTCTTTCTTCCTTGGGGGTCCCTCTTCATTCTACCCAACTCATGATGACCATCCCGCGTGCGGCAGCGTGCGGCTTGATATTGTCCGGGAATTGTAGATGCAGTGATCAAGCCCCTCGCTTATGCACAACCATAAGTCCTAGTCGCAACTCGCGAGCATTCTTCTCGACGAATCTTGGCATCAACACAGTTTTCATGGTTGCAGTATGCTACCGTAGACACATGTGATTCTGTCTGATAGGCGCAAGTCTCCTCTTCAGTCTCTTGAGACCAAATTCGAAAGTCCGACATGTCAAGCTAATACCAGTGCCAAGAGCCTGTCTGTGCAACAGGCCAGATGCAAGCAACTCGATACATGGAGAGTTCCAATCGTATGGATCATAGTAACACGGTACGGAGCGGTTGAGCACTGATGGTCCTATCAGCCACTTGCACAGCCTTGAACACCAGCTTTGGCGGAGCCAGGACCTACACTCGGGGTTTGGCCTATGTTGTGCCTTCCTGCTAATCGCGGTGAGAGACAGAGATGCTGCTACTACTACCAGAAATAGCAGGGACTATCGGGGACTCCAGCTGTGGAAGAACTAGGGCTCGAGCTGAGTGGTGCATTGCACAAACCTCATGCAATGTAACCAAAGAGAAGACCGCACGTTACCTCATCTGGATGCTGTCAGCAACGACTGATCCTTGTAGGATTGGCCCTCGCCAAGCTTCCTCGTCAGCAGAAAGCTAGACGGCCGCCGAGGGTTGACGTCGGGGTAGCCTCATGGCTTCATTCTCCGTCGTGAGCAGGTCGCCGGCATCTGTGGATGGTGTCACAACGATTGTGCAAATCCAAGAACCAGTCCAACCTTCTCCGCCTTTATGGCGGTATCATGACTGCGCCTGGCGGCTAGGATTACTCGTCTCCTGGGCCGTCGGCGCTTGCTTTGGCTCCGTCCTCGGCTGTCATCTATATATGTCAATGCGGTGGTCCGCTCAGCAATAGATTTGCCACCGGTCTGCGATGAAACGTCTTTGCATCGACGAATACACCAACAATGATTGGATCAACGAACCAGAAGCCATCACAGGCTAGCCGTGCCATGGACAAACCATCAACAAGAGACGTACATGCGAAGACCAATGCTCGCTCTACAGCCTCCATTCGCGTATCGCGGGCTTGTGTGCAATGCCGTTCGAAGTGCGTTTCCCCGTCCACGAGGTGCCACCGAGTACCACTAACGGTTATTTGCAGACACGTCCGATGTGGTGGCACGATGCCGGCATGCAAGCGGTGCTTGGAAGAAAACAAGCCATGCTTCTACGTCAAGTCACGACGAGGAATACGAGATGCCAAAGAACGAAGCCTGATACTAGACAAACCACCGTCGCAGACAACAAAACCGACATTGTGTCATACTTCAAGTGGAACAGCCACTGAAAGCTCAAGCAATTATGGAAGCGATATGTTCAGCAACAACTTGACACATGAAAACCCCCTGTCGCCTAGGAATAACGAAGAAATGTTCCTCGAAGCTTACTACACATATTTCCACCCGAGTCACTCCATGATGCTACCAAAGCATTACTTCGTCAGACATGCGGCAGTAGACCCCGACTCAGTGAGCTTTCTGCTGCCTGTGGTCCGATACATTGGATCTCACTATTGTCTCAACACGGCGCCGGACGATTTGGAAGAAGTCGTCTTTGCAGGAGCTTGTGGTCAACTGCCCATGATACCCCAGTCAGTACTAGGACTTTTGCTCCTGAGCATAGCGGCTTTGGGAGACATGAAGTTCGATTACCAAAATGGCTGGCTAGATAGAGCCATCTCTATGGCCTTTGCAATCGGGATGCAGCATAGGACGTTCGCAGAAAGCTCCCACGATCCAGTCCTGGCCGAATACTATCGACGAATCTTCTGGGGTCTCTATCTAGTCGACTCCATGAGAGTAATCCGGGATCCCTCTGGAAGGTTATTGCTTCGCGAAACGATAGGGACAGTCGATTTGCCATGTGAAGAATGGGAATATGAGACCGGGGTAAGTGCCTTCCTTCACAAGCCCCCTCGGAACTGTCTAAGCGACATGTGGGACTTGCTCATCTGAGAGGAACCTTTTTATGATGGAGGCCCTGACATCTATGACAGAAAATACCCCAGTCCATATCGATGGCAAGATATGACGAGCAGAATACTTTCGGGACTGCCGATTTCTCCTCGTGGGCCTATCTGATTGATATGTGTCGAATATCTAATGAACTAGTGCTGCCTTATCATCATGACAGCATTGACGACAAGAAAATGGGGCTCTTCGATCGTGCCGACTCTCGGATCTGTGACTGGTTGATCAAGGTACCGCAGTGGAAGACGGAAGTGGTAGACTCCAACGGGCTGGGCGACATGATTTTGATGCACGCAACAGCACTTGCGCAACAGTATGTTTTGTTATGCTTACATCATGCTCCGTCCTTGTCCTGACACACTCGTAGGAATCGACTACGGATACGTCAATGTACGTCGAGGCAGGGCCTGAATCTCCAGCAGACTTTCCCGCTGGGCCCGGCACGAGGCCCTCATCGACAAGCACAAAAGATCAAGGGTTTTGGATGGAAAGCAATACCCATCGAGGTCCAGGCCGCCGATGGTGTCTGCCGCCTGTTTCTCAAGTCGTTTCCGACCAAGAACCTCAGCCCGCTCTGTCTGCCAGGGCTACTCTGTGTAGCAATTGCATATCTCGATGCGTGCGTCTTCCTGGGACTCGACACGCCCGACTATCGAGAGAAGCTCAGTATGCTACTGCACATCATGACCGCCCACGGAAAGATTTGGGGTATCTCGCGGAGAATTGCGCAAGATGTTAGAGAGGTAGCGCAGGACTACGCCCTTCTGCCACAATCTCCATCGCCAGAGCCGGAAGCTTCTGTGACCAGCTCTCACGGACTCCAAGTGACTCCCGATATTGCGACCGGCGGCGAGCTCGCGCTGCCTTTCGATTTCGACTTTTCTGCTTACCAGACTTTGGGCGATTTCCAGTGCTGGAATAATAATCTGAACGGCTCATTGTTCTAGACAATGGGCGTGATTATGAGCCATTTTGGATACTCCACGGCAGTAGGTTCCATGGCACTTCCAAGACCTGAATGACTGTAGGTGGAAATGGTACTGGTGTCTGGAGGGCGGATGGTCTCGACCTCTTGATCCCCGATGCGTTGGTCTGGAATCAGAAGGTTAAAGCCACTGGGTATGACTGGTACAGAATTTGTTTTGCTCGCAGGAGACCAAAATAGAATCATTTGGACAAAAGACAGACAGAGAAAATCGTGACAGGAAAGACTGGCAATACCATCGAGACATAGAAAATCAAAGTGTACCAATCATGATAGAATAACACGCTTGAACCTCTAAGTTTCAACAGGTGTCAGTTTGTTTAGTCTAGTGTACACGATGGAAGATACCGAAGTTCTACTCAGGAGATGGGAATCCGTTGCCATTCACACAATCTGAGGATTCTCAACGCGTTTATTTGCTGGCGTTGTCTGGACTTTATCACAGGTGCATTTATGGAGCACCAGTGCAGGGCAGTCAAGCTGCAGCCAACTGCATTGTCAGCACGAATATGACGATTTGGCGCAAAGAAAACAAACTACATGACCGGTGACGTGATGATTGACGACTCTAATTCCAAGTGAATCTTCACAGTTCCGAGCAGATCCTCAAGCTCCAACAGGCCACACTGGAGGAGACCATGAAGGTACAGACTCCAGACCAGCTTGAAGAAGTTCGGGGGCGAGATGGCTGACAACCGCGAGTCGGACGAGTCGGCCTCCAGTATTGCCCCGGTCCTCCCGCAGAGAAGTAAATACAAAAATATTTTATTGCTATTGTTCTCTTTTTCATCTGAGACTAGGTGGTTGACTTACACAGACATCCTTGTTCTGTTATGTAGTATAAACTCTAGGCTAAGGCAGGGGTCCAAGGTCCATCAGATGCCCCGCGTTTAGCACATTGAAACCTTAGCCTTAGCAGGTCTTAGGGACCTTCTCTTCACACTCAACTGCCCCGCCAAACCTCACCGTCCTTCACGCAACCCAACCTCTGTCCTGCCCTTGTCGCGAACGCGCTCGACTGCAGAGCGAGTGTGCCTGGACGACCCGGTCTCTCATCCTTGGTAGCATACCCGATCTTGACACCGCCATGAGTTTCGCTATCGAGGTTCCCGGTGAGGCGAGCCCGCTCAGCTTCCAGGAGCTGTGTCGGTCTCTGCAGCTCGCATCATCCTCCCCAGATCACACCCAGCGTCAGTCTGCCGGACAGCAGCTCTCGTCCTGGGAGCAGACTCAGGTCGATTACTATCCATCATTACAGGTACGCAACGGCATTATTCCTTCGCGGCGGTCTACCTCCAATCACGACTAACTCATCCCCTTCGCAGCACATCTTTCTGGACAAGTCCCTTCCGAGGGAGGTTCGACTGCTTGCGATCATTCAACTAAAGAACGGCATCGATAAGAACTGGCGCCATCATACTATACAGAATGCTATCCAACCGGCCCAGAAGGAGGTCATTCGATCCAACTTGTACCGTGGCAGCGTGGGCGAGGAGGACAAGCAACTGGCTATGCACAATGCCTTGGTGGTGGCCAAGATCACAAGGATCGATTTCCCCCAAGCATGGCCCGAAGCCATGTCCAACTTGGTTTCCCTGCTGCGTGAAACCAAAGACGGCGATGCATTCAAGCTGTCGGGAGCCTTGGTGGTATTGCTCAGAGTGGTGAAGGAGCTCGGCACGGCTAGGATGCGCAAGTCGCAGACAGCCTTGCAATCTGTGACCCCCGAGTTGGTCTACATCTTGGGTGAAATCTACACCAGCAGCACGGCGGCCTGGACTTCTTCCCTGGCAAACGGCCAAGGAGACGAGTTCTCCTTGGAAACAGCCATGGAAAACAGTCTTACGGCCTTCAAGACCCTGCGGCGCCTCTTGATCACTGGATACGAATATCCTCACAAAGACAGCACAGTACAGGAGGCCTGGGGCCTATCGCAAGCACAGTTTGGCCAGTTTCTCGATTTCGCAGGTCGGAGCTCCACAATCCCGGATCATCTCCTGGAGATTATCGGAAAGCACATGATGCAGTTCACGAAACTTCATGTGGAGATGGCGGTCACTCATCCCGCAAGTTTCTCATCCCTGCCCAACTCACTGGAGCTCACAAGGTTCTACTGGAGCATCGTACAAAAGTTTGCTGCCATTTACCCAAGATCGGGCGGCCTGCGCCGGGCGGGAGCCGATGAGCTGCAGACAACCTTTAACTTGGAAGGTCAGTGGCTGGAAAAGATTACCCTCAAAGGCTTACTTCTGTGCCGAGCTTGCATCAAAATGGTCAACCAGCCGCAACAAACTTTCAAGTACCGATCCAAGGAGGAGCGGACAGATCAAGATGCCCTAATACAGACCGTCAAGGACGATCTCCTGAAAAGCGATTTCATCCAGGATATGGCTAACACTATTATATCCAACTTTCTGGTATTTCGCGAGACAGACCTCGAGGCTTGGATAGAGGACCCCGAAGAGTGGGAGCAGCAAGAAGAGAGCGGCGGAAATGCCTGGGAGTGGGAAGTTCGACCTTGCGCAGAGCAGGTGCTGCGCCTCCTTCTCGTCAGCTACAAGCATCTCCTTGTCGAGCCACTACTGGCATACTTCCAGAGGGCACGGGACCCAGAAGCCAGCATCATGTCCAAGGAATCCATCTATACTGCTCTGGGAATTTCTGCCAGTTACTTGGAAAAGCAGTTTGATTTTGATGAGTTTTTGAGATCGACTCTTGTTGCTGATGCACAACAGCAAGGACCTCTTTGCAAAGTTCTACGACGTCGAATCGCCATCCTTATAAGCGAATGGGCCAAGGTCAGCATGGCTAAAGAGAGCTTCCCATTGGTCTATGAGATCTACCGGCACTTTCTCAATCCAAATGATGAGAGCAACGATATTGTCGTCCGCATTACTGGTGCGCGACAATTCAAGGACATTGCCAGTCAGTTTACCTTCGAGGGAGAGGCCTTCGCTCCATTTGCTGAGGGAATCCTTACCCAGCTGATCCAGCTTCTCCAAGAGATCGAAATCGACGAGACCAAACTGGCGATCCTCGATACCACCAGGGTCATCATTGAGCGCATGGAAACTCATGTCAACCCCTTCGCGGACCTCATCATTTCGGCACTTCCAGCTATCTGGGAAAGTGGAGGCGATATGGAATACATGCTGAAGCAAGCTGCACTTACAATTCTCCAGTCTCTGGTCATGTCGATGAGACAAGATTCTCAAAGATTCCATACCATGATCACGCCTCTGATCCACGACGTCGTCCGGGAAGATTCGAGCGTCCTGGTTTATCTCATTGACGAGACTCTGGATCTCTGGATAAATATACTTTACCAGAGCTCATCTCCCCTATCTCCGGAGCTCATCAGTCTCGTGGAGCCTGCGCTGCGTCTGCTGAACGACCTCACGGATCACAACCTCTCGTACGTCACCATTGTCGGCTCTTACATTCTGCTAGCCCCACAAGTCATGCTTGAAGATCGATGGAGGCAGCCATTGCTCAAGGGCCTCTGCCAGACCTTGCAGCGGATGCCTCGAGAGCAGCAGAGGACCGCCACCAAATACATCGAGCATCTTATCCGCTATGGTGAGCAATTTGGGCAGCTCGATGGTGTCAAAGTTGTCGTCCGAGACTTGGTCGCTTGCGGTTTCATGAAGGATATGTTGGAGGGCATTCATGATGCTTACAGTGCACACCAGACTTCGGGACCCAAGAGAAGGACACCCAAAATCAACAACCTGACTTTGACCGACTATTTCAGCATACTCTCGCGCATAGCAGTTGCTGATCCATCCATCGCGGTTGAGATCCTAGGCATGTTTGGATCACTTGAGCAGGTCTGGCCGTGGCTCAGTGACGAGTGGTTCAACAACTTTGATTGCATCTCGGATAATACCAGACGCAAACTCAACCTTCTAGGACTCACACGTCTGATGGAGCTAGGACAGCCCATGCAGGATCTCGTACTTGGCAAATTGCAAGAGTACCTCTCCATGTGGATCAGCGTCATTTCCTCCATTGCTAATGAAGAAGATCCTACGAAAGATGACTTGGTACTGACGGAGCCTATGGAAGCAACCGAATGGGACACACCGAAGGATCTCTGCGAGAGAGCTCTGCGCGAGAGTGATCCAGTAAGCCGAGTCAACTCACTTGACTTTGTCAGAGCGAGTCTCTCTGGTCTTGTCCAGAGAGTTGGAGGAGAGCAGGTCTTCCAGGAGCATTATGCGGTCAACGTCGACTCACACGTGCTCGAAGGATTCCAGAGGCTCGGGCAACCTCGAGACATGAACATCTAGAACATGTATGACGATTCGCCGTGCGCAGGCCGCGAAAAAGGAAAGGGAGAAGAAGCAAAGACTCCCAGCAGGACATTCGGAAACCCAAGGAAAAGAATTAGAAGATATCCTTGAAGAGAGGGTCCTCTTCATTACGACTCAGGACCGAAGGGTTTCTTTTACTATGATACAGGTATCTGAGCAGCTGTATTGGGTACCTTCTACGTAGCTGCCACGTAGTAGGTAGTTTGGCTTTATGCATGAGATATCCCCCATAGGAGCATTGCGGCATCAAAACAGAAAAGCATACAAAGGGCGTTCCGAGGCATTCATCTTGACAAAAGTTCGGCATCACGGTTCGTCGTTACGGAAGTAGACAAAAATAGGGGTTGCTTCTGATAGACCGAGGCAGAGTCCGTAGCTCAATACACCAAATAACGATCACGCCGAGCAGTATGTGCCCAAAAAACATCTGTGCGAAATGGCATTGCAGCCGATTGACATTTCAAGTAAGGACAGTTCCATTCGCTATTTACTGGAGACCGTCTTGATCCCCATCCCCTCAGTTGCCATTGTTTCATCCGCTGTGTGATGAAGTGACGAAAAAGCATAATACCAGAAAAGAAACATCGCACCCAACGCCAGCGATGAAAAAGAAAAAACCAAGACTAATCCATCCATGCTCAAATAGACTCTAACGTCTATGTTCATACCCGGGAACAGTAGTACATATGCTGCTCCTGCTGTTCTGCTGATCTCATCCAGTGCCCGCCCTCGCTTTTGCGCGGCGGATATTGATGTTGGGGATTCAGCTGTGACTCCCCGTCGTAACTTTTCTTCCGTCAAGATATACATTTTTTTTTTACGCGTGTTTGATGGCCGACTCTTGCTTCAAGAGTAAAACTGCGACTTTTGGAAGCTTTCCATCGATACATCGCCGGGCTTGCCCGTGACAGCCGGCGGCGGCGGGGCCGGGGTGCTGCTCGTCATGGAGCTCGTCCGCGGGGACGCGGGCTCGCTCGCCCCGGCCGCCTTGATGGCGGCGAGCGGCTGGCCGGAGCGCTTGGCGACCTCGAGAAAGGTCGAGGGCAGCCAGCCCATGCGGCCGTCGCGCGCGCGGCAGCGCCACCACTCGCTGGGGACGCCGTTGGGGTCCGTCTTGGAGAGGACGGCGATGAAGTCGCCCTTCTTGACCTCGAGGTCGACGCCGGGCACGCTGTCCTGCGGCGTGAAGTCGTGCTTGACCCGGCAGAACTCGAGCTGGCTCGGGTCGAGCGGCGCCGAGGCCTCCATGCGCTTGCGCTCTTCTTCTTCCTGGTTGGCCGCCAGCGAGCGGATCATCTTGCTCATGACGTAGGGCAGGCCGAACGCGGCCAGCAGGAAGAACATGAGTGGTTTCCTGCTCGGCTTGGGCTGGCCGGGAGTGCCCGGGGGCGATTTCCGTCCCTCGAAACGTGCAAAGGCTGCTGGCGTGAGCGCGGTCGCGTCTGCCGGCGGAGGACGACCCGTCAGCTTGGCAATGAGCGTCCGGATCCATCGCATCAGAGTGAATATGCCGAGTACGGAGCCGAGCGTATCCCTCAGGTTGCCGAACTGCTCTGCTACTGCCACCATTGCTGTAGATGAGAGATTAGCATGTGGTTGCTTATACGCACCAGAAGTGACACTCCAAGAGGTGACTCACCGAAGAAACTCGAATGTGTGGCCATGTACGTGCTCTCCAGCATCTGCGCGAATCCGCCAAAGGCGCCGACGATGCCCTCCAGCATCTGGAACGTAGCCTGCGTGCTGTTGTTGAAGCTGTTGGTCAGGCTGTTGGGGTTGTTCGGGTCCTGGGGGTTCATGCCGCCCATGCCGCCGTACATGCCCCCTCCGTACATGCCGCCCATGCCTCCCATGCCGCCCATGCCCCCGTAGCCGCCGTAGCCGCCGTACCCTCCGTAGCCCCCGCCGTACATGCGCGAGCCGAAGCCGCCCATGTTCGAGTACGGCGACGAGTAGGCCGAATTATAGCCCGGCTGTGCCATCCTGCTGTAGGCGCTGGCGTTCTGGTTGACCGACGATGCGAGAGAGTCGGGTCGGGGCGGGACGGTCGGCGCTGCGGCGCCGGCAGCAGACGTTGTTGACGCGGGCGCCGCCAGAGCGTTGGATGCTGCAGCCGTCGGGACGGTCGCAGCAGTGGGCGTAGACATGGCTAGAGCGGTATCACCGTTAGCATCTACTCGATGGACTTCCCGGCTCGCAGAATTACGTCGCGGTCGGATGGTGGAAGATATCAAGAGTCTCTTTCCGAGGTTGGATTATTCAGAGGGAGAGACTGCGCGGGCCCAGAAGTGCTCCGCACCGAGATACGGGCGCAGGATTGACTGGCGCGATTGTTTGGAGAAGAAATGCAGGGAGACAATCTTTTACTCACTTGCAGTTGTCGTCGCACCTGAGCGCTCCCACGGCTTGGGCGGTGAAGCCATACCGAAACTCCCCTGTTCTGGGAGAGTCGTGTGCGTGGTCGGGTTGAATTCGTGTACCCCCAGCTGAGTTGTTGTCGCCCTTCTGTTGCTGGTCGGCGACTTGGGCCACGGGCGCAGGTGCCACAGCCCACAATCGGCTGCTAGGTCGGTCGCTGGTCGCAGCGCAGAGCTCCAGTGGTGGTTGAAGAGGACAGGGAGAAAATATGTAATTTCTCTCTCTTCCTGCTTAGATGCAAGGCAATCTGCAGATTAGAGATTAGAAATGAAAATGTCGTCGACGTAAATTGATTCAACCCAAATATTATCGTCGCAAAGGGACCTCGGGCGAAAGTTGGGAATATGGAATTATTGTCAACGGCTGCCGATCTACGTAGAAATCATAGTGGGTCAGGGTAGTCGAAGAGCCCAGTCCATCCCGTCTGGGGAAAGAAAGTCCAGTGAGTTGTAGCAGATCCTGGATGCGGAGGCGAAATGGTGCTTGATTACTGACTCTTCACGGTACTGGTAACTAGGCTCTCACTGTCAAATCACCAGCTCATCAGCCGCTATTTCTCTGGCTATTTCCCTTTCTCTCCCTCGCTTGTGACGTGCCTCGGCATTCTTGTTAGTCGGTGCGGGTCCCGCCTCTTCCCACCCACGGCTCGTCTTTCTTCGATCTCATCACGTGACCATGAATTTCGCTGACGAATTTCGCTGACGATTAAATCTCACATGGAAACGAAACGAGGTTAGGGTTAGGCCGGAAAGTCTGCGTTCTGAGCTCTTGACCTCGCGCATCGTGTGGCAGCGACCGACTACTTCAACTCCATGTCACGGTTACAACCAATTGTTACCATGTGCGACATTGATGGTCACGAATATTGATCAATGGCGTACAGAAGAATAAGTATGAAATCGTATTAGTCTATATTTTGTCCGCATTTCCATTTGTTTTCATTTCCACCATCTTATGCTATATCGACATTCGAACGACCGATGCAACTCTCAGCAATGGCCCTTCAGCAGATCTATTTCGCACCAGCAAACTCGGGCGCCGTCCTGGCGTACTCCTCCCACGTGGTCAGGTGGTCCTCGACGAGGCTGTGCGTCCACTCGAGCGAGTCGCCGCCGTAGTAGCCGAACTCGTCGAGCAGCCGCATGTTCTGGTGCAGCTCCTCGACGGCAAAGTCGGGCATCCCCTGGCCCTGGAGGAAGCCGCGGAACTCCTCGTCCGGCTGCTGGCGGTACCGCGCCGACCCCGCCTGTGCCGGATACGCCCTTTTGAACCCGTCGACCACCTCCTGCCCCGTCAGGTACTCGGTCGACGCCAGCAGCCGCTTGCCCAGCACCTCGGGCTCGCGGAGCACCGCCGCCTTGATGTACTTGCCCGTGTCCGCCGGGAAGAACATGGGGAAGATGGCCTTGGACGGGATGGGCAGGCCGAGCGTCCAGGCGTCGTCGGGCGGCGAGGGCCGGAACGCCTGGCCAGGGAGATTGGTCATGTAGAAGCCCGGCAGGAAGAAGGTGGCCGGGATGCCCAGCTCGCGGATGTACTCCTCGACCGTGGCCTTGCTGTCAAAGTGGTAGACCTCGGACAGCACGCCGTTGCTGAGCTTGGTGACGTTGAGGACGGAGCTCCAGATGAGGAGCTTGACGTCGGCGTCCTTGGCCGCGTCGGCCATGTTGTTGCCCTGCTGGATCTCGGTGTTCATGTCCATGTACTCCCAGTAGTTGGTCATGGCGTACACGGCATACGAGCCCTTGACGGCCTCTGTGATGGAAGCCTTGTCGTTGATGTCGGCCTTGGGAGCGCATAACAAGATCAGTGTCCATCTTTCGTAGGGAATACTAATCATGGCAGGACCAAGTACTTACAGAAACGACATCAACCCCCTGCGATGCAAGTTTCTTGGACGATTCCTTGTTGACGTCGCGAGTAATACCGCGCACAGCCCAATTGTTCTTGAGCTTGGGATCATTCAGGAAGATGTCGACGACGGATCCTCCCTGGTTGCCGGTGGCCCCAAAGACGGTGATGATCTTCATTCCAGACATGGTGTATAGGACGGGAACGTATCAGTTGCAATATGGTAGGTTATCGATAGGCTAAATGGCTAAACAAGTGTACTGAAGTTGTGTTTTGGCTTTGGTAGTTCGAGTTGTAGTGTTTTGTATAATGATGATGGAGTATTGAAATCCGGAAGGTGGAAGAAAGACTTCATACTTATAGTCTGAATCACCACCTCGAGACACGAAGATGTATCTCGATGATACCAGGATGAAAGTTCCGAATGCAAAAGCTGATAAATCGCCTTCTCTCGTCCGAGATGTCCATCGCATCCAATCTGCTGCCACAGGGAAGCGAATGCGACGACTTTGCGAAAGGAATGTCCAGAGTTGCTAAGAAGTCGACGACATGCTCATACGCAACCTGCGGACTCGTGGCGTTGGGTGACCAGTCCGAGCCAATGAACTCGAAAGCATCGGACCAATCATGAGCGAGCAAGCGTAATTCTGGGCATTGAGTTTGCCAAGAAGTCCGAGGATTAGTATGTCAATCGCGGGCTGCTGACAGATCGTGTAAACCCATTTCTTGGTGTGGGGATCCCCCCAACAGCGAAGCGCCGAACTCTGTTCAAAGCTGATGAATCAACCGGTGGGTCAGTCAACCCGCGAGTCTCAAATTCACGGGCAGATAGTTTACTGATCATTCATTTCTGGCACTTCACGATACGCGGGCGGCATGGAACTGCTCAGAGCTTTTCATGTTATCAACTAAACTTTTTGTGTAAGGCCATTGGCCCAGAGTACCTAGCTCGGAGGGTCGAGAAATCCATGTGGCAAAGACGAATAAAGGAACGACGAATTAACTCAGCGATTGTCAGTACGTGGAATATTCTACCCAATGAATGTATCCCTCCAATACTATCAATCACCAAACAAGACCCACGGTAAACAACTCAGAGCTTCGACTTGAAAGTCGGCGGCGGGACTGTGCTGGTCTTCCAGGTGGCACCATCTTGGTACACATAAATGTTGGATGTGAAAATAAGATAAGGATCATTGCGAGCCAAGGTATCCTGCACAACAGAAATATCCACACTTGATCCTGGGGTGATGGGTGGTAGAGTCGCACCGTTCAAGGTGACTTGTACGGACTTGCTAAGATCCACCATTCCCTCGCGCAACAACAACCGAAGGGGCTTGAGAATTGTAGCCGGTATGTCGTTCAGCCTGGAAGTTTTGATGGCAATGTTGTTTCCGGAAATTCTTGCGTCAATGGTGTCGACTCCCAGCGTGGCCCTTGTTTCGCGACCGACATCCAGCCAGTAATGTTGACCGGGAGCGGACAGACCATCAGCTCTGGTATTCAGATCCCAAACGACGTTTGGTGGTGCTGGATTGCGAGGCTGCTTAGCATCCATCCATTTGACGGCTCTGGTCTCGGTATGCATCGTTTTGAGACCTTTAGTTGGTTCATGGATAGACAGCTGGAACCTGTCTCTCCAGTCTTTGTAGTCTTCGATGACCTCTGATTCGCCCTCCCAGTCGTTGTGATCTTTGCCGGGGTGGATAAATACGTCATGTAGGTATGTGGTCGCATCACCCTTCTGCAAGGCAGTGAGTTGGACACCGTAGTCGGCAGTCTTGAAGTTCCTGTCGAGCGGCCGACCCTTCCACCCCTGTCCATTGTCTATCTCACCCACTTGCAAACAGATTGGTAGGTTCATCAAATTGAATAAGCTGACATCGTTTGGATACCCCGCCGACATGTTCACTGCAGCGAACCGTTGGGTGAGACGGGGAGACAGCTGGTAGACACCATCGCCCCCAGCAGAGAAACCGAGTAGATATACTCTGTTGGGGTTGATCTTCTTGGGTGGGTTATCGGGCATTGGTCCAAACATGATCATGTTCTCGATCAAGCGCTCGATCAGAACGCGACCAGCCAGTGTGGAATGTAGTTGGTCGGTATCACCGATGCCACGGAGAGCACAATAGACTCCGCTGGTGACGCTGCCCTTGTAGTAGGTCGTCATTTGCCCCCATTGCTCATCATTGTTGACGGCAGTATCTTCTCCACCACCGTGCAACGCAATGTAGAGCGAATAGCCCATGCCATCGCTGGGTGCATTTCCAATGATATCGGTCGTGTACTTCAGAGCCGCCAAGTTTGCAGACGTTGGATTCCATTGGGTCGACGTTGTCGAGAACACAGGCGAATCGGTGGGGAGCACAAGTTTTCTGGTTTGAATAGTCTCCCCAGTCTTCTGAATGGTGAAGGCAAATGGATCAGCGCTATGCTCAGCATAGCGCCCCATCGGCCCATCACTCTTGTTGCGAAGCGAGTCTACTTTATGCTGCCACGCGCTTTGTCCAGGCGGAAGTACGGGAGCCATGTCGGAGAATGAGGACAAGTGTACTGATACACTCAAGACAATGTGTTCGTGTGGGGAAAAAGGTAATGTTCCGATTTCAGGCAAAGAGATGTAGGAGCTTGGTCTTGTGTTGATGTTTTCAACTTTCCGCAAATTTTCTAGATGGAAGAAACGTCGATATTTATACAAGTGTCGTTGCGGAAAATACTCATGGCTCACTGTATTTCTTCAAGGAAGGGAATGAATACTGGCTGCGAAGTCTTCAGCCCTCAGTATACTCCAGAAGTCAAGTTGCCTACAGCAAAGTTTCATGGCTTAGATTGTTCCAGGAGTTGACAGAATCACGTTGTGGTGCTTAAAAACCGCGGACCACTAGATCAAGATAAGTTTGGAAAACTTCAGACAGTAGGTTTTGCTATATTTCCTGTGATAACACACGCGAGTCGCTACAGGCAGCATGAGTTCAAAGACAGATAAGTATACGACCGTTCAACTTTGCTTGGTCCGTGAGAATCCACAGATGGATATCTGTTGTAGGTCAAAATCAGGGTTAATTCCTATGTTGATCAAAGCTTTACTGGAGCCTTCCCCTAATTCCTACTATTGATGTGTTGGCTTTATACGAAGCGCTAAGTATACTGAGTTCTGGCGAGAATGCATCATGGCGGAACATTCGACCAGCTTCAGCGGTTTTTCAAAGGTGAACAAATATACTAAAAAGGCGAAATTCACTGCTAAGAGTGAAAGTTTCTTATGAAGATTAAAAGCATGGGCGACGCGAAAACATCCTTGTCTATGGTTTCATTGGTACAGCGAATCTACGCCCGGAGTTCAGCCTGCTATCCATTCTCAGGCTGAACAAAATAGAATTTGTTGTTGACATCAATCGCTATGATAAGTGTGTCAACGGCAACGGATGCAACGGGCCACTTCCAATTGGTAAAACTTGCAATGCGGGAAGAACCGAGTGCGGCGTTAAGATGTGAGCCGGATTGGAGGTTCATCAGGCATCACATGCGCTGTCAGTCCTGTCACCATTGATAGGTCTTCTAACAATTCATGAAGATTATAATGATATTAGCTTTAGAACTGATTGCTTGGTGGTAACCTAGATGAGTGGTCGAGACTATATTCAGCGAAAGCATGCCAAGTCCGAAGTCCCACGAACCTTTAGCAAACCAGGTGCTCTACCCTTCCAGAATGAGTATTGCATGCAACTAGGATGCATTTGACCTGGACAACGGCTTGAGGCAAGAGTTTTCTTCTATACCACTAATTCCTTAGCCTGGTTGGGCTGAGCCATGCCACCGGCAATTCAGCTGTCTCTCAGCCTCAGGTCTAGAACATGAACTAAAACTCAGCTCCTGCACAGGCTACTAGGCGAGCCACATGTTATTATATTCAGGGCATTGAAAGTTTTCAGGGCTACGCAAGCTTCACACCTACGTTTACCAATCTGCATACGTCGACCAGAAACATATGCTCTGTCCAATATGAGACTTCCTCACTCTGGGTTTCGTCTTCTAGGAGGGGTTTCTTGATTTTCCTCCCTTCCCTTTCTTCCTCTCCTGTGTCTTTCTGAGAAGGGAAGTCTACTGTTATTTAAACGTGAATACCATTAACCGTAGCTCAAATTATCTGCTTACAAAGCAGTGATTATACAAAATATGCAGTTTGAAAAAAACCAAAAAAGTTCTAAGCAGGCAACTTTTTGCCTGCCGAGAATATAGTCGTCCCCGCACAAAGATAGCTCCATAATAATCTAGCATGTCTTGTCTCGTCACTTTTCACCTGTTTGCTTTACGCTTATGGCACGAGTATAAAACCGCTGCGAAATTAAGGGACTTATGTTAAATCAGCCTTATTAAGTACTTATGTGGGCAGCTGAAACAACTGCATCATAAAACTTCCCCACGGAAAGCTTCGCATGCAAGTTCCCGCTTTATAGGCAAAGGCAATTCGCTCCTCAAAAGATCACAAGATTTACAATATTACGAATCATGGCATCGCATTAGAAAGGTTGGCAAATTGCTCGAACAGGAGTGAGCTAAAGCGAGCTTACCGGAACAGCACGAAGCTCTGGATTACTTGGTATGCTCTGGCCGTTTGCATTTTGACACCGGCTTCAAGTCAGAAGAAAATTCAACTAACATATCATTTCGCTTTTGAGGTACGAGCCGGAGCTACAGAGTATAAATTAGCGGTAATTATAAATATTTAGTTTCGTGAAGCAAACATCAATTTTCGGCAGCAACATGTCTGAGCGGGGGAACCGGGGGAAAGAAGGTGGAAAGAAGGGGGGAGAAGGGAGGGGGGGTTGAAATGCCCCCGACGTGGAGGGTATCTGCCTCGAACCCCGTATGACTGGTGGGCAACGGGGATATCATGGACTACGAATGGTATGCCGCCCTGCATAATGAACTGCTTGAGCTGGGTTGGGCCGGTTGATAGTCACAGTCTACGTACGCTGCGACTGTATGAGGGGCTGTCGCCTCAGAATTCCATACATTACCTTGCTTCTCAGCCGATCACGATCGATAGCAGTTCAAGTAAATGACCGTCGTCGAGCTATGCGAATTGTAGTACAGTCTTTAGGGCACCAATATGTTCCTATACAGTCCACATTGTAGTTGAGATAACTGATGGTCTCCATCCAAAAGTGCTTGCCTAATGCTTATATGTGCTTCCGAGTAGCCGGGTATGCGGGACTCCACAAGTCGCTGCAGCTGCTGCCGGACGTGTCCATCGCGGAAGAGGCTCGAGACAATGCGGCTCCGGGTCGACCAATGTTCGACCTTATCATGGCGAGCCCAGTCAGATATGTCATCATGGACGACTAAGAGAGGTGCGTCCACCTGCATCGTGTGCGACTACCGCGAGCTATGAACCAGTCTGCGTCCGGAGCCGAACCCCGTTCTAGATCGCGAGGCGAGACGAGGCAGGAGTCCGCGCTTCTACCAAGAGGACCTCGAGGCAAGTCGGCGGAGTTGGGGATTGATCTAGATCGTGAGCTCACCGACGATGAGTCTGTCGAGGCCAGGGCCGCCGTTGAGGACAAGGAGCCGACCTCGATCTTCTTGCACGGGCTGGCGAGCGCCTAGCTGATGGATGTGGCCGATGGGCAGGATCTAGCTGGCGAGACCGGGTTCTATGGCGATGTGTACCTGGCCACGTTTGGCAGCGGCAAGATCAACGTCCTCATCTGTGCCACTGATGAAGCGAGGGCACAAGGTGCTGGGAGGGCGATTACTGAAAGCTCCATATTCGAAGCTCAATTTGAGTTGCTGGTCATGGATCATGCAGTATTCGACGTGGTGAGCGCAACTGCATTTTGAGCACAGAGATTTCTTGGTTTCTCTTTCTTCTCTTGCCACCCCATCTTCCCTCGACCCCCGGCCTTAGTTTGCTATCAGAAGAAGATTATCGATTTCCACTTCACCCGTTCCTCCGATGCAAGTCAACTTTAGGTACACATTGGGAGTCGGAATGACGACCACGAAGCTGGTGCTGTACCGCACGTAGTCCTGCACTGCCACCAGGGGTATCGTCTCAATGTCCAGCTGGTCCACGGCGACGATAAAGTTGCATTCGGAGCCCTGTGATGGTGGAGCGATGGAGATGGCCAGGTCGCAAGAAAAAGAATAGGTCGCACCCGGAGTCACCACGACCAGCTGGCTGATCCCGGCCGAGGTCCCTGCCGAGGGCAGTGCTGACGTACAGGCGGGCCGTGTTTGGGCAATCGTCGCCCGGCTGAGTGAGGCCGACGAACGTGGTGCTGATGGTGTCGTTGAAATCAAAGTTGCTGTCGTAATCATCATTGAGGGGGCCGTCTTCGAAGCCCGGGTCCTGGATCAGATTGGTGGCCGATGGGCTGAATAGGAGTTTATTAGCGCGCATTCAGATCTGGCTGACTACATGGGGCCGTGTATTACCTGGCGGAAGAGCTGGAAGAGCTTGTTCTTGATGCCGTGATTGAAATTGTTGACGTGGAAATGCTGGATTCGCTTGTTGACAAGGATGTGGACTTGGACGACGAACGGTAAAAAAATGTATCCTGTATGTTTGCTCAGTAAGGCCGAAGACAGAAATGAGTGACGGAAAAAGCATCTGAAAAGTGCCGTTCTGAGGGGTAAAGCGCCCACATGAGATTAATATGTATGAAGATCGAAAGTCGAGCCTGTCCAAATATTGGGAAGCTTGGAAGATAAATCGGTATATTCCCGAGCCTTAAATACCCTACCTTGCAATCTCACGGCAGCGACAGTCCAGTTAATCGAGATGTAACCAGTGTGGGTGAGAAACTACACCATTACTACACATAATTGTCCGCGTCACGATTGAGTCTGTCGCCATAACTGGCAGACTAGATACGCTCGACGGCTTTTGAAGTTCACCGAAAGACATGTAGCCTCGGTCTCGTCGGAAAGAGACTGCAAAGAGAAACACACCTAAGACCTGGAAGCATCGAGCCCTTTTGTTTTCTTTTTCTGTATGACCTTACCTGGAATAGTTTCCGTCTAAACGAATGTGTACAGATACGTAGCTCCCCACTATGTTTAAGGTTGTGTTCTCAATCATAAGCCGTCACGTATATGCCAAGAAGCAAAGATCGCGACTTAGAAGCCCTTTTGTTACGCTAGGAAGTTCAACTATCATCTCTGGGATAAAGCGCAAGGCCGAGTGGGCGTTGGCCGGGTACAAACGTAGGACGGCGAGCGAGCCTACCGCACTGTAGAAGGCATGGGCACCGTCAAGGACGATTTTCTGACATGATTGAGACTGAGCTCAGGGAAACAAGAGAAACCAGCACTATTGAGACGCTGCGAGAAGATTTGAGCGCTCTCCTTGGACACTTGTATAGTCTCCCACCGATTACACGGGAAGAGGACGCTTGTCAACAAAACCCTGCCTGATAGACGCATTCACAAGAGCGACAGAATCCTCAATCGATAACCACATCTGTTACGCATGTTTCTTTGGCATTTTTCGATGTGATTGGTCAGTTTTAACCCCTGTGCGACGCCCGAGGGTGAATATCTACGAAGCGTTCCAAAAGACCCGACTTTGAAGTGATATCCACTTGTGCACCATCTCCGCACTGTAACGTTGCACGCTGTAGAAGTATAATACACGCACGATGCAACCTATCGGCGATAGGATTCTGGCCACTCGGTTTTGTACCAACAGAGAGGCCAAATGATAGTTTTGTACATTGTGGGAACGATGAATATGCATTTGAGGTCTTGTGTCGGAGTCGTGCGGCCTATCCGTATTCAGAACCTCATCGCGACGCTGTCATATGCATCATTGATCTCTCGCATATCATGATTCCAATGGCGGCCACTGATTCCGTGGCGGCCTTGCCCAGCTTCACAAGCTTCTGGAATGCCACGCCTCCGCTCGACTACAGCGATGAACTATACGCCGGATGGCCTCAGCTTCCCACCCTATCTGATGTTGAAGTGTATAATGGCGTCGCCCAAGGGCGCACATATGCGCATCACCCTGCAATCTATGCCCGCAACAGCTCTGTCTACCTGATACATTCGTCCGCCCTGATCGATGAAGACAGCATGGGGCAGCAGATATGGATGACTACCTCGGAAGATGGAGGTTTCACGTGGAGCCCTTCGGCGGAGATCCTGCCGTCGGCCCTGCTCCCCAACCAGACCGCCGAGCTGAACTTCAGCTACTGGTGCAACGAGGGGATCCAGCAGCGGGCGCTGGGTGGCCTGGTCATCATCGACTACAACAAGACGCTCTTTGCCCTGGGTGAGACGACTAACTTCTGGTGCGCCGGCGCCCTTGGTAGTGGGAACCACGGAGCCGGCCGCGTCGCCCGGCCGATCCGCTACGACGGCTCAATCGCCGGCGACCCCTGCTGGGTACAAAAGACCAACTGGACGGACTACGTCGGCTACCCCGGGACTGTATACGGGTCCGAGTACGGCATGAAGTACTGCGATGACGCGGCGGCGCTAAGAGCAATTCTGCAGGAGCCGGAGCACGTGCCCGCCTGGAGCGCGTGGCTGTACAACGGTAACTTGTACACAGAGAACGGCGTCAACTACATGCAGGAGAACACGCCCGCGGTGTGGGTCGAGGAGCTGGGTGTCTGGCAGCGGTTCTGGCGCGACATCACGGCTGTCAACAACACGATGAAGGTCTGGGTGGAGTACTCGTCCACGGGGCTGGACTGGTATCCCGTCTCCGAGCACCGATATGGTAACCGCATCCTGGAGACTGATATCCCGGATGCCAAGACAAAGCAGTTCCTGCTGGATATCACGAGCTCAGAGGATGACGGCAAGACACATGTTCTGATTTCGAATCCGAGGAATAACACCGAGCTGGTGAGGCAGCCGTTGTCCATCGCCACGGCGCGGGGCCCGGGTTTGCAGCAATACAAGGGCGTTGGAGTTCTCAGGACCAACGCGAACGATCAAATTGCTCCTGATACCCGAGACTACAAGAATCAAGGCTTCAGCTACCCGTCAGCGGTGAGGGTGGGCAACAATCTGATCGTCGCGTACAGTGAGAACAAGGAGAACATATGGGTCAGTATCGTAAGGATCGAGGATCTTCCTTGATTAGAACTTGCAGAGTAATCAAGTCTGTAAAACAAAGATACTGTATTAGGAAATGGTATGCTGTTTGTTTAACAATACTGGGCAGTTTCCTTCTCTCACCAATCCCAAAATCACATGGGAACGTCGGATTCCCCCTCTAAGTTAGGCTTGCACGAGTCGACAATATCGTCTCGGGGCGTCGCGACTTCGCCCCACGGAGCCACTCAAGCGGCACCATCTTGGACCGCAACATCCTTCGACAGACCCGCAAACAGCTCCGTATAGGCTCCGTATATGCTTGGTTTGAGTGCCATGGCCACGACGTGTTGCCAATTTGACATGTTCTAGTAGAGATTGGTGTCAAGGTTACCCGGGTCGACGGCCTGTGCCAACAAAAGATCAACCTTAAATGCCTTGGATTGGCGTAGCTAATAGACATAGCCCGTTTTGAGCACTGATTGACTTACAACGCTAAAAATACCCTGACTACCATACTTGCGAGCGAAGATGGCCGAGTGCAGTATGTTACCTGCCTTGCTGGCCCCATAATTCTGCCACTGAGAGAACTTGTTCTTGACGTTGAGGGAGTCCATGTCCACGCCTTCTTTGGGCGAGAAGGCACCTGTGGTCGAGGTCGACACCCAGACTACTCGCTTGTCATTGGCCGGGGAATCCTTCGCCGTGCGAAGCAGTATGTCAGTCAAGAGTTGGATCAGCAGTCGAGATATAAGTCTCCCCTCTCAGTATAATTCCAAGACTCCAGTAGACTCACAAGTAGAGAAATGGTCAGAATAAGGGGCCAAAAAACAGTCAATGCCAGCCATTTATTAATTCCATACGTTGAACTCATCAAGGGATTACTACCATGCCTTAGGCCTATTTGGACCATTTAGCCTCCCTCATTGCTTGTTCTCATCAAGCTTTCGCCTCCCGAAGCGCATCCCAGAGACCGTAGTCTGCACCTGCTCGACTTTAAAGCCAGTTCGTATCATGAATGAGCTCTGATACTTTTTGATTGAGGCTAGGGGAGAAGGGTTAAAGGATTTATGAGCCAGAATTCAGGAGTTATGGGAACATGGCTATTCCTGAGGGGGGAGAATATCGCCGATACCAATCACTTGCTGTCGTTGTTGTTCCCCATTGCGCCCGATGATGGTCCATGCGTCCGGAATCTTCTAAGTGAGGAAGGTTGTGGGCGATAAAGCCATGGAGATCATCGATCTGTCTTCTCCGATCCTCCGTATCCGTTTCCAACGGATCGCTTGGTGGAATACCGTGGTACTTCCTGCAAAGACACAGGAGGAAACCAATAAAAGTAAAAAACGCAATAACGCTGGCAATTATAACTAGGAAAAGCCAATCGTGCAGTCCGCCGGATAGTGGTAGACGCTGCTCCGGGATTGTAGTAGCGTATAGAATGCGATGACCTGTGGCAGAGCTGGTGATATAAATATAAACGTTAGCCGGTGTTTTGTTCTCGTTATATCACAATTTGACCTACCCGTTTAATGCTTGACTTCCATCTACACTGTTTGCAACAAACTGTGTTACCGAGCGAGGATTAAAAGTTGCGGCGATCGGAGCCATCGCAGGAAACGTGGTGTTTGACAAGAACGAAACGAAAAGGTAGAGACGGCGTTGTTGTAAGTAATCTGCGAAGACAACATGTAGTTTGCTAAGATTGAGAAATCGCTGATTTAAATAGATTTTCATAAAGGTTATGATTCAATTCAGTGAAGAATCAATCCGCATGTGGCAGTCGGGGCGGGGGTCTTTTTAAGAAGAATTAAAACAAATTCCAAACCTAAACCTTACCTAGGCAAAATCTCATTCCTTGCCTTGAATATGGCCATAAAAGTGGCTGATTCACAAAACTATCAAGAAAATACAATTAAATCTCAGAGAAGAGGAGTATTGGCACAAAGCCATCTTTTCACCAGCTGTCGCTGTTGTTCCCCTTCATAGGCACAATTATTGATGTCCCCGGTAGGATCTAAGCTTGAAGCAAGTACAAAATCTACAGACAATGGCCGGAAAAAAAAAAAAAAAACTACCTTTTACCTTCCTGTCTTTCTATCGCTCGGCTGATAGCAAAAATTGGCTGTACCCATGCAGGTCGTCTTTTGGAGTTCTGTTGTTTTCAGACTTTAGTGGGTGTTCTCCGAGATTTTCAGTAATTAGTCAAATGCTCACTGAGCAAAGCTCGCAAAGCGCAGAAAAGTTACCTTGCGCACCTTCGAGTGCAACTCAGGACTATTAATTATCCATCGCCGAATGTGAACACTGCTTTCTATAGCAGATGCGACGGTAGACTTCAAGTTCATACCACTCGTTGTTCCGGTTTGTATATTGATCAATGCATCTCAGCACTGCAATAAGGATGCCGATACCGACGGCAACCTCAAGGCTGATGAGACGCCACACTTGAAGAAACTTCACAATAATTGACGGTGCGCCTTCATTGATGGTGGTCCATCATTGTCAAGAAGTCAAAGTTGATGGGCAGGACTTCCACATTGGATGGTTGATCAAGTTCTTTTTTCTTTTCTTCTTCGTTTTGGGTACAGAGGGGGGAGAGAGATTGAAGGATGTACTTGCAGCTCTTCCCTTATGACATTCCTCGATGATAGAGTTTGTGGTCGAACCCTGCTACCATTTGTCCACTTGTACAGGGCCATGGGCACTCAACACTGCTCTCATCTTTCGTTCACGACCCACTCCGCCAACAATCTCCTGGAATTATGTACATACCTGTGCAAATCACGTATTCCTTTCTTACCATGGCGATGGAAATAAGATGCAAAGAGAAGGGGGCTCACCTCGGATTGTTCTGAGTTCTGTTGGCTTCCCGTTACAATACTTGGCAACGGTACTAGTCCTTAGCACTGCGCAGAAGTCGAACTCGTCGCTAAGGCCCCGTAGGGGGGTAACTTTGAAGGATACCAAGCCTTTTGGGTACTTCGAGCACCCCAAGCATGCAGGCCTAATACCAGCCAGTTTCAAACTCGTCGAAGTCGCTCACCTCGAAGGATGACTGAGGCTCGAGAATCGGGAGGATTGGTCGTGGCTCTGGCCCGCGTGCGCCACTCACGACTCTGGAAGGCGGAGGTGCTGGTGGGCAAGGGCCGGGCCGAGGTCGTCGTACTCGTAGGGCAACGAGAAGAATGAGGATCAGCCCGCTCAAGGAGAGTAAGCTGACAGCAAGCTTCATGATGCCACTGTGATCGGCATATGCGTTCCATATACCAGTGCCGACGACGAACAAGACCCAGGCTGCGATGAGCAGGAGAACGATGAAGTGGGTAAGCAGAATGTGGACAGTCTCCAGGTTTCGGTATCCTTTTCGAGGCGGTGCGACTCTTGCGAAGATAATAAGAAGCGTGGCGATACCCGCAAGAACTGCGCTGGCCGTATACACGTCGAGCCAACGATCTTGTGGAAGCTGGGTTGCGTCGGAGGGGTGCTTCCTTGACTCGAGAGGGACGACAAAGCCACAGAGGTTGATTCCAGCAGTGCCCATGCTGACAGCAATCCAAGTTCCTGTCTCCTTCTGAATATTAATGGCCAGAGGCCACCGCCTGATGCCGTCTCCAAACAGTTCCCAGAGGTGAAAAATTGTCGAAGGCTAAACTCCAGCATTAGCACTAAGAGCATAACCCATACCGCTAATATAGTGGTCAGGAAACTTACCGGCCAGACGAGACGGTTCCAGAGGGACTTCAGACCGCTCTGGAGCTGACGACGAAGCCCGCGAATCATCGTGTCTTTGGGGATCGGCGGAAGAATCGAGATTGGTTTTTACTGAGAAAATCCGGAACGAGAAAGATGCGTATTGTTACGCCTGAAGAGAAAAGGAAAAGAAGAGGTTCACGAAAGTCAGAGGATCAAGGCTCGCTTGGGCCAAAGTCATGTTGTGCTCCATGCTGCGATCATGATGGAAAGAACGACCCTGAAAAAAATTCTCAAATCGCCATCATGAGGCATGAGCGACCGAGGACCATTTCGTTAGTCGCTATACTGCTATTGAAAGGCACATGTAGTAAATAATGCTGTTCGGAGAAGGAACGATCAACCATTTTCCACATTCGAGTCTCAAGGCTTTGCCGGTGGGATACTCGCATGGCTTCCATGTCTCGACCAAGACATCCTGGAGGCTATTGCGTCCGATGGCGTGATCACCAATCTAGTATTGATATTTTACGGCGTTGTTCTTCAAAAACTCAAGAACATTTGGTATATCAGCAACCTTGGCTTGAAACTAGTGGAAGAGCTCACCCAAGATTCCACTGACTTATCGGAGTATGATAAAACTCGTCAATTGGGCACGCGAGAGGGTCTGCCAGTAGATCAAAAGTTTACAACTCAGGCCAGGAATTATGCAAGGTAGTCAGTATCTGAATTACCATGTATGTACGTACACATTTGATAACACCTAGACCTGCACCCATCGGACGCAGGTTCCCGCTGTAACACATTGTTTTCTTGGGCCTCTTTGCCTGGATATGTAGTTGTCGAGTCGGAGCCTTTGCGACGAGTCCTGGTCTGCATGATAGAAAACACCACCCGCTGAGACCATTACGCCAAGGCACAATCAGAACTGGAGCAGATTATGTTGACGCAACCAAATGGACAATACAGGTCAAGTACCTGCCTAGGTAAATGTTGCAATGGGTTGGGCGCAGTTGTATTTGGTTAGTGGTAAAGACATACAAAAAAGAACAACATAGTCAGCTTGGTATATCGTCCAGCCAACACCACCGCAAATAGAGTAGCGTATAATTAGCACTCAACAACCAACAAGGCCCCGCTCTTCAGAAGTCCAGTATCCTTTTCGCTTACAATATCGCCATTACGTCGTCTAACGCACACCATGTTGTCAGGTACGACATTGCCTAGTACCAATCGCTTGTCGTCGTCGCCGTCCCCCATTACGCTCGATGCTGGTCCGCGCGTCCGGAACGCTCCAAGTGAGGAAGATGGTCGGCGATAAAGTCGTGGAGATCATCGATATCTCTGCGCCGCTCCTCGGTGTCCATCGGATCACTTGGTGGAAGGCAGTGGCATTTTCTGCAAAGACACACAATGGCACAAATGGAAATAAAGAAGGCTAGGATGCCGGCAATTAAGACTAGAACAAACCACCAGGGTAATGCGGCGGCTAGTGGTTGATGCTCCGGGCGTATAGTAGCGTTTGTAATGCCATCTCCGGTGGCAGAGCTGGCGATTGAAATATGGACATTAGCCGCCGTGTTATTTTTGTATCATATTTTGACCTACGCATTCAATGCGTGACTTCCATTTAGAAGGTTGACAACAAACTGTGTTAAGGGAGTGTTGAAAGTTGTGTTGGTCGGAGCCATCGCAGATAACTTGATGATAGGCAAAATAAAAAGTGAAAAGGGGTTGTCACAACCGATTTCTGTAGATAGTATGGAATTTGCAAAAATGAGCAGATCGTTGTGTTTAAATAAATTTCTCAAATGTCATTTTCATTTATGACAAGATTGATCGGTGTGTGGCAGTCGTGGCGTTTTTGACTTTTTAAATTCAAACCTTGAGGTACGCATTGTCCTATGCCTCGAAGACGGCTGCACCAACAGGAATACATCCGAATGATATTTCCAAGTCGTTATCATTAAATTTGTCAATTTATTCCTTGACTGTGAATATGGCACCCTTTTCTTTCTCTTCCGCCGTCATCACTAGAGACCCCGCAGGCTCACCAAATACCCAACCTTCGGAACGCATGGCCTTTATGTCAGGCCTCTGTTCACCTTCCATGGCGCTGCGTGAACTTAAATGATTCACGTCATGCAGGTCGACCAAATCTCTCAGCCTGTGTGCGATCTCGTCCGTCTCGTCTTCCCCAGGTTCCCTCACCAGAGGCAGGTCATCCGGAAACGTCCAGCGCGCAATCTTATTCTTATTCCTCAAACCATCCTTGCCGTCAAGCGAGCCGAAAGCCCACCAACGGATTGACAGGTCCCTGGCAACAACCTTGTAAGAGTCTCCTGGCCGAAGGAGGCGGATCAGCTTATCCTGCGCCGACTCGTCCTTGTCGCCCAGGCGCTCGAGAAGCCTCTCGGGCGGCAGCTCGAAGACGACTTGGACGTCGCCTTGACCCACCGGTGGAACAGTTATAAAGCGGAACCCATCATCGTCTCCGCGTTTCAACAAGTCCGGGGCGCCTGATATGCGCGTCGTGGTAATGTTTCGCGCCACGGGTCGCAGAGGCAGTTCCGGGGTTGCGCATTGAGTATCTGGCACTGTGATCTGTGGCGATCGCATGGCTCGGATGAAAAAGGCATCCTCGGATGGCGTTGTGTCCAGACACGAATACTTTGTCAGTATCGTGATGGCGCGATCCGGAAAGGGCGAGCTAGTCTGTTTGATGGATGCGATGAGTTTGAGGGGGGTGGAAGGGTACGGATCGTGAATGGAAATGGCGTGAGGGGGACTAGTGGTAAGGCTGAGTGAAAGCTGAACGTTCCCTTGTTTGTTCTCTGTTGGCTGTGTCTGAGGGGACATTTTGGATGAAGGTACGGTATTGGGTTTGGTCTTCGCGCTCCTGTTGAGGGGATGTGTTTCCTCGTAAGATCCGTCGATGAAGACAGAGATATCTGGGTTGTTTGATGGGAGTGAAAGGCAGTTCATAGATCTTGTTCAAATTTGTGGCAGGATCTTGAGCAAACGTCGCTTTTTGTGTACCATGATGTGACCTTGGACGTCTGTGGCTTGTTCAATTTCATGCGGTGCCGTAATACCTGACGTAGTTTGGGCTATAATAGGACATCAGGCTGTTTCATCCTGCTGAGCCACATGAGCCCCTACGGTCGCTGTCTTTAGCGCTCCCAGCGTACTGTAAGCCGCTTCCTTGTACCGTCAGTGGCGTAAGTATGACTTGGGTCTGGTCCAATCAAGATGCTTCCCGGGGTTATAATATCTTACAGATTAATTAACTGCCCCCATGATAGACACACTCACCGACCAATGCATTGATGTAAGATTCAATTATAGGCAGAGTATACTCGCCGTATTCACCACAAAGCGCGCATATATGAAAGTCATGTCAGCGTGGGATCCAGCCCCAGGCAGACTACATGTGTTTGTCGCCCAGCCTGAGCCGTAAGAAATGATCGAGTCTCGAAATAGATTGACAGGAGCAGATGGAAGAACTCTGTGTGTACTCAGAGTCCATGAGAGGATGTGTAGAGAGGAATATACCAAAGTCCTACGATGGAAAGAAGTATAAAAGGCTGATGGAGCATGTCCAGACCGTGAGAAAATTTTGTTCACTTAGGCTTGAACACTCCAGCAATCGCAATATCATCTCTAACTTTCTTCCCGAACTCTGAGCTACGAAAGATACAAGTCTGAACACGATGCATTTTGCAAAAGGGATAGTCTTACTGCTCGCCGAGGCCTTGGTCACTGTGGCCATCCCCATGGAAGAGTCCAGGGCCACATTGCACCAGCTCAGTAGGCGCGGAGTATCGTATGATGCGAGCTGCGATCGCAAGATTTCTGGCAGCAACAACACCTACAAGTCCAAGGTCCAGACTGCCTTTGGGGACGCTGGCCAGTTGGCACAGTGGACTCAGCAGGGCAAGGACTCGAAGGGAAATGCCTTTACTGAGAGCACTGCGTAAGTTTTTGAGGACTTATCATTCCGGAACCAAGTGACATATTGGCTAATCCGGCTTTCTGTTCAGTTTCACCCACTATTTTGGCGACGGCGACAAGGACCAGGTCAAGAACATGATGCAAGCCATCTACAACAGCCGCATCCCAGACGACGATGAGCATCAAGGGGAAGGTTATACTATAACCATCAAGTGTGGCTCGGACCAGGACAAAGCCAATTGCGGAGCTTCGGTCCTGGCGGCCACCAGCCCAAAGCCGGATGACCCGACGGTATGTCTTGCAATCCCCTTTCCAGACTTTGATGCCACTGCAAGAATGTGTAGTAACATTGAAGACAGATGGTTCTTTGCGACCGGTTCTTTAGTGCCAACACGGTCCAGACGAAGCAAGACCTGAACACCAAGGCCATCGGCTCGAGACGCGGCCAGTGGTGCCAGCCGGACTCACAGTTCCCCTTCTTCGAGGTCGCGGGCCTGACCATGTTCCACGAGATGACGCACCTGGACGTGGTCGGCTCCATGGCGGGACTCAGCGAACGTGACGACCCCGACGGGTTCAAGTCCCACGGCACGGTGGACGTCTACGTCCAAGGAGACGACGATGACATGGATAAGTACAAGGACATGGAGCCGTGGCAGGCCGCCCGGAAGCTGCATCAGTTGTGGGACACGTACAACGGCGACAACTCGCAGTACAAGCCGACGACGCCGACGACGGAGAATGCTGAGAGTTATGCCGCCGCTGCTCTTGAGTTTTACTTCCTGGCCCAGTGCAGCTGGGATGTCATCTTGCCGGAGTAGGTGACTTCAATTTATACCGACGTGAGGCGGTTGACTAGCGATGGTTCAGAGCAGCATAAGAGTCCTTCATAATATATGAGAATTGATAGCACCTAGTACTTTATGGATTATCATTTTACAGTTAAATTTAAAGACGGTTTTGTAACTATACTGAGAATTCACTCTGATGATACTTATAACTTATGGGACTTATGCAGATGAGCTCCAAAAATAGGCGTTTCTTCCAAACTCATTCCTCTCAAATAGAACCGTCGGCAAGAAGCTGAGGCGCACCGCATCCCCCTTTACTCGAGCGTTCACGATCGTGCCCTCCCTCGTTGTAGCATAATATTGCGCCACGTCGAGCCTCATGCCAAGCCTGTCCGACTTATGCAGCGAGGCCGCCGTCGACCATGATGGTCTGCCCGGTGATATAAGACGCCTTCGATGAGGCCAGGAAGGCAACTGTCTCGGCGATCTCGCAAGCCTCACCCCAGCGCGCGAGCGGCGTCACGGCGGTGGCACCCTCCAGCAGCGCCCGCGCCGGGGTTTCCATCAACGGCACCACCATGCCGGCGTTGATGACTCCGGGTCCCACCGCATTGGCGCGGATGCCGTGGCCGGCCTCCTCGACGGCGAGGTGGCGCATCATCATCTGCACGGCCGCCTTGGGCGTGGACGAGAGCGCGTCCTGCGGCACGGTGCGGTCCGTCGCCGAGGTGATCAGGGCCACGAACGAGCCGCCCCGGCCCGCGCGCAGCACCGGCACGCCGGCCTGCACGATGTTGAAGAAGCCGTAGACGTCGGTCTCGATGACGCCGCGGAACGAGTCCCACCTGAAGCCGGCCAGCGGGCCCGTGTCGAAGACGAGGCCGCCGGCGGACACCACCGTGTGCACGCGCCCGTAGGTCTCGACGGCGTGCTCGAAGACGGCCTCGGCCGACTTGCAGTCGGTAACGTCGCAGGCCACCGCGCTCGCGCTGCGCCCGAGCTTGCGCACCTCCTCGACCAGGGACTCGGCTTCGGCGGCGCGCGACTTGTAGGTGACGACAATGTCGGAGCCGCGCTCCGCGATCAGGCCGGCGCTCGCGCGACCGAGGCCGCCAGAGCCGCCGAAGACCACGGCGCAGCCTTCGGGGAAGTCGGGTGTGGTGACGCCAAAAGTCATTGTGAGTTGATGGGGGGATTTCTTAAGAAATAGGCAGTGTCTCGACGGACGAAAGGCCGTCTATTTATATAAGTATCATCCTACTTACAGCAGTGTGCACCTGCGCATCTCCGAATGATGTGTGCCTCGTAGAAACAGCCAGAACTGCAAGTAGTTCCTGGATCCGAACAGCGCATGCTGATTCAAGGGTGAATGCGCCGTACGACGCCGGCGGGCGGGCGGGGGACAGTGGAAACCAACCTAACCTAGGAAGGGTGTTCCGATGGGAAGGAGAGGGGGAGAGATCCGGTACGCAAGTTTGCAACTGGGGGCATCATGCGCCATTGCGGCACAAGACTTGGCCAAATTCTTTCTCTCTTCATCGGCCGAGTTCCTGTCGCCGGAGGACTAATACGATACGCAGTTGAATGCCGGCCAGCTCCACATGGGAAGCCGTTGGAGGATCCCCGACATGTCGCATATTGCACGTTGTATAGTACGAACGGAACCCTAAATGGTGCTTATTTATTGGTTGCGACAACCTAGGAATTAGGGTGCCTTGCGGGAAAATATCGCAGAGGCGGTGGAGCTTTGAATTTGCTGTGTCAGCAGCATCATCAGCTGGATGTTCCTCATCGCGACCATGGCCGCCTTCTATATAAGTGGACGGCGTAGTAACCGAAAGGGAGACGGTGCGGTGCGGCAGCATAGCTGGTCCTCAAAACTGGGCCCGTTAACATGCCCGTTGACTCTGACCAGACCGAGGGCCAAGTCCAGCTGTTCCTATCTCTTGCGGAAAGCTCTGCAGAGCCAGCAATGTCATAGCGCGTCGTCGTGGCGCGATTGTCGACCTGTATTGTAGTCAGTATACCAGACCAAAGACATACTCCCTGCATCACTCGCCTTGATGTTCTCGTGGGTGCCTTCCGCAAATCTATACACATAAGAGCGGATTGAGAATCTCGACCAGATTTTGTTCGACTCGCTTCAGGTCAGGATGTGCCTCTCTTATGCTCTTTGGCATGAATACAGACACGGACTCCAAGTCGGGCAGTCTGACCGATGTCTGTTTGGCCATGATACTACTTCCCATCAAGCTGGAATATCTGTTCTATACAATATTCTGTGTGTTATCTAGATCGTAATTGATTCTTTGCGTCCGTCTGGACTCATGAAGAATCATGCTGGCAAGCTGCATCGTCGGCAGAGCTGCCGCGGAATTTCCAGTCGATCTCGAGGGGATTCCCGGCCTGTTCACTGGTCCCTTGTCTGTGGAATCGCTGTTATGGACATCATGAGACGAAGGGGTCGTTCGCAGGCGCACCTCTCTTCGCGCCTCTAGCGAGGTGGCAGATTTTGCAGAGATACGGCGGGGTCCCATTTTGCTTCTACTCTCATTCCGTGCATCGGGTACGGCCACGTCCTCTTCCTGGGAAGCGCCATGTCCTGGGAGCCATGCGAAGAGACTGGCACAAGCCCGCAAGACGGCCCGAGTCTTGTGGCTCCAGAAATGCATACCACGATTCGAGTTGAGCGAGCCAATAAGCACGAAAAAGGGAATACAGACGCACGCCGTGACGATGCCGAAATTCCAGTACTGCTCGTCCGTCGGCATGTTGGTCATGCCAAAGACAGACGTGACAAAAGTCAGCGGCAGAAAGAAGATGGACACCATGGTGAGGATCTTGATGTTGTGGCCCTGCAGCACCGTGATGTCCGAGTTCTCGACCGACTTGCGCGACTCCTGGATACTAGTGCCGACGAACAGCTCTTCGCGGAGAGTCCTGATCTCGTTGCGGCGAGCGTCGATCTCGGCGATCAGTTTGCCGAGGCTTCGTATCTGGGCTTGGAATTTTGCGCGTAGCGCCGACATCTTCTTCCGAAAGTACGAGTTTCGAGCGCTGTCTTGCTCCTCCAGCAGCCAGAGTGTCTTGTGGGTGCCGAGCCAGACCTCTTCGGTGAAGTTGTCCTCGTATGCATCAATCATGGCCTTGATCGACTCGTTGACGATCCCAAGCGTCTGCGCCGCCCAGAAGTAGCGGCGAGTAAAGGTGAAGTTGGCATCTTCGAAGAGCAACTTTTCCCGAACCTCATCGTTGAACATAAAGTCTAACGGCGGTGTAATGAGCCGTGTGATTTTATGGTAGATGCCTTCAAAGCGACGCTGAGCGTCTTGGAACTCGCCGAGAATGGTAACCATGAAGGCCTCGACGCCGTTCACGTAGTGCTTGGTTGAATCGTGTACGTCGAGACTACATTGCCAATCCGGATAGCACTGGAGGTTGAGCACCTGCCATGCTGCGAAAGGGTCGTAAACGAATCCATAATTCCCGGTGGCCCGGCGCGAGCGGTTTCTGATTCGTTTGATGGGCTTGCCGCCGAGGTGCAGGGCAATGACGGAGCTGCAGCGAGTGATGGCAATGTGATGCTCGGCGCGCTCTTCCTGTCGATCGGCCAGCTGCCATGCCATGGGCTGACATTCGTCACCCAGAAGGGTAAAGTACTCAAAATTGAACACGAAGCTGCGCCGGCGCCGTTCGTCAGCATCGTATACTCGATGAAGACTGGCAGATGATCCCTCAGATTGCACAAGGTGCTTGAACAGCTCGTCGACGTCGAAATACTTGTGCATGGTATAGTGAATTGCGCCAAAAAGGACAGGCGAGAGCTCGTGCATGACGGTGATGCGTCCAACCGCCCTTCGCTGATTCGACGGTCTATTGACGTCCTTGATGGCGTGCCAAATGCGCAGCGCATTTGATGGAAGCCGTTCCTGCTCAGGCCTCTCCAACGCCAGAGGCGCACCGTCAGTACCAACGTCAAACACCTGATGATGGCTCAGGTGGCTGCGATCAGGTACGGCACCCGCCGCCGTAGGGAACAGCTGTGATGGAAGGAGGAACTTGGGACTACTCAAAACGTCCCCGAGCACCTTTCGGCCCTCTTCGGACCACTTGTACGACGCCAAATGCACATGTAGTCCTTCCTGCGTGTACTCCTGGTGTTCCAGAGGCGTCTGGGCAAAGAACTCCTCCGCCGTCTCTTCGTCGTCTGAGTCCTCGCCCGTTCCTCTTGATGCAGAAGATGTAACTAGGGAATCGAGTCCCGTAGAGGTCTTGCGCCATCGCGATGTGTCCGGCGGTGAGGCCGCCCGCGATGTATGCGAGGTTTGCGAGCTTTTCCGGCCAGGCGGCGGACTCGACGCTGCCTCGCGGCTCTCCTCAAGCAGCTGCTGCAATAGATCCTGGCTTTCCAAATACGCTACCCGCTGCGCCTCCAGCCGCTTGAGAAGCGCTTCCAATTTCTGGTCATCCAGCACCATGCTCCGGTGAGTATCTCGACTGAACAATGAGTGAGATGCGGGGTGAGCAAGGATCGCGAAAAGCAAGCAGCCTCATCTTCCAAAACCTTTTCGCAGTTGCCAGCCTCGCGAACCTGGTGTACCTAGGCCTGGGCCCTGGCCATTGTTGCAGTATTGTACTACAGTACATGGGTAAGAGTCTGGACCCCCGCACGACAAATCATCAGGAAGCTGAGATTTTGAACACCCAATCAGGTCGCCTCGCGGTAGATAGACCCCGTCTTACTCACACCGCCGAGAGGTTGGTATGTATGCAGTCGGTGGTTCTGCATTGCTCCCTCAGATTTGGCCCCCAAGATGAACGAGATTCCGTGCTCGGCCGGAGTTCGGCTTTTGGCGCCGCAGAGAAATCCGTTACATTTGGAGTTTCGGGAAACTCCGACCTGCAGTTAACTGCGCTGGTTTCAAGAATCCGAGTAATGGGCTATGAAAAATGGTCGAGAGAATATTATAGTCCATCAGAATGGGCGGGTATCAATGGTAGTAGTATTTTACAGAGTATTATTTTACAGTCAAAAAAAGATGTATTATGATCAGTGCACCTGGTACAGCTGATTCTATACCTCCCTCTGCGTAAGCTGTTTCTGCCCTGTACATGCTACTCTGTGTTCTATATCTGCGCCGTTGGAAGTTTTCAGTAGATGACCTGTCGTCGTTACTACTAGCATTGCTCTTCTGTTTACTTGGTCGAGACTCTTCCCTCTTCAAGATTACTGCCACTTCATTGACGTAAAACGCAAGCACAACAAGTGGCAGAGACACAGCGAGTGTCATGCCAACTAGTACATGGATTCAGTTCTTGCATTGGAAGCTGGAATAGTGCCACTCACATAGCCATGAAAATGCCCAAGCGGGACTGTACTTGAGATTGCCTGCATCATCGTGGGGAAATATGTTGATGTCAAGAGCAAACAAGGAAGACAGGAAGCTTATTGGTAACTGTTTTCAGAATGGTTAGTGTTCATTCTTGCTCAGGGTGTGAGGAATTGGTGTAACATACGAAAAATATCGTGACCACAGTAAAAACCATGATGGTTCTACTCTGTTGCGTGGTTTCTTCTGCCGCTCTACGTGCATCATCCCTTTGCCGGAGATCAAGATGGCTATGCAGCTACAGAGACCTGGTGAGTGCATATGTTTCAAAGCATCGCATCTAGATACACCTACGTTGCGTTTCGTTTCTTCGGCCACGGACATCATCTTCTCGACTTCCCCGAGATACACGTCGGTCCGGCTCAGTGTCTTGTAAGTTGCAACTGTGTCGCTGATGACTCTTGCCTCTCGTGCTTCTTCTTCGTCAACGCGCAACCAAACCTTTCTCTTGGATTCGTCCATCACAAACTTTGAGTAGATCTCGAAGATGTTCTTCTGCTTGTCGAGCACTGTCTTAATGATCATCAGCTCAACAAGAATGTCATTGACCTCTTGCAAGAGAGCAATCTCTTCTGTGAGATCACAAGGGGGATTACTCCCAATCTTGTAACGACTCTGGCTGCTCTTTAAAATGCGATCCCTGAACTCGTCGAACAGCTTGACTTGACGTTTGGTCTATTGAATGGTCAGTCAAAGGAGTTCAAGGCTTCTCATCACACTCGAACGAACCGCATTCGTCACAGCTGCAGCGAACATATCCAAGACTCGTTCGTTCTTTTCACCCAGCTCCCTTTCCATTGACTTTCGGATACAGGTCGCCAAGATCAAGGCTATCAAGCTGTAAACAGAGTCGATGCGAGCACTATTGTAGCCATCGTCTTCAAAATGCTCCTTTGCGGCCTCTTCAAGATTGATGATCTCATTATCCCAATCTTGGGAAGTTGAGGTGACAATTGTTGCTAGCAACGAAGTATAATCAGTAGGTATAGCAAAGCACGGTTTGCTTTCGGATGGGTTGCTGTTTACCATCGTCGGCAACGTGCAGCCAAAGCTGATCAACTAGGCAGATGAAAGGAAAAGGGTCATTGGAATCCCTCTGTTGGTGACGGTACATCACCTGCTCTTTGGTTTTGCGATCAGAATCCAGCATTGACTGGTAATGAAATTGGTCTAAAGTCTGTGGAACTTGAATTGCTCCTTTGTGATCCCGAAGGAAGGTTTGGCATGCATTTGACCTTGTGCTGCGATTAGCGCTGGAAGTCTCTTGCCAAATAGCGGCCACATCTTAGGTATCTTGTGGCTACTTACGGTTTCTGCTTCCCGTCTCGAGCGAATGCCAAGTAGGGCATCTACGACCATTAAAAAAATTCTAGTCAGTCGGGGGTGTGGTAAGCTTACGGAAAGGCAAACTCTCAACCCTAGTATTGCGGGAGGATGGAACATGTCTCTGCCTAGATTCTCAGAATCTGTTTGGAAGAACTGCAACACGAATTAGAGGGTGCGCATTCGCGAGATGAACGATGACTTACATCAATGAAGGGCTCAATCGGTGCGGAATAGGCAATTCCGGGCCCGGCTCGCATCTTCTCGTCAATGAAGCGCGAAAGTGTTGAATGCTGAACAGAAACATTATCGATGACCTTCTGAAGGGATCTCAATGCGGATGGAAATTTTGCGGTGGTCATTTGAGGCCCCTCGTTGGGGTGACGGTCATTCGACGATGAACTTGCCAGGAGTCTTTCAAAACGGAGTCGCTTTTCTCTGGCGCCGGCCATGGCACCCATTGTGCTTTGACGCATTTGGTTGATGATGACGCCGTCGTCCATCAATGACAAGAGTTCTAGGATGTCACTCTCAATGTCGAAATAAATCCGCTGTATGAGATCCTAGTAAAGTCAGCGAGGAACGGCTTCTTCTCTGTGAGTTGATGTACCTTGAGCCATATTTTCTACCACGTTTAGTCTTGTGTATTAAGCACACGGCATTGAAAGGGCTTAGGGTACTTACATTATTGAGTGGAAGATGGATCCACCTCGATCGTAAGCTCTGACTGACGCCCTCTATATCTGCTTGGACGGACATATTTGGACCAGGCCCGTTGCAAAGTATATCATGAACAGAGCACTTTGGTGGTATCTCTTTGACAGTGTCATCATAGACGTCCACAATGAAGACACTTACTTCCTTGCAGACAGATCTGGTGTCGGTAGAAATAACGGGTTCTGCAAGGAGCTGCGAGATGTCATTCGCTTTCGTAAGTGTATTGAGCGGCGTAAGCCATTGCAACAGCTCCATTTTCTCTGGATGGGAGACTTGTGCAATATCGATGGCTTTCCGACCAAGAGCATCTGTGGCGCGAACACTTTCTCTCTCACCATCTGTTCCCTTCCGCACGAGTATCTTGACGAGATCTAGACGCTCGTAGAACGCAGCCCAGTGCAATCCTATCCACCCTGCAGTGTTCTTGTCTTCGATGCGCTCGGGGTCCCTATGCTTGAGGAGGCTGGCAAGTATGTCAGCGAGAGTGGATTCTTTCAAATCAGCTGCAGCAACATCTGCAGGGGTCTGATTATGGCCATTCTTGGAGATTGTCCAAAAATGAGCCTCGTCTTTGTTGTCTAGCAACCACTTCACTTCGGGAAACGTCACGATGAGAGACCGCGCAATGAAGAACCGTATCGCGATGATCCTTGGGTCCTTTTATGGTAGCACCGGCCTCCAATAAAGCCATTGCAGTCCGACGGCAATTACTGACTATAGCAGCAAAGACATGTGTGCAACCCTGGGACTGCTCTGACAAGATTCGTTCGCCGTTGCCCTCTTTCCTAGCGTACTCGATGAGCATCGTCAGAACTTTGACGCAGTCGTTCTGCGCCGCAACTCGTGTCACGCCAACGCCAAGAGTATTACTCAACTCTAGAGCCTTTGTAATAGTCGTCACTTTCAACAGTTGGGCACCAGTTTCGTCTTGCCGATTATCGCAGGCGAGTAGGAGGGGCGAGAAGCCAGACTTGGTCAGAGCCATGATGTCAGCACCTGCGCCCACCAGAGTTGACACGATTTCCATGCAACCCAGGTGGGCAGCCCAATGCAGTGCCGTCCATCCTTTCCAATCGCGGATATCCACATTGGAGTGGCATTTTAGAATAAGGAATACTGTCATCTTACGCCATCTACCTCGAACGGCCGAAATCAGAGGTGTGCTGCCTTCTTTGTCCACTTTTGGCATGACTTGCAAAATGCCGTGTTCGATCAACAACTGCATGACATGCGTATTCCCAGTGGATGCTGATGCATGGAATATGCTTTGCCCTGTCTGATTCTTGATGTTCCTTTGATCCTTGCGACAACTTCTCAGGAAAATGTCTAACATTGTGATCATGTACTCATTCGTCACGCAACCTTTCCATAAATCGCATTGTGCAATAATCATATGCACCGTGATCAAGTCGAGATCTGCCAGCTGCTCAATGAGCAGCTCGTTGTTATTCTCAATAGCCAAGAGCAGGGGAGTCTTCCCATTGATATCAATGTAGTTGACCGTAGCTCCGTGAAGTAGGAGCATGCGAACCAAAATGTCGGGGAATTGTTGGTGCTCAACCGCGTAGAATAACGCTGTGCGGTTCGAAGAGTCTTTCGCATCGACAATCAGCTGACATTAAGACGCAAGCTCAAAAGACATTTTGCACTGTCCATCGAGCACCGCCCAATGCAAGGCAGTACGGCCATTCTCGTCTCTCTCCGTGTAGAATTTGTAATCATAGCCGGTACAGCTAATATGGTACGGATCAGAAATATGTTCTCCTCCCTCACCGCATTTATCACATCGACTAGAACCAGAAGCCATTAGCAATAGCCTGAACGCTGGGCTGCTTGCATGAAATAAGATGATACATGCTCAGGCCTTTAAACCACTCCACGTAAATCCACCCACTTCCACTCTACGCCATATCGCCAGAATTAAATCCACTCCATCTACGTCTACACGCAGTTCGCTTAGTTATGATTTATTTTATTTGACTTTTACGTAGAGTGGTATTAAATGGATTTATAATGGATCCGTTTGCCCTTAGATTCGGCGATTTTTGAGGTTATTCCCCCGGGATCCGGAAAGGAAAATCCTCCCTCCGGATTTACGATCTCGGATAAATATCGGAGGATCCGGGGGAATAATAGTGGGTCTTGTCCGGAAAATTTCGCGCGCTGCGCGCGTACGGTTATATACGTTAATCCACGCCATTCCACTCCACGCCATATCGTTCAAATTTCGTCCACTTTATCCACGTCCACACGCCGTTTGCTTAGTCACGATCCATCCCACTCTATTTAGGGGGGACGTGGAGTGGATTGGCGTGGTTAAGAGGCCTGTATATGCTCAGCTTACTTGATTCAAGCTCGTCGCTACGAGGAGGCACATTTCGAACCAGCTCCTGGCCTTTGTGGGTTGCTGACATTTTGCGAAAACCTACGGTTCTGGAAGATATAATGAGAAAGAAAGATGGGAAGGGCTCGGGACTTTGTGCGATGAGTTTGGGCGAGGCTGGGATCGGACATTCTCCGATAGGTCCAATGCATCATGCATGTGGTAAGCACTACTGATTATTTACATGTCGGTAATGTAGAAGATCTGCGAGTGGTTGTTCAGCTTCCCGGCTTGGCATCAGCGTCGATCCGCCATATCTACCTACCTAGATAAGTATCTGGCCCCAAGGGCCAGTTTGATATGAGACACTTGAACCAGCTATCCCCCCACTCAAGTAATAGTGCATTGTGATACGATACAGGTCACCACATGCACATATATTTGTTGAAAAAAGAAAAGAAATTCTTGGCTCGCTTATAGAATTTTAAATTTATTGGAAAAGCTGCTGATTGCTCTTTATGTTGCTTTTGGAGAGGTATCCACTAGTACGCAGCACGCAGGGACTTATTAAGACTGCTTTCCGCAAGCAGTTTTAATGAATGCCACGACTTGCACCTACATACATACGTCTTCTCAACTTGTTATTGCTTTCTTGACAGCCCAGAATTTGAGGCCCAATCAACTTGATCTTACTTTCAAGCGAACTGCCCTTGTCCGTGATACATATCGCAAGACAACTTCTAGCCATGAATGGAGAGGACCAATCCGTGCGACCCAAGCTGCTCCTTGAGAAGTCAGTGGCTGCTTCGAGTTGGTCAGCAAGCTCCCATATCATATCTACAAGACCGAACGCAAGCGACCGGTTGCAAACCAGAGGATCGAGTGCAACCTTGAACCGACATAGCAACCCCCGCGGGCCTTTGCATCGGACATCAATGATCCCTGAGTACAGAGATTGGCCTCAGTCTCCATTACATGCTCAGCGGGACCAGACCGTGAGGGAAATCACTGAAGTCAAAGGCTGGAGCCTTGATGACGGAGGTCGATCTGACAAACGTAATTATGCGCAGGCATATGAGTTTCGGCGCAGTGATGGCCAGCAACACTGCGACAAATGCGAGTTTGGTATGGAGCCTCATCGTTCGGGAATGAGTCTGACAGGAAATGCCGAGCCAGAGACCTTCGAGGCACACATAAAACAGTGGCTTGCAGAAACACGACAACCAGAAGCTATAATGATACGTATGTTTATTATTGGCACGGTGCGTAAAGCACAAATACACGGCTTGGCAATTACACGTCAGGCATTTAAAGCCATCGAGCAAGATTTCCAGCTCCACCCAGCGACACTCAACTTACTTCACGGAAAGGACGACCTCGACAACCAAGACGTCGTTTTCTCAGATGATGATAACCTTTGGCTCGTCAATCATTTCGAGAGCGTTGTAGATGGAGAAGGATGGAGGCTGAGCCTGAGATATGATCTTAAAAGTCAGCGGACGGATGCGGTATTATTTGCGGCTAAAGGCGAAGTCAGTGGCCCTATTGTGGAACGGGTGATAGATGACATCTCAAGTCTGCACAACTCCTGGGGGCAGTTTCAAGTGCTTCCCCAGGCTTTACTCCAACACTATACACGCAAATGGTTGGAGAGAGTGGTCGACACGCGGAGAAATATTTTGCTCATCGAGAAGGAGCTTGGTGCTTCACGAGCTTGGGAGGAAATGCCCAAAAATTGGCCGCAAGAAGTGGGGGTTCAAGAGACAACGGCTAGTCTACATGGGCAACTGACCTTCTTGTCATACGCAGGGACCGGACTTCGAAAGATCAAGCGGGTACAGCAAGCACTTACGGAGATGGAGTCTCGGGTTTCGAATCTTCAGAGAGCCCTACCCGCAGGCAAGAGCAACGAATACTCAATCTGGACCGACACTTTGATTCGGCAGCTAGAGTTCAAGGTCCTGGAGAGTGGTGAACGTGCCCGAATTCAAGCCGATCTTCTCTTTAGTATCATTAATCAGCAGGATAGCCACGACAACATCGCTTTGGCTCAATCGGCATGGGTGTTCACCTTCATTACCGCATTATTCTTGCCCTGTACTGTTGTGGCGTCTATCTTTAGCATGGATATGTTTAATTGGCGCCTGGGGGAGGAATCAGATTCCGATGCATCGTACATTTCTGGGGACTTCTGGATCTACTGGGCTGTTTCAGTACCTTTGACGATGTTGGTCATGGGAGCGTGGTATTGGTGGTCTGTAAAAGGGTGGGAAATGTGGGCGCGATCGGCTCGTAAAGATAAAAAGTCTGATGATAGATCAGAGTCGGTCTCTGAGTCGAAAGGGATGCGAGCAAGGTCTCGATGGGTAAGATTCCTTACCTAGGTGTGTTTGCTTCAGATTTCGTACCCGTCCTTGTCACTTAACTTAGTCTTGTTTTACCGAGAATTCTGGCTTTTTTTTACTATTGGACAAATACTAAAGCGATTGCAAAATCTTGGTATCTAAGCTGGACCCGGTTCTAAGCAATAATTATAACCAAATTCAAAAATAAAAAATAAAATAGAAAAAAAAGAAGATGCTCAGATACCAAAACATACAACACCGGGGATTCCCCAGTCGTCACCGACCTGAGTACTAATCCAGCGGTTACAGGACATGTCTACCTGGTGCAAATAGCACGTTTTCTCGATAGCCTGTGATACGGTAACGTATAGCTCCTACACCGCGCTAGTGGTGGGGTAGCTTCCAGTCTTTTATATTAGACAATTCAGGAAGAAATACGGACAGTCGAGCGTTAGGTGACAGTTCTTAATACGCTCGCTAAAGCTGACTGAGCGTCGCTTTGCTCCAATCAAATTCGAGAACGTAGCCATCGCACACCAACAACGAAATGATCTATAATGCATATGGAACTAAGCATCCCGAACACGGCTGAATATCAAGCGCGATAGCGCGAAATACAGCTGTATTGTGTACCTGTATAGAGTCACGGTGGTTGGGTCGTCACCCACCAATCAATTCCGTAATAGCTCCGTTAGCTGCCCCACTGTGCCCCGATGGTTAAGGGGGAATCTCGGCTCTTAAATTGGTTGTTAGTTCTTCGTGTTAGATTCAATACTTTTGGACCCCCCATACGCATACGTCATGCCCGTCCGTGACCATTCTGGATAACCTCAAGTCGTGACAACAACAGTGCCACAACAAATGAGCCAAGCGAAAGCAATACGGATCGTATCGCAATAGAAACTAGATAACTGAAATCGTGTACAATTAAAATAGCAAACATCAACTTTTGTTGTTATTACAGCTTGATTTGGCGGATTTTCTGTTGACTGCACCGTACGTCTTTTATTGAATGCACCTGTCAAATCTGATTTTGGTGGGTCTGAAAAAGCCCACCTTGATCGAACGCACTCAACTTAAGGTGCCTCCGAACTCTAGGTTAGAAGCTGGACATCTGCCGTGGAAAGCAATACGGACTTGCACTCTTCCTTCGCATCACTCTGGCCAATCATTCCTGTATTCCTAACGTGAGTGAACTCTTTGATTGCCGAAAATACCTAGAACGACGTTGCTAACAGTGGCCTGCGATCTAGGTGGCGCATCAAGCCGATGATCGTGGCCGCATGATGGTCACTGCGCTCAGGGATATTGCTTTGGGTGAAGAGTGCTGTACATCGCATTTTGACTTGTTTGAATACGTCGACTTGGACGCGCGGCGCAGAAAAACGGAGGAGCTTTTCGCCTTTACGTGCCAATGCCCGCGGTGCTTGGAGGAGGATCGGCTCAGAAAAAAATAGAGCATAGAAAGGCTGCATAGAATTACCGCTCAATGCCCAAAGCTATGCGTTGTTAATACAATGTCTTTATCACGAACAAGATTCTCGCCTTCCTGCAGAGTTTCCAAACCTTGGCTGAGAAGGAAGATATTCAAACTCGTTCTGACCCGTCGCTTTTTGAAGTCTATGATCAACGCAGTGAAGGATGACAACCAAGAAAACCAATCATTGCTGTGAATAATCTAAATATCGGCATTGTGGCACTGAACCACCAAGCACATCGTGTCTGCAGCTCGTCGGAGAGATACCAGCAAGACAAGGCGTAGAAACAGCCCTGGAAAAGATCCGCTTCAAAGGCTCCGAGCAAGACGCGTGCAGCACAGTAGTCGCTGTAGCTCTTGACCCAGGCACTGCCTAAAGTAACAGCTCCCCATCAGGTCACAAGCATCGACGGCCAATGTTTTGGCCCGAACTTGCCCATGCACATGCTGTATGAGTGTCAGATGTTGACTAAGACAAACAGAGCGGCTCTAATTGAGGTACTGACTTGGACGGTACCTCCAGAAAAGCGTATGTGAAGAAGTACCAAGTCAAGGCGAGATTGAATTGGTGTGAAGTCATATTGTATCCTGGAGGAACGTGTATATCTTCACATTTCCCGCGTTTGCTTTGCCCAGTGAGTTTAGCGAGTAGTAGAGGAATAGGAAAGGCAGGATTCGCAAGCCCAGTCGGAGGAGAAGCTTGCGATGCTTCTTTGGATCGGACTTAAATTTCATTTTCAAGAAGCCCTTGATACGCTCATAGAATCCAGTGGATGTACCGCAGCAAAACCCCTGGTGCGGCTGCGAGGGGTTCGACTCGCTATCAAGATGTCAGTAGCTCTTGAACTGGTAGGCCAGGCCTGGCAGCTGGTACGGGAAGCACTCAAACTCCTGCCTACTATTTGTGATCGATGTCTCAACCTACAATAGAAACAGTGGGCAGTCCTGTAAATCTCTGGCCTTGCCGCCGATGCGTGCTCTCTCGCGCTCATGATGGGACGTGTCAAAGAAGCTTTTGTACAACTCGAGAGACTCGTAATTCTCCTTCACGTTACCACCGTGGTCTGTTGCTGTATTGAGAGCGGATTAATAAACCTCATCTGTAAAGCAAGAGTCATGGTGGAACGTCACCGTCGAGGATCAAGCCATTTATGGCTCTTGTGGGAGGAGTATGTCGGTGTGTTCAACCCACATACTATGGTAAGGATGTTCGTTGGAGGTCTTTATTTTCCCCGTCATGGGGCCATTGATGGTCACTATTCAGGTTCGTGGAGTAGTAGATGAATGGCGAATAAGTCAGAATGAGTCAATTATATTCAGTTGATATCGGACTGATTTTTATTGAAGCTTTCTTCCCGTGTCGCGCTGTTCCCCATGTCAGCCCCGTCCAGATCATAAAGCTTTCCGTCCAACCGCAGTCACAATTCTTTGTTGGTGTATCACGACACCCTGCTCAGTCTTCTTTACCGCCTTGATGAAAAGATCGCCCCATCCTTCCCGAGTCATTTTTGCCTGCGGCATGACCTTTTCAGAGGGAAACAAGACGTGCAGCTCCTCCATCAGCATTAGATAGTTTTCCGTCCAAGCCTTCAAGTCCTGCCTCTTCTTCTTATCGGACCGGAGACGGACGCCCTCGAAGCCGTGCTCTTCGAGGTGGCGGTCGAGAACGTCCAGCCACTCGCCCCGGAGGCCGCGCGCGTTGGCGTCCCGGATCATGAACTCCAGTGCGGTGTCGCAGGCCTCCTTGGAAATGCCCGCGGACGGTGACTCAGCGACGAGCGCGTCGATCCGGGCGTCTACCCACTGCAGCCAGCCGCCCGGCTTCAGCAGGGCCCGTACCGATGACAACAGGGGCGTGACGTTGGAGTTGGCGATCAGGCTTACGAACCCTCTTACGTAGACGATGTCGTAGACTCTAGTCATGTCGGCTGGTTGTGGCTGGGCGAGTACATCATGCTGCCTGAACGTCACGGACGGCGGGACATGTGCCGCCGGCGAGAAATGGGCTGGGTTGATGTCGTAGCCATCCAGCTGGGCAGAAATGCCTCTACGAGAGAGTTCAGAGTCTAGTTCCAGCATCCACGTGCCATTGCCGCACCCCAGATCCGCGACTCTCAGATTTTGGGATTTCGAGAGGGAGCCTTCCAGCTCAGGGTCAAGGAGATGCCCTCCGACTGTTCTCTGTTGCAGGAAATGCTGAAGATGCAAGCGCGCCGAGGTTCTAAAGTTCCTGGCCGGTGCAAGCCAGTACTCCGAAGGATCACGGTCCTGAGGATCGGGAAAAGCTGTCGACATGATCAAAGTGATTGGCGGTTACGCTCGCGGTCAATTGCTCTGACCAAGTATCCAAATAATCAACTCTTTCACATATATCTATTGCGCTGAGGGATTATGCTACGAGGGCATAACACTAAAAGGAACACGATCCGGGTCATCTAGTCACACCACCCACATGCGCCATGGCCTACTAGCCAAGACGTACATTGCTCAGCTTCACGATACGATAGACGATCTACCTCCCCATACTGCGCAGAATAGGCATCCGAGATCCAACAGAGGTTCGAGTTTGCCAACTGATGCTATTTTTGTCCCAGAAGCAGCCAGCCTTCTTCGCTTTGCCCAGTATACCCTACACCATGCACGGTTCTTCGTGGTCCGATGCATGATGCATGATTGTTGTTGGTGCGATGCACGCAAACATGTCTCCAAGTGATAACAGGGATGGATCTGCGCTAAAGATATCAAGTCCATAATTTAATTCTGTATTCAGTGTTGCATTGCTTTAGGGTCATTCTCGTTGCAGCAATCAGAATCGAGCGCCGATGCGCTTCGCCTGTCGGAAGTCACAACAAATATCCCATTGTCGAGTGGGGTTAAACGAATGTCACTCTACATATGTAAGTACTACCCTGTACATGCTGTGGGAAGCCCGAATTGGAATTTGGCGGATTTCACAAATGACACTCTTCTGTTGCCCAGGCTGCAGCCCAGCTTATCCCTAATCAAGTGAAGACTTCACTCTCACATGAAAAAGAAAAATAAAGGAATGGGACCGAAATTGACCTTAAACCTCGACTCTCTGTCTAGTCCCGTTGTGAGAGACGACCAAACATGAACTCCTATTCCGGCGGGATCTTGTACCCACCGGGGACCTGATTGGTAAAGACACCCTGGGGGTCGACGCGATCACGGACCGCTTGTAGCTTGCTGACGCTCGCTGCGCCGTAGCTAGGGATCACATCTTGATCTTTATCTGCATAATTCAGATAAATGTAATGGTCCAGGCCGTTGAGCTTTTGCGCTGCGTCTGCGATGCCGCCGATGAGGCTCTTGGCCGCAGCGTTGACGACGGCATCGTCGGACGCCTCGGTCCAGCTGACCGTGAGCAAACACACGACCAGGGTTCCATTCTTTCCAGTGAGTCCAAGTGAATTGTCCGCGGCGTGACGAGCGTATATCTGCGGTGGTAGAGGCTCGAGTGCGAGCGCCCACAGGAGGCCGGTCACGTTCTGAAGACCAGGTAAGCTGGCTTGCCACTGGGTGTATACTGCCTTGAGCACGGCCTCGGTCAACTTGAGCGTCAATACACGGTTAATAGACCTTGAAGGCGTCAGTCGGTTCACTTTCAAGATGGATCCACTGGCACATACCGCGGATGCTCGGGTGAAAACGCTCGGGTGACCTTGGCCGCAGTAGTCATATTCACGACGCTCGATGTATTCATCAAGTTGGGCAAAGCCAAGAAGTCTTTGTAGATTGGCGGACTCTCTATATCCTTTGAGTAATCGAGAACACTAGAAATGACGCTCAAGCCTCGGGCCTGAGAGAATCCGAACGTGACAATCATGGAAGCATACTCATCGTATGCATCGGGTGCGGTGATTTTGACCACCTCGGTGATGACATCGTCCACGATGGAGAGGTTTTGATAGACATTTCCAGTCCAGATCAAACCCTGTTGGAAGGTGGTGAAATCGATGCGCGTAACGACGCCGAAATTGTTGTTGCCGCCTTTGAGGGCTTGGAACAGTTCCGGGTCAGAGATGGCATTTGTCTCGACGGTAGATCCATCAGCCAACACAATCTCAAAGTTGGTGACTGTATCACACGTCCAGCCATAGCGTGGGGAGAAGTAGGATATTCCGCCACCGAGGGTCAGTCCACTAACGCCTTGAGTACGAATGAACCAATTAGCTCCCGATGTGAACTGTGTACAAGGCAGAGAATGTAGCGGAACAGTAATACATCACTACTTACCGACTTCGGCCGCCCTGCCACCATTTACGCTGAGGCCAATGGGGTCAAGCTTTTCGTAGACTTGGTCCCACGAAGCGCCGGCACCGACCGAAACAGTCGAGTTGTCCTGGTTGACCTTGACTGAGTTGAGAGCTCGAATATCAATGACCACACCGCCGGCAATGTTGGACGCACCTGCCCAGCTGGCATGGCCGCCCGACCGAATAGCGAACTTGCTTTTTCCACCAGGCTGCGACGTCAGAGTCTTGATTGCCGCCGAGACATCCTGAGTGGTCTGGGGTGCCACGACGCACGCGGGCTGCACAGCCTGCTGCTGTTGGGAGAAATACGACTCTACTGATGCATTGAAGGCGGCAGTCCCCGGCAGTGCTATTTTTTGGTCGCCAAGCAAAGCAACCAAGGCATTGCACTACCAAGATTGGTCAGCCTGAAATTAGGGGCCAAATAGGGAGATCTGCTCACGACGACCGTGGAGGTCAGGTATCCTGGAACAACCATGTTCTCAGAATCGTCTCCCTTGGATGCGTTCTGCATGTTGTGTAAAGTTTCTCTTCTGTAGGACTGTGGCTCGGGGTTTATATCTCTTGGAAGGAACACTGGCGAAGGATTCGTCTTCTTCCAGGTTGATCTCGGCTTGCTCAGCTTGCTCAGCTCGGTTGGTTAGCGCAAAAAATGCTCTGGCCTGGCTATAGTCAAAGGCAAGTCAGTCGCCAGTCGCGTAGGGCGATGATTCGTAATGGCTGTAATGGCCAGCAAAAAGCCCTGGCTCTTGTCCCGCGGTATCAAGCCACATTAAATGATATACTCCCTCGGCGTCGGCTTTTCCAGGGTTCCGATGAGTGACGGCTCCGGGTTGCAATCCAGAAGGATTCACCTACCCACCCCGATAGCTCCATGACGCACTGTAACAAGGTGAGACATGCTGGAAATCCCACGCATGTGGTGGGTGCCACGAGAGCGGGGCGCGAATGATGATGTGACTTGGCTGATGGGATGAGTGCCAAAATTGGTTCCACTGCATCAATACTTCCAGGGTGTGTACATGAATCCATGGGATTCGTGTAGCGATGGCCGAAATCTCACGCGTTATGGTGACCCACGAATAGCACCCAATCAGATCGGCTTCTTGGAAAAGTACTCTTCACCTTGATTTCACGCATGTGTATGCTTACGAAGGGGTGATTTGAGGTTAGTGTACAGTGTGTGTAACGAGCTGGGAGCAATTGCCACCACTCAGGTTTGTTCGATGGGGATAGAAGGTGCGAATATCATTTATTAGTGGGGTGCCAAAACAAACGCTCTGCTAGCGGTGGCAAGCTCAACATACCCACGACCCGTGGTTTCTGCCTCTGTCCCTCTTTTCAGCCATGCCAGCCCTTCCCAACTCTATGGTCTTGACGCCGTGATATTGAAGCACTGCTTTCTTTTCGCTTAATTATTGATCGCGCTGAGATCCGCGACAGCTTCTCGAGAGATCGGTGAAGAGCCACTGAGATCTGCTTGGGGAGATCAACACAGCGCGCACACCTTGGTCACTCGGCTCTACTGTTGCAGAGGTTCTATAGATCTTGGTGGGATGGTCTTCCTAGAGTTGGAGGCCCAAATACGAACAAGAAATGTTCTGGATCGAACTCTATCCGTTTGAATATATATTCGCACGTTCAAGCGTGTCAATCCAGTTGCGATCGCTCGTTCCACTCAGTTCAAATGAAGGATTCACGACATTGCTCTGACAACAAGCACGATACTAACTAACGGTATAGAATAATGCTTAGAATTTTCTACTTAGAGTTTGTAGCTTTCGCATTTACCCATTGCGCTGGTAGACAAAAAGTAAAGGTCCACTATGGTAGCTAAGCTATGATCGTGGATACACTGTATAGTAGAAGCTCTGACAGCAGGTCTGGAATTTTCAGCGTGATTATGTGGCCACTGAGAAACACTCTTGACCCCAAACCAGATCGTCACCAGAGAGTGACTCGGTGAGATCGCTGAATATGTTCCCGCTGCAGAGCAAGATTTACGGGCTGGTCATGTGAGGGGTGCCACCTAAGC
>BCGF01000002.1:1253816-1404428 GCA_001599175.1 Pestalotiopsis sp. JCM 9685
CCCCCCCAATTCCGTTACATGCATGCATCGTACTTCGGCACGGTACGACCAACAGTTGACTTTTGCCCTCGTCCCCGAATCCTCCACGTTGTATTTCATGCAAGTAGGTGTTCTCGGGAGCGTCTACCAAATGGAATATGCCGAGAGTAGGCACGGGCGGTATTCGCTCCTTTCCCCCAGTATTACTCTACTCTGCCGGTCTATAAACCCTTTTGCCCATGTCGACAGCGCCCATTTGACACTCAATATCCAAGTCAAAGCAAGCAAGCCATGTCTACCGTCGGCGTCGACCTTTGCACCATCCCGGCAGGGAGATCTCCGGATGGAGTGTACAACTTCATCGATCCGCCATCTCAGGGACCAGCCGTCATCTCCGTCGGCGTTTCCCTATGCGCAATCTCGACCACCGCCATTGCCGTGCGGCTATATGTCAACAGGAGATCATTACGTTCGGCCGATTGTAAGTTGCCCATTGCTATAACCCAAGCCGATATGATAATGGAATACTAACAATACTCTTTGATAGACTTTACCCTTGTCGCCTGTGTAATGAACATTGCCTTTACAGGCGTCATCTGCGCCCGTGAGCAGCCCCATCCGCCGGCCTCGAGACTTTGTTTTGCTGACATTTTGGCGCTCGTGTGCCCTCAGAACACAAATTCTACCGGCACCAATGGGACGTGCCCGTCTGCTGGTACGACGCGAGCGTATTCAAGCTCACGTTTGCCCAGACGGTGATATGGTCGCCCGCCTTTTTCTTTCCCAAAGCAGCCATCCTGCTGCTGTACCAGCAGCTGTTCGCGATTCAGCGGACCACCCGCATCGCCATCTACGTGGGCATGGCCGTCACCTTTCTGGTCTACCTGTCGAACATCCCGCTGGCCGCCGTCTACCTGGCGCCGCGCGTGGGACAGTCATGGGAGTCGTTGATCCTGACTCTCGAGGCGAACAAGACTCCAATGACTACGGGCGGCGTGGTGCAGAGCACCATTGCGACCCTGATCGACTTCTATATCTTCATCTTGCCGCTGCCGATTATAACGCGACTGCAAATGCCGCCCGCTAGGCGCTTTGGGCTCATCGCCGTCTTTTCTACCGCTCTTCTGTAGGTGCTCGCCTGCCAACCCAAAAGGAGCAACAGCTAATGCTATACAGAGGTGTTGGTGCTAGCATAGTGTCTGTCGTCTTCAAGATACGACTGCTCAAATCAACTGATGTCGGATGGCTCACCGCCATCACAAGCATGGCCTCGTACGTATTTGTTCTCCCGAATCTTCCTCCCCCCATCTCCGAGATGATCCAGACGGCTGACGTACGGCAACCCCAGTCTGATCGAGACCAACATTGCCATCATTGTGGGCTGTATGCCGTCACTCCCACAATTCGCGACACACACGATCGGAGGGTCGTCCTTCTTCCAGTCCATACGATCACGGCTATTGGGAAGTTCAGGGCATGCATCCAAGGGAAACGGTAAGAGCGAGGAAGGCATGAGCGGCCCGGACAAGCCGATGGTAACGTTTGGCGGGACCGATCAGACGCCGCGCCGCAAGAATTACTATGAGCTCACCGACTCTACGCTGCTTAAAACCCAGGGCGATACTACGCTGGATCGCACTGAAATGTGATGATGCGCAGCAGACTCGGAGCCCGATAGTTCGTTCGGAGACGTGGAACGATGTGTATACAATGGCAAAAAAGCATGCAGGTTCAGGTTTATGAGATAGCACAAGTTTGACCCATCCCATCGACACGGCTCATAATCCGCAATTGCGATCACTAGTCGAGTTCACGAATCTCCCCGGTGGAGTTCATCTCAGCTTGTCCGGCGAGGTTGTAGGGGACTAGCCCCACTGAAGCCCACATGCTATAGATCCTCTTTCTGCCCCATCTTGGATCAGTGCCCAGAACGTCTAGAGTCTTTCAAGCTTTAGACTTTTCGCTAGAAGCTAGTGTCACCAGTCGAGCTAGGTCAATGACATACAAATACAGAGTACGTGACACCCGTTCACACTAGGAGGGATTGGATGTGGGGATCATCTAACCTAGGGTGGTCGAGTATTGGTAGACAATAAGTTATACACTTGACAGCAGCCCACTATAAGCCTGACTAGACGTTGTATAGGCCCCAGACGCTAATCGCTAGCGACGGTCGCGATCAACTATGACCAATTGGCAAGAACTGTTTCGCCCTCCTTTAACCCTGTCAACTTTACCGTCTCCTTCCATACCAACTCCCTCTTTGATGCGTCCCTCGACTCCTCGCTCGTTTCTGCTGGCGTTCTACCATCCCAGTACATGTCCTTGGGCGGGTTGCCCCCCTCACCCACTGCAAACGCGCCCTTCAAGACATCACTGGCCGAGCGCGTCGTTGACCTGACCATCCCATTGTTTGGTTTGGTGTATAGTATCAACGGGTAGACAATCTTGAAGACGAGTACGCGGATGACCCATGGCGCAAGGCGCTGCAAGCCGGTGATCATGGGGCCCGGATCGACGCCGACGACGGAAATCTTGTTCAAGGCGGGGTCGGCGTTCAGCCGAGCCTGGAGTTCGTGCTGCATGTTGATCTGGAAGTATTTCGCGGCGCCGTACCGTCGAAATCCGCCTCGAAAAGATGCGTCCTCGGTCGCAGGGCTCCATTTGCCCTTGGCGATAGCATGGAAACTGTCGGCATCTGAAAGGAAGGATTTATACTTGGGATCGTCGAAAGCCTTGGTGCTTGCGTTTTTCGGATTGTTGGGACTAAGTAAGAGTGTCACAGGTCAGCTCCAGTTTCCCAACGCCATCGTGTCGCATAGCTTGCATCTTGGCCGGAGCTGAATGAGGGAGAGGAGGGGGCAATAGGAGCAGAGACGAAGCAGACTCTAGATCAGCACAAAGTTACCTACTCATGAGCTTGGCTTCCGATTATGACAATCCGACCGTTCTCCTTTTCGATGCTCTTAAGCAAAAGCAGGGTGAGCAGCCAGTGTCCGAGATAGTTGACCGCGAATGTGGTGTCGAATTCGTCTGCTGTCCAAGACTGTTTGCCGAAATCCTGGAAGCCAGCATTCAGGATGAGAGCTCTGATCGGCGGGATATCGCCTGACGAAACGCGCCCCTGTGGCGTAAATACTTATTAGCACTCTAGGCCCTTGCCAAGGCTCCTGTAACCAATATTGAATGCACCTACATTGATCTTTTCCGCTGCCTGGCGAACATTGTCCAGATTTGCCAGATCAACACTCACGATGCTGTGCGAGTGTGCAGGGCCGTGTGCCAGCGCTGCTGTGAGATCAGACGCGTGCGCAGTGTCGCGGACCGTGTAAAGTCCATGGTAGGCGGCAAACTCGGGTTTCGTGACGATGTGCTTTACTATGGCACTGCCGAGTCCACCGTTGGCGCCAGTGACCAGGATGGTCCCAGCGGCAGCGTCTGTAGCCATTGTCTGTACAGTTTTCTCGTCTTCGTCGTTGTCTTGAATCAACTCACGGTTTCAATGTGAAGGACAGGGAGGGATTGGGGAGACGTGAAATTGAAACATGGAAGCTACCTTGTAAGCAGGTGATAAATCAGTAGGCAGGTACGGAGTATTGAATGCCTCTGTGCAGGCAACGTACTTGGGGCAAGGGCGACCCCGATTAGACGATGCGATACCCTTGTATCCAGTACGGTATGTAAGGGAATCTGCAGATGCAGGCAACCATAGGGAGGCTGAGCGAGCTTCAAGTCGCACAATTCGTCGCGCGGCAGGTGGGGTGAAGCGGACATCTAAAATTGTGCTTATGGCGGCTTCTCTGGCGTCAGGAATGCCGAACCTTGTTTTACAGACTATCTGGACACTGAGCAAGGGCCTGCATGCTGTGCTGCAAATTCTTCCAACGTCAGCAATATGTGGGATATATACACAAGGCTGGGTGTACATGAGCCGTGGTTCTGCAGTCACCCTGCCTGGAACTCGTGAAAGTCCACCCACCAAGGGTCGAAAGTAGTAACAAACGCATCAGGAAGACTGCAAAGTACCAACATGTCACTTCATGCGTCACCCAGGGACTTTTGAACCGGCTCAACCTGACTGCTACGTTGGATTCATGAAGATTGCTGCTCTTGGAACCAATGAGGCACAGTGTGCATGCAAATGTTGCGACGTAGGTATGTCGCCCGATCTCGCATCGGATAGGGCTGATTTCTTGGAATCAGTCGCGGCCCAGACAAAGATACGCATAATCTTGTTGATCCCCATGTGGTCGCATGCTTACGGGCGGCTTGTACAAAAGGCACGATGCATCTATGATCGCTGGACAGCTACATGCGGCCTCGCCAGCAATTTTCGATCCATTCCATCCGTTTCCGAATAGTTGATCACCGCAAAATGCTTCCCAGTGTATGGGATGGTCATATTGACCTACAAAGCCATGCTACCCTAAAGATCGTCCTCGCTTTCTGTGGTGTTGCCTGGGCTACTTGGCGATGCTGGAGATTTACCATTTATCCCATGCTCCATCCTGACGAGCCAAAAGAACTACCGTATCTGATTCCCCGTACGTGTTGCATCTGTCTTGTGATGTTTGCAGTGTACCATTGCTAATGAAGCTATGCTCCAGTGTTAGGTATATAAATCTGACAACTACTCGGACGAGAAAGACATCATAGCTCATCAGGTCATTCACAGGCCACGGCCTAGCCTTCTTCAATGATTCGAATGGCTTGCTCACCCGAGCGAGGCAAGTAAATAATGAAGAACCGCTTTTCCTTGACTAACACCATTACCAGGCGTCATTTTGCCAGCACTGGCAATGAACCATTTGCTCTGACGACATTCAACCATACGTTTTACGCAGTCACTGATGCAAGACAATCTGCCGAGGTATACAAGAACACGGATGCTCTTTCTTTCGAAGAATTCGTGCAAATATTGATGAGGACCAATGGCAACGACGACGAAACCATCAAGACCATATACACTCCCCTCTCTAGCAACAAGCCTGGCTTTCCCAATCCCGAGGGACTGTCCCTCGGTGTGCTAGCTCAGCGCATGCACGTCTATCAACTACACCCAGGCAATAACATGGTCATACTTCAGCAGAAAGCTCAAACTTGGATAAACCGACAGATCCACCTCGACATCTTTTCCAGAGATTGCGGGTACGCGGCTTCGAGAAGTCCCACTGAGATCCAGCTTCCCTTGTACGAGTGGACGTCGGATTATTTTGTTCGTCTAGGACAATATGTCTACTTTGGTGACGTTTTGGATCAAGTTGATCCCAAATACGCCGATTCGTACATCGTATTCGACGAAGTAATTTGGAAGATGCTGTACCAGTATCCAGGATTCCTTTGTCGAGACATGACAGCGCCGCGGGATCACATGATGGCCTCGTTGAAGGCCTATTTTGATATTCCCCGGGAGAAGAGAAGGGATCAGGCTGCCTGGATCATCAACACCATTGAAGATGAGATGAGAGCCATAGGAGTGGACAACGAAAACTTGGCCATTGTCGTGTTTCATCTCTATTTCGCGTAACTCTTCCATTTCTCCACTGGCAATACGCCTCATCTTCAAGCAATCGATTAACAACATTCTAGTATAAACACAAACGCACGCAAGACGTCCTTTTGGATGTTGACACATCTAATGCGAAACCCATCATATCTTGAGGCCTTTCGCGCCGAGACTGCTCCTGCGTTCCGTGGCGACGAATTGGTGGACGTCACCTATATCCAGGATGCAGCCAAATGCCCGACAGTTGACGCAATCTGGCACGAGACGCTGCGACTAGCTGGCTGGGCGGCGTCGGTGCGCCTGGTGACTCGCGATGTTGTCATTGGCGGAAAGCTCATGCGCAAGGGTAACCGGGTAATGGTACCGCACCGCCTACTCCACTTTGACGAGGATGTATTTGGTGGTGATATCACCGACTGGCGGCCTCAGCGGTGGCTCGACACGGAGGCGGGCCGGAAGCTGCCTAGCAGCCCGTCCTGGAGACCCTTTGGCGGTGGCAAGACCAAATGCAGTGGCAGGTTCCTGGCCAAGTATTTCGTGACTGCATTCGTAGCTACGCTCCTGCGTCGCTTCGATATCAAGCCTGTTGGCAACCCCTCCATGCCGCAACCAGATGTTGGCCGTCCGGTTTTGGGCATCATCTCGGTCAAGGAAGGGCAGGACTATCACGTTACGATCACTAAGCGAAATCATAGTGCCACTGCCTAGTAGTGTTTATTACAGCGTTCGGCAGATGTATACATTCTCTTCTCTAAACAGAAAACATGTTGTAATTTCCTGGTTTCTGTAGATATACGGGGGGTTGTATATACCTAGGTTAGCAGGGTAAGCAAGCTGCAGATGCAGGTGCAGCGCTACGCTATTGGTCTGTGATAGAAGGTGGGTAGTGAGACGAGACATGCTGAAAATCCCACGCATATGGTTCACTCTTGTCTTTCTGCATCACAAGGCGAATATGACTGATCAACCAGCCAATGCGGAATTGAAATGACGATGGGTCTCCACGTTACATTGAACCAATGCTTACCCCCAAAGCTCTACGAAAGTGCGCTTCCGTGTCCTCCAATCAATTCTCGTGCACGGGTTGCAGCTCGCAGGCGTTCAGAGAAACATGCCTGGAGCAGGTAAACACTCCGGTATCCAGCATGTCGGTTTCCTATAACCGAAGTAACCAGAGCGCATAACTTACGATTTCCGACCAAGTCGAACGACAGTGTCCCTCTTTCTTCGACCTTGCGTGGTAAAGTGCCGTTTGCTAGCAGCGGATCGGTCCACTCAAATGCAACCCTCCTCGTAGGATGCGCCGAGCAACCGACATAGGGCTGTGCCTTTCGACTAAGGCGGGATGTTCCTCAAAGAATTGCCGGTGTATGCAGTCAGCAAAGAAACATCAAGGTACCCAATCTGGTGCCGGAGGATCAGCCACATGAGCCGAAGATACAACATGGCCCCCAAGATGTACTCTGTAGATTCGAGGAGTAGGTATCATTCAGATGATCTGGGTCGATTAGTTCGTCATTTTACACCGGGACTGCAGGCAGTCTTGCATTATGTTTTACGTTATGCGGCGGACTTGACTCCCGAGTCCTGCCCAGGCTCTTAATTTGCACACCCTCGTTTGATAACGGTCGTTCTCTTGGTCGACGACCGAACGAACTTTTTACGGTCCAACCGCTTACATAAATTGCGTTCTGCGTTCGTTTAAATGGTTTGTCAAAAAAGGATTATGCTGATTTGCGTTCTCTTCACAACCCCTTTCCAGAAGAGGCTGCCTACTCTCCTGCAGGTCCATTCAAAATGGTGAACGTGTCGAGTTCGGCGGGCAACTGTGTAAGATAGCCCCTTGCATGCATTACCAGAAATGGTTAGCTGACGAAAGAGGGCAAGTGCCTGGCCTTATCCAGCGCACTCGACGGCTTGGTCTCGTACCCCGGAAACACTACATACACAGCATCGCTCGACTCTTACTTCTCCTTACTGGAGACTGCTGTACAACCTTCCTGCATCCTCTCACCGCAGACAGCTACAGATGTGTCGACTGCAGTTAGCATCTTGGCTGCAACGAATAGTTCTGGCTCGGCTGGCTCCGGCAGCTGCCAGTTTGCCGTTCGGTCGGGGGGCCATGCTAGTTTCGTCGGAGCAGCCAACATCCAAGATGGTGTGACTATCGACCTTTCTGGGCTCGCTAACATAACGTCATCTCCTGCCAGTGGTCAAGATACATATGCGGAAACCCAGCAGATTGTATCCGCGGGTGTGGGGTTAACATGGGGTGCCGTCTATGCCTACCTTGATCCTCTACAACTGAGTGCCATCGGGGGCCGCGTTGCCGGGGTTGGTGTTGGAGGTCTCACGCTCGGCGGTGGCATTAGTTACTTTGGACCTCGCTTCGGATGGGCATGTGACGCCGTCACAAACTTCGAGGTCGTCCTGGGAAACGGCACAATCGTCAACGCCAGCGAGGACGAGAATCAGGACCTGATGTGGGCGTTACGCGGCGGCCAGAACAACTTTGGGATCGTGACCCGTGTTGACATACGTGCCTTTGCCCAAGGCGACTTCTGGGGAGGTCAGGTAATCCGGGCAATCGACACGACCGATGACCAGATCAACGCTCTGGCGGCTTACACCAACCCAGAGAGTTATGATGAGTATGCATCATTGATCACAACGTTTGCGTATTCCGGCGACGGGGATCTCCAAGTCGTGGTCAACGATGAAAAGTATACGAAGCCTATAGCAGATCCCCCGGTTTTTGACGCCTGGAAAAACATGACTGCCCTGGTCAGTACGCAGCGCATCACCAATATGTCGGACTTGGCTGCCGAGCAGGCGGCACAGGACCCGGACGGCGACAGGTGCGGCCCCCATCTCTCTCATGAGGAACTGTTGGCTGTCTACAAATTACATGCGCCGCACACATGCGCCGCACACATGCGCCGCACTATTATGCCATCTGACCCACTTGTAATACCTGCTATGAGACACGTACTAACTGCACTCTGTTGTTGCCGGTAATAGGCAAGCCAGTGCCACGCTCACGATCGACTCCACCGTTGACGCCATCAACGCGACCGTCGCTGCGTGGAATACCAGCATCGCCACCATTCGCGATATTCCCGGCATTACCTGGTCCCTGGGCTTTGACCCACTGCTGCCGCAGCTCTACGCCCGCCACGCCGGCTCCAACGCGCTCGGATTGGGCGACCGCCAGAACCGGACCCTGATAGTGGTCAACATCAACATCAAGTGGTCGAATGCGACAGACGATGGCGCCGTCGACGAGGCTGCCAGGTCGCTAATTGCCGCGATCGAGCGGGATGTTGGTCAGCTGGATGCTCTAGACCCGTTCATCTATATCAATTACGCGGCGTCATGGCAGCGACCGATAGACGGGTACGGCGAGGACAGCTTGGAGAAGCTGCAAAGTGTACGGGAAAAGTACGACCCTGGTCATGTTTTTACAAACCTGGTTCCGGGAGGATTCAAGATTCCCGCATGAATTGCTACACTTGATTGGGTGGCCGTCTAGGGGTACGTGCAGAACATGACTGAAGATTGAGGTAAAGACAAGTATAATCTGCCAATGCCAAGTTGGAGCCTTTGTTTGTATAGATTACACAGCATGATGCTTTGATTCACCCAAAGGCGAAGTGTTCCGGGCCATGTCACACCACATACGGTATCGTTGGCAAGTCTGAAATAGATCCACTCGACCAGGTATTACTATGTATCATGCGGGAATCTTGTTCATGTAGGCATCAGCTTTCATGTAGGGTGGGGTCGATATTCGAAGACTGTGTGTTCTGCCACTTCATTGGTCCTCTGTTATCTCGATCATATCAATTCTGCAGCTTATTACAGGTACTTTTAGCGCTTCCAGTAGCTGCGCCATATGCATCACACAGAAATTCGGATATTAATACCGAATAAAGGCTTCAGAAAGCATCGCGTCCTTACGGTGGACGATACCAAGGCACTGGAGACTTGACGTTTCATTACTTGGCAGGCATGGGTAGTACCGATCTGCACCTACGCAGCCAGGTGGCGAAGTTGTCGCACGGCAGAAGTCAGATTGGCCATGCTGTGCAACTTGAAGTCTCCCGGTGTATCTAGAGATTGTAAGCTTTTCTGACCTTGACGGATAAAGGAATCTATCACATAATATTGCATCCCTGATATCAATACATAAGCCCCATCCGTATGGAAAACGTGTTTGAAATGTATTTCTCTGTTTTAGCCCGTGTTGAGATGATATGATCCAACACAAGATGCTGCCTACATCCTATCAGCTCTAGTGAATTACAAGCAAACTCCAAACAAGTCATCCAATACCCGATTGCAATGTTCTTTTCCAAGACAGTCCTGATCCTAGAACATGGCATTCCACTCGTTCGAGATGTGGACCTTGATGACACCAAACGTTCTGGTTCTTATACTGGTGCTGAGCACTCTATTGTTTGCATGGCCGGGCCGGAGCAAAGTCAAACAACCTCCTCGCATTGACGAGACTATTCCGTTCGTCTCTAATGCATTGCAGTTCATGACCAACAAGAAGCTATTCATAGAACGAGTGAGGTGGGTTTTCAATAGTCCTATCCGAGTTCCCCACGTCACTAATGGCGTGGTTTTTGTCAGAGACGCATTCAAATCAAGTCGTATCGTGCAATGCCGCCTGGGACCTATGAAATTGTATCTTGTCACTGGCAGCAGTAACATCTCGGCCATCTTCCGCTCCTCATTCGGTTCTGAACCTTGGATTCTGAGCGTGCTGGAGCATTCCGGTGGGTATGCACATAAAGACCTGGCCAAGTTCGCCGCGGACCAGTCTGGGGGTGCTCATGTACCGCGCAAAGGCAGTGGTGATGTCCCCGAGAAGCGCATCTGGCACGCGAAGCACCGCCTCCATGATGACACGCTGGTGGGTTCCCGCAGCGTCAGCGCACTGTCGGCGGTATTCCAGAGGTTCTTTGGCGAGCAGCTTGCTAAATACCCGGTGGGAGAGTGGGTCGACGTGAAAATCATGGAATTCATGAGGCAGAACATGTCGGCCGCCGCGACACGTTCACTTCTGGGCACGCGCATCCTAGAGATCAACCCGGGCTTTATAGATGCTTTTTGGAAGTTCGAAAAACATGTCGAGCCTTTGGCATTTGGGCTACCGCATTGGCTGAACAGAAGTGCTGTACAGGCCAGAGACGCATTCCGGGCCATGTGTCTGAAGTGGTATGAGACGGCAGATCATGAGTTCAATTGGGATAAATCCGACCTAGGTGAAGAGGATGAATGGGAACCCGTATTTGGATCACGAATTTCCAGAAGCTTGAGTCAATGGGTCAAATCCTTCGATTTCGGGCCTGAAAGCATCAGCGGCATATATGCTCTGTTCGTTTTTGGGTAAGTGTCGCATCCCTTGTTTTTATTCAATTATGAACGGCAGTTCTGATATCAAATGCTACCAGTCTCCAATCCAATACCGTAGCAATATCCACTTGGGTCATGATGGAGATTATCAAAGATCCCGACCTGCTTCGGGATGTTCGGGAAGAGGTCGAGCAAGCAGTTGTTCGAGATTCTACCGGCGACTCTTTGAGTCCGGAAAAGTTGGCACTGCTTCCACTTTTACAATCACTTTATACTGAAGCACTGCGAATACACGTGAGCATCTTGATTACCCGGACGAGCGTCGAACCTGTCACCATTGATGGCTATGATCTACCAGCGGGCTCTATTTTTCAGGCTCCTACCCATGTTGCTCACTTTGACGAAGCTATCTGTACGTGTGCCGTCTCTATTGATCAATACGGAGGAATGAGCCACTGATCACACGGTGCAACTTCCGGGGAGTTTCCTGACACTGCGTGGTCGGGTGCGTTACGCTTGTGAAAGAGACGCTAACGGTCCGTGTAGGGGGCGAAGAGCACCATCCAGCTTCCGAATTCTGGGCTTACCGACACATCAAAGAAGTCGAAATTAGAGATGATAGAAGGAAACTAGTCAAACGACGGGTGTTTTCCTTGTCGGGTAGATCAGGGTCGTTTTTCCCATATGGTGAGATATGATCCTTTTATCCGAGGAGATACGACTCCTCAGTCTAACACTGTTATCTCTGGCTAACCAATTCTCTTCCGAATTGACAGGAGGTGGTATTAGTATATGTGCAGGGCGGAATTTCGCAAAGCAAGAAGTTTTGCTCGCCATCGCCATGATAGTCTCAAAGTATGATGTCGAATTCATGGAGTGGGTGAATCTAGATGGTACAAGGTCGGACAGGCTTCCTATGGACGATGATGGATATGGGAATGGTATAGCGGCGCCACCTGACAGGGACTTGAAGGTTAGATGGCGAAGGAGATAATGAATTGATCTTGGTGGAGAGCTCATGAGACTTCATATCCAGACATAACGCTCGGGCCCCGTTATTTGTGCTTAGGTATAACCTAAAAGGGGCAAGCTCGAAAGTCGAGGGAGAGGGTAACCATTTAACTGGAGTCGATGCCAACTTGAATTCAAACAGCCGGCAAAACTTGAACCTTGTAGTCCTAGCATGCAAGTTGCGGAGCCAAGTTCAAAGCTTCAAATTGTCCATCGTTTTCCCTTCTCTCTTTGAGAATCATCGACCTTCATTGATTATCACCCCAAAATCCAGCTATGCCCATATCAGGGAAGACTGTATTAATTACCGGCTGCAGCGAGGGTGGTCTCGGCGCTGCCATGGCCAAGGTCCTACACGACCAAGGTTACCACGTTTTTGCAACACTACGAAAAACATCCAAGACAGGACCATTGGCGAGTCTTGAGCGTGTTGAGGTACTCGAGCTCGAGGTGACCTCCAAGGAATCCATTACGCGCTGTGTTGAACATGTGAGACAGCGCACCGGAGGGACTCTTGATATGCTGGTCAATAATGCCGCACGCAGCTCCGTCATGCCACTGTTGGATGTGGACATTGATGACGCGAAGGAGATGTTTGATGTGAATTTCTGGAGCATCTTGGCCGTCACACAGGCATTTGCGCCACTTCTTGTTCAAGCAAAGGGCGTACTTGTCAATCACAGTTCGGTGGCCTCGAAGGTATTGGTACCTTGGCACGGTATGTTGAGTCGTCTATACTTTATATGCCTCTCTTCAGCAATGTCCATTAACTCTCCATGCTATAAAAACAGGTATATATATCGCTTCCAAGGCAGCAGTCACCCAGGCGTCCGAGCTCTTTCGGGTGGAGCTTGAGCCTCTTGGGGTTCGGGTAGTGACAGTTCTCATTGGCGCAGTGTATACACAGATGAGAAACAATACACGCAGCGAAGAATTCAAGTTACCTTCAAACTCATACTTTGAACCGGTTCGTCATTTCCTCCTGGATGAGCGGGCGAGAATAAGACTCCCAGAGAGTGAGCCCCCCGAAGTGACGGCACAGCATGTAGTCAATGACATACTTGGTGGTGCGACAGGCTGTATCTGGCGTGGTGGATATGCGACGGGGGCCAAATGGTGGACCTGGCTGCTCCCAACTTGGGTGTTGGATCGCATAACGACCAGAGGTACGGGGTTGGAGGATCTTAAAAATCACTATGTATGGAAGTAAAAATGAACCCGTGTACGACCGCATGAAATCCAATGAACAATACGCACTGATATAGAGTATGTCATGATTCAATTAGAATACGCTGATTCTCTTTAACACGAACAAACTACCGTACAAAATCATATTTTTCTTTAAATATATACCATTTATTGACATGGTGCATAAATCAAAACATCTAAGGCGGAGGCATTAATATCCAGACCATATACGGTAATAAGGGCCGTGCGACTATATTACGTAAATATACTCGGAAGAGGGATAATAAGGGCAAACGTGCTTTTTTTGCCTTTTTTTCTCGTTATTATTATTTTAAAAACACCGGAAATTGCAAAACGCCCGCATTTTGCTTAAATAGGGAATATTCTAAGTTATCCGTAGTTTTACCGAATCTTAAATTTGGCAGCCGCCGGAACAAAGTCGTAAAAATTATTTTTAATTTTATACAAAATAAAATTTCTTTTTAACACCGATAAAAATTATATCTAAAATTTAATACTTTAACGGGGTCGCGCTAACGGTATATATCGAAATATTTAAGGTCCGACTTTTTAATATCGAGTTTATTACGATCCGCTAATTAGACGGAATAAATCACGCTAATATTTTCCGGGATATATTTATCGCTTATTATAATATCTTTTATTATAACGCGTTTATAATTAAGCGCCAAGGTGGTATTATAGCGTAATAATTCGTTAACGACGGTTAGCGCAAATATCGGATCTTTTTTAAAAATTTTTAGCTGCGACGGGTACGATAAAAGCGTAATAACGCCAAAGCCGATTAAATTAAACAATACCGCGTTACCTACGGTTAAAACGAAAAAAGCAAAATTAACGACGTTATTTTTAATAACGTATCCCGGTTTAAGCTATTTTTCGATTAGCTTATTAATTAAATTATCTTATAAATTTTTAATCCGATTTTTAACAAGGGTGCGTATTTTAATTTAAAGATTTTAATTCGACGTCTCGGCAGCGTTTTTACTAGTATTATATCGAATCTCGTTATTTTTTGCCAGCTCCTCGATTTAATCGTTAAAAACACCGAATATTTTAAAAATAATTTCGCTTAAAATTTGGTTAACTAAATTTTTTATCAAATTTATAAGCTGCGTTTAACGGCCTTTTTCGATTAATCGGTTAATATTTTTATTTATCGTAAATTATATTATCGGCTTAAATTTATAAATTATTTTTAAATTAAATATATTTTCGAGTATATTTTTTGGCGTTAATAAGCTAGGTTGTTTATATTAATAAACGTTGGCCGGGTTAACGTAGCTTTATACCTAGTTTTATAAATTTTTAAGTAGCTAAAATACTTACGATCGGCTAATAATTCGCTAAAAGCCAATATATCGCAAATATTTTTATGCTTTATTATAATTTATATTTTGGTGTTATCGTAAAGTTTAATTTACGAAACGGGATCCGATTTCCGGAGTTTTACGTTTTTAAAAAAGGGCTAAAACGTATTAGTCCGATAAAAAGGAAATTTAAGGGTTTATATTAAAATAATAGATATTTTATTAAATAATACAAATTTTTTAATAATCCGGAAATTTAGTTATTTAAGCTTTAACAAAACGCAAAAAGCAAAATATAGGCACCGACGTATATTTACGGCGCTAAAAACGTGGGATATTAATTATTATATTATTAATATATAATTTTTTTATTTTACTTATAATATTATATATTACGACCGTAATATAGGTTTTTTGCGGTATTTACGGCAGCGACCCTAATTAATATAAAAAGAATTAACGAAAATAATATAAAAGTCCGGGGTTATTATTACGAACATACACTTTTGCAGGAAGACAATATATATTAGCGTTTAAAAAAGGGAAAAAGGCACACTACGGGGCTGTTATCACTAGATAACGACCCAGAGCACAAACCAAGTCTGGCAGCTATTGCCAGCTATTAACAGGATTATAATTTTGGCAATAATTTTAGGAATAAATTACTATTTTTAACTATAATCCAATAAAAGGGATTATTACCAATATAATAATCCAAGCAAATATTAATAAAAAAATAAATAAATATATAACGGATAAATTTCTTATATTATATAAACAATTATTACCTTAATAATTAATCTAAGCATTTATTTTACTTATAAATAAGGTATTTAATACGCTTTGACGACTATATTTATAAATTAGTTCTATAATTATTTTTTGCTTAATATATCTTTTACGCTTTACGTATTTAATAATATAAACCCCAGCACTTTTTTATATTTCGGTTTATTTTTAATATAATCGTTATATTTTAATCACTTTTGTTTAGGTACGTTTACCGTTAAAAAACACTAAACAATATTCGGCAAAATATTTACCGTCAACAAAAATAACAGCGATAAAGGGAAAATTCCTTAAAACGATACTTTAATTTAGGCAATAAGCATCGACTCCGATAACGAGGACTTCGAAGTTACCAAAAATTAGTACGACGCGATCTTTAAAAAAATCCGACGACTCGAAAAAGCCACGAATAACAAATCTAAGCTTATCCAGGAATTTTAGGAATCTAATACTATTATAAAAAAAGCAGCCAATATTATTATTATTTTAGTCACTAAATACGATAAATTAAAATTTAACACCCCCGCTGCGTACGATAATACCCCAAAAAGACTTAAGGGATACCTCGCGCAAATCCGCGTATATTATTTTTTTTTATATATTTAGCTTTTAAAATAACCTTTAGCGAATCGTGTACGCCGCCTTTTTTTTTAAAAAACGTGCCTTCGTATAATTTAAACTTTATTTTTTTAAAGCCAGTAAAAATAAATAGCTTTTAAGCTAATACAAAAAAAAACACGACAAATCTTTGGATCCTACGCCGGATACGAATCCGCGTTTAAATCACTTTTTTAAGATTTTAACGAGAAAAAATAAGCCGAACGGGAATTTAAAACCCTTAAGCAAAAAACGTTTATTTTAGCATATACCACCGAATTCAAAAAAATCGTCGCTAGGCTCGATTATACCGAAAATACGCGTATTATATTATATTATTAAAAGCTTAAAAAAAGTTAAAAACGAAATCAGCAAAATCCTCGATTTACCTACCGATTTTAGCAAGTATACCGAATTGGTCGTGCGAATCGATAACTAATTATACGTACGACGAGCCGAAAAAAAATATACGCTAAAATACCAGCCTCGAGCTTTAGCAAATACCGGAAAACCCCGGCAATACCAAAATAACGGACGAAATAAAAACTAAAAAACCAGACCTTTTACGGACACTATAATAAGCCAATAAATTTGGACGCTATTTAACGACGATTACAAAAAAATAAATTATTTGTTAAGTATTATAACTGCGATCGAATAAGATATTACGCCAACGAGTGCCGCTAACCTAAAAAAATATTTAAACTTATGCTAAAAGGCAAAAAATAATTTAACGCTACGCAACGAAAAAAAATACCCTATATATCGTTTTCCTAGACCGTATATTTTAACGATAATTATTAAACGCATAAATTTTGCAAAAACGATAATAAATAATATCTTAAAAAGCCACGAACCCTAGCAGCTACTAAACTAGGACGAGTAATACGCTTTGGAACCGAAAAATAAATAATAAATAATAACGACAACATTTTATTTAACGATTTAAAAAACGAAACCTACCACAAAACCCGATAAGCCGAGAAACAAACCTAAAAAACAAAATTAATAAACGACACTAGCAACGAGTCAAAAAAAACAACCACCCTCGATAAAATAAAATTAACGAAAAAAGCCTAACTTACGGGACCAAAAAAATAAAAATTATCGACAAAATACTTAGCACCTTTACAACGGAAAAAATATTCGAAACCTTCTAAAATAAACAACCGCGTGTTTATAACAAAATTATACTTTTTGCCGCCGAGTTATAAGGCATAAAATAACAGCTAGCAAAAATCCTCCCAAAAACTACCGACACGGTATAGGAACAACGGACCCCAAAAGCCATTTTTAAAAATAACCCTCGACTTAATATTAAAAACCTTAAACACCACGAGATCGAATAATACGGATATATCGATCCGGGTTGCGACGAATATCTTAAAACAAAACTAAAATACGGAATTTTTCCGCTACGTATAAAACATTTAGTTATTAAAAACCTTTATAAAATAGGAAAAACAAGCCAGGTAAAAATTAGGCGCTGCGACGCGAAAGGCTTCGTAATAATCACTATGTACCTTAACGACCTATCCCGATATTCGACGGGAAAAGACTAATCCTAGGAAAAATATATACACGACGAATATTTATATTACGCAATAAAAAAAGCCAAAATATAACGACTTATTAGGGAGCACCAAGCCATAAAACGAATTATTATTAAAAAAACTAATAAACTAACGCAAAACACTAGCAACTTGGTCAAAAGCACCAAAGATCGTATAACACCACCAAAATACAAACACGACGTTATACGAAAACCAATAATAAAAGTTACCATAAACGAACAAAAAGATATAAAAATTAATATAAGAAAATCCAGCTTTACCCTTAGGTACGATATTATAAAAAAAGCCAGTGACGATATAGCATTATACGAACGCCAAAAAAATAAAATTTAAGCTTAAAAAAACTAACAAATATTTATACGCGCCGAAAAAAAACGCACCAACAAAAAAATTAACAAAAACTCGGGAAACGAGTTAAACCACTTCTAAAAAAACAGGAACGGTCCTAGACAAAGTCTATCTACGCTACCGGGAGCGACAGCACGATCACGAACCACCTAACAATATAAATACGAATTAACGGACACGATATACGAGCCTTAATAAATATAAAAGCTTAAAAAGTTTTTATTTTACTAAAAATCGTCAACGAGCTTTAAATATTATAAAAACAAAAAGAAACGTTTTACGCACTTAACACCGTCGATAAAAAGCCTATTTTATACGAAAATAAAATAGTAAATATAAAGACTACGTATATTTAAATTTATATTTAAAACCACCTTAAATACCTCACGTGCGATATCACGGATATTATAAATTACGATTTAGTCTTAAGGATACCCTGGTTACGGGTAAATAATCCTAAAATAAGCTGGAATATAGGCTAATTTTAGTGGGATATACCAAAAAGCGAGTTAACCTTTAACGGGTATTAAAAAAACTAACTTTTACGTAATTACGAGATATTTAAACTATACGTTATAACTAAGCATATTAAACCGAATACTATAAAAGAAATTCCCGAAAAATATAAGGAGTTTAGCGACTTATTTAATGGAGTACTAAAAATAAGATTACCAAAGCATATACGATTTAACTATAAAATACCTCTTTAAGAAGGAAAAAAACCATATTTTATACGGATATACCCAATAAGACCTTAGCACAAAAAAGCACTAAAAACTTATATTACAAAGATAATAAAAAAGGGATAAATCAAAAAATCCATATCGCCAACAGGCTACCTTATATTTTTCGTACCAAAAAAAAATAAAAACGGAACACCAAAATAAAGACTTTGCATCGATTACCGCAAGCTTAACAATATTACGATTAAAAATAAATATTTTTTGCTTTTAATCAAAAACTTATGAGACAAATTGCACGGAGCTTAGTAGTTTATTGCCCTAGATTTGCCTAATACGTACGGCCTAATTAAAATTAAGGAAAAAAAAATAAAAAACAACCTTTAGGACGAAATACGGACATTTCGAGTACCTGGTTATGCTTTTTAGATTAACCAACGCGCCAGCAAGCTTTTAAAACATAATTAACACCGTTTTACGAAAGTTCCTCGACAAATTCGTAATAATATACCTCGACGATACATTTATTTATTTAAAAAACCTTAATAAGCATAAACAGCACGTTATTACTATATTACGGAAACTATAAAACGCAAACCTCTTTATAAACCCTAAAAAAAGCGAATTCCACCAAAAACAAATTATTTTCGTAAAATACGTAATATCCCCCGGAAAAGTCAAAATAAAAAATTCCAAAATCTTAGCAATCAAAAAATGGCAGGCACCGAAATCGGTTACAAAAATTAAATCCTTTTTAGGACTCGCAAACTTTTACCGAATATTTATTAAAAGATTCGGGCGCCTCGCTATACCTTTAACGCACCTAACAAAAAAAAAATACCATTCAAATAAACCAACGAAAAACAAAAAGCCTTCGATACGATCAAAAAGCGAATCATAAACTAACTAATTATAAAAATAGCCAATCCCGAAAAAAAATTTAAAATTAAAACCGACGCCTTAAATTATGCTATAAGCGGATAACTTAGCCAACGAGACGATAACAATAAGCTATACTTTATAATATTTTATTCCAAGAAATTTATTAAAAAATAATTTAACTACCAAATTTACGACAAAAAACTTTTTATAATTATCGAAGCATTCCAAAAATAAAAATATTACCTAAATAAAACCAACTACCAAATCAAAATTTATACCGACCACAAAAATCTCGTATCGTGTCACGGCGCTGGACCCTGCCTATAGGCAAAAAGTAAATAAACCCCGGGCGCCAGTTATAAGCGGCCCGGGTAAACCGATATAAACCCGTAAATTAGTGATATTTTTATTATTTCGGCCCGAATTAAAAATATAGCTTTTTAAGCTACGTCTTATTAATAAAATTATTTATAATTTTGCCAAAACCGTAAAAAATAAACTATTATACGACCGTTTATATTGCCCGCGCCCGCCGACCGTAATATTACGTAGCTTTTATTTTATAGGCGCCGTATCCGCCCGCGAAAATATCCGTAAAACGGCCCGAACCGCCTTTAAAAGCGGATTTTCCGGAAAAGCTCGTTGCTTATATTATCGATAACCCGTCCGATTAGCTATTATATTTGCGCTATATTAACGGCTACGCTACTATTTTAAAAAAAAAATCGATTATTTTCGTTTCGCCGAATCCGATTATAATACCACCGTTTTATCCCTAAAATTTAGGATCTCCGAGCTGGAAGGCGTCGTAAAATATTAAAAAAAATTAAATTACGACGCCTAAAAACAAATTATTTTATTTAAGGTCGAAAAGCTTCGTTTGCTCGACGCCGCCGTCCCCGCCGTATAAACCCCCCGATCCGCCCCCGCCAATACCCCAAATATTCCGGCTAAATAACTTGCAAATCTAGTACCGGGACCGATTACGCTTATTTTTCCCGTCCGTTCCGGATTTTTTTATTTTAGTAAAAAAATCCTTAACCCAAAAAAATTCGATAGTTTTCGAAACGATTTTCGCCGGTTTACGCAACAAATTTACGGCAAAATAACCGCTAACTCCGACCGATTCCCGATTATTACCGTTCGCTTAATTTATATTATTAAATATTTAACCGGAAAAATTTATAAATTTATTTTGCCGAAAACCTATTTTAAAGTCCCCGAGTTCCTAAATTACCCTAAAATATTTATTTATTTAAAAAATATTTTTAGAGACCCCGACCGCGTTTAAAACGCTTAAAACCGATTATATTAACTAAAACAAAAAAACTAAGATTTTAATACGTTTTTTTTTGAGTTTTAACGCTTAATATTAGAAAAAAAAATGCCTAAAAATACCTTTACCCCGTTATTATTTTAAAAAATATCCCGTAAATTTTAAAATATATTTTTATATAACCCGACCCCGTCCCGAAAATATAAAAAATATATTAATTATTTATAAGCCTTAAATAACCGTTTCCGTTAATATTAGCAACAAATCTCCCGGAACCGTACCGTTATACCCGCCCGGATTTTTKTTAATAATACCGCCGTTATTATACCCCGTTAAACTACCACCGTTAGCCCCGATTTATCGAAAAAGGAATAAAAAGTCCCGAGGCCTACCTTACCCGTCGTTACCGGAAAAAACCTAATAAATTTAAGTTCTTAAAAAGGATTCGTACCCGGTAGGAGGAAAAAGCGCGGCGAATACTTCCGTTACGGTTTTAAAAACTACCGTATCGCTGCCTACCCCGAACCGGATACCCGTTTTTCGTCCTAGCTTCGTTAATTCCGTGTTAATTACGTTTACCGCCCCGGTAATCCCGATTCGGCTAAATTTATTAACCCGCTTTTTAGCCCGCCGAGCTCGATAAATAAAATAAATCTAGGTTAAGTCGTATTTAGGCTCCTAAAAAAAAACGCCGCTTAAAAACCGTTATTATTATCCGATTATTTGCTACCGCCGTTAAAAAAGTTTTTATTTAAAAAAAAATTAATTAAAGGTTTTATTTAATAATTTTACTTATTACCTTAGAATTAAAAAGCAAAACGTTTTTAACCTACGCTATAATTAATACCGGAGCCGAAAAGAAAAGTTTTATAAACCAAAACTAGGCCGCGAGCCACGAGCTACCCCTAAAAAAATTAAAAAAGCCGTTCGGATTAAAAATATTCGACGGACGAGACGTTAAAAATAAGATAATTACTTATTATATCGAGACCCGACTAAAAACCGAGGATTATTATAAAAAAATTAAATTTTTCGTAACGTAATTAGCTTATTATTTTGTTATTTTAGGAATATCCTAATTAAAAAAATACGACCCGAAAATTAGATTTACCAGCTATACGTTTATATTCGATAACGAATATTACCGAAAGTATTATAATATTTTTGCTTACCCGATAAAAATTAAAATTTTATATAACGTTCCCGTTAAAATAAAACCGTATAACCTGCCTCCCCGATTATTTAAATTATAATATTTAGATATCGCCCGAATATTGCTAAAAGTTTATACGATATATAGCCGGAAAAGCTGCCGGTTATTTATTATTATTATCGAAGATATCGACCGTTATTTATAAAATATAACCCCGCCGGAAACCCGAGATTTGCTACCTAAAAAATTAAAAAATTACGCCGACGTTTTTTCGYTWAAAAAAGCCGAAAAACTACCGCCGTATCGAAATTACGATTACGATATCCGTTTATAAAACGGTAAAACGCTACCGTTTAGGCCGTTATACCCAATATCCCGTAATAAGCTAATTATATTTAAAAAATAATTAAAAAAAAACTTGCGTAAAAGGTTTATCCGCCCGAGCTTATTACCCGCTACCTTTTTTGTTTTATTTATAAAAAAAGCCGATAAAAGTTTTCGCTTTTATATCGATTACCGAGGACTAAATAATATTTTTATAAAAAACCGTTACCCGCTGTTTTTGATTAAAAAATCCCTAAATAATTTAAAAAAAATAAAATATTTTACGAAAATCGATATCGTATTTGTTTTTAATAATATCCGTATAAAAAAGGATAAAAATACCTAACCGCGTTCCGCACCCGTTTCGGCTTATACGAATCCCTAGTAATGCCTTTCGGACTAACCGGAGCCCTTATAATTTTTTAAAAATTTATAAACGATACTTTGCGAGAATACCTAAACGTATTTTATATTACTTACCTAAACGATATTTTAATTTATAACCGTACCCAAAAAAAATATTTGGACCACGTCCGCAAGGTATTAGAATCCCTAAAATAAGCCGGTTTATACGCTAAGATCTAGAAATACGAATTTTTTAAGGACGAAACTACCTTTTTAGGTATAATCGTCGGCAAAAATAAAATTTATATAAACCCGAAAAAAATCGAAACGATTTAAAACTAGCAAACCCCGTTTTGTTTAATAGACGTTTAAGTATTTATTAGATTTAGCAATTTTTACCGACGTTTTATAAAGGATTTTTCGAAAATTATTGCCTTAATAATAGCCTTAACTAAGAAAGGGATGCGTTTCGATTAAAATCTAGTTTATTAGACCGCTTTTGACCGTTTAAAATACGTTTTTATAATTGTACCTGTTTTGGCACCGTTTAATTGGGAAAAAAAGATTATTTTAAAGACCGACGCGTTTAATTATATATCCGTTAAAATATTGTTTTAATACGGGGACGATAAAATTTTAAAGTTAATAGCCTTTTTTTCGAAAAAATATTCGGTTACGGAATATAATTACAAAATTTACGATAAAAAGCTATTGGCGATTATTCGCTATTTCGAAAAATAAAAACCAAAATTAAAGGGAACGAGTTCCCTAATTAAAATTATTATAAATTACCGGAACCTAGAATATTTTATAACAACGAAATTACTAAACCGCCGTTAAGCTAAATAGTCCGAATTTTTGTCCCGTTTTAATTTTAAAATTATTTACCGACCGGGGAAGCAAAAAGCGAAGCCCGATATTTTAATTAGGAGGTTAAAGGATTTACCTAAAAAAAGGGATAAACGCCTATTGTATTAAAGCTAAATAATACTAAAAAAAGCTAATTTTAACGATTTTTTGCTTATAAATAAAAAGTCGGAAAAATAACCCGTCGAATTGCCGTTATAAACCTTTAAAATCCCGGATCCCGCGCCCGTTATTATACCCGATACCGTATTAAAACCGGCCCGTCCCGCTAAACGAATATAATTCGCGGACCCGATTTTAAAATTATACCCGATTACCCGAAGCTAATTCTAAGGATTTAAAACACCGGATTATTAGCCGTAACCTAATCGAAAACCGTCGCGACCCGTATTACCCGCCGAAAAAACCGTATTATTATTACCGCCTTAAATATAAAGTTTGTTCGATTTAGGATATAATATAAACAAAAAATTTAAATCGATCGTTTTAGCACTAAAAAAAAAAAACCCCGGTACCGTAAAATATTTTTAGCCGAATACGAATTATTTAAAAAATATTTATATTACCGCGAACGCTTATACGTTTTAGCTAACGAAAAATTATACGCCGAATTTTTGCGTTTATATTATATTAACCCCGTCGCCGGTTATATAGGCCGAACCCGTATTTACGAAATTTTATCCCGGGAATATTATTGGCCCGGTATATTTTTTTATATTAAACGATAAGTTCGGAATTATTATATTTGCAAAAAAACGACTACCTCGAAAAAGGCCCGCCAAAAAATATTAAAACTTTTTCCGATTTTTTAAAAAGCTTAGCAAAATATTTCGATAAATTTTATTATATATTTGCCTAATAACTACGGTTATAACGCTATTTTAATAATAATTGACCGCTTAACCAAAATAAAGTATTTTATTTATTATAAAAAAGTTTATAATTCCGAAGAAATCGCCCGTTTATACGTTAAATATATTTGGAAGCTATACGGCCTGCTTAAAATTATTATATCCGACCGAGGACCCTAATTCGTATCCGAATTTTGGAAATATTTAACGAAACGCCTAGGAATTATTATATTATTATCGACCGCGTATTACCTTAAAACCGACGGATAAACCGAGATCGCTAATTTTTTTTGGAATAATACCTACGAGGCCACGTATTTTATTTATAAAACGATTAAATACGTTAATTATTTTTGGCCAAATTCGCGATTAATAATACTTTAAACAAAAACCTAAAAACTATACCGTTTTTCGCGAATTACGGATACTACCCCCGTTTCGGATTCGAGCCTATTTTGCCCGGACGCCGTTTTGCCGCCAAAAACGCCGAGGAAGTCGTTTTAAAAATATTTATTATATATAAACACTTAAAATCCGAGATTTATATCGTATAAGCCCGTTACAAGGAATACGCTAACCGGAAACGCTAATTTATCCGTAAATTTTATATCGATTAAAAGGTCTGGCTAAATACTAGGAATATTAAAACCGTCCGTTTTTAAAAAAAGCTTAATTAAAAAAACTTTAGGCTTTAGAAAATTATTAAAATTATTAGCCCGTACGTTTATAGCTTAGAATTATTTATATTTATAAAAACTTATCCCGTTTTTTACGTAAATTTGTTGCGCCTTAATTTTACCGATCCCCTGCCTAGATAACGTTAAAATCCGCTATTTTCCGTCGAAATAAATAATATAAAAAAATAAAACGTAAAAAAAATACTAGATTCCCGTTAGGATCGACAAGGCCGTAAAAAAAAGCCTAACCTAAAATATACCGTTAAATAGGAAGGATACGACGAACCCACGGAATACCCTGCTACCTAGTTCGAGAACGCCTAAAAGGTTGTAAATAATTTCTACCGCCGGTACCCGAATAAACCTAGTCCCGATCGTCCTCCATTATAAGGTTAAACTAGACCCTGCCAATATTATTAACCTACCTATTAGACCTTTTACCATAAGGCTAAACTAAACCCTGTCAACGACCTGCCGTTAAACCTTATCTATGCTAATCACAAAACCTAACCTTAAACCGCTAAAACTACGTATATTAATACGGAGCTACAAAAAAAAAAAAAAAAAAACTAAAATGCGTCGCAGGAGCTCCGCCTTTAAAAAAGGAGTATTATTACGGCGCTGGACCTTGCCTATAAGCAGGAAGTAAATAAACCCCGGGCGTTAGCTATAAACGGCCCGGGTAAACCGATATAAACCCGTAAATTAATAATATTTTTATTATTTCCGCCCGAATTAAAAATATAGCTTTTCGAGCTACGTTTTGTTAATAAAGTTATTTGTAACTTTGCCAGAACCGTAAAGAATAGACTGTTATACGACCGCCTATACTGCCCGCGCCCGCCGACCGTGATATATCGTTTACGATAAGCAAAAAACTTAATAAACGACAAATACGATAAGCAGAATTTTTAGCAAATTTTAACTTTAAAATTATTTACCGCAAAAGATTAAAAAATAGCAAAACAGACGCTTTTAGCCGAAAACCGGACCATTATAAAGAAGCACCCAAAGAAATATACACTATCTTTGCTAATAATTAGGAGGGAAACTTAATACCCACTATAAATCTTTACGCCACCAATAAAATAACTAATAATAACAGTTAATCGAGCAAGATTATAAATAAAAACGGTATATTACCGATATACCAAAAAAAAAATTATAATTATAAAATAAATCAAAAACAAGCTTATCCGAGAAATATACTTTATACTAACCAGCGGATATTAGGGAATATTTAAAACCACCAAGCGGATACAATAATATTTCGACTGCTTAAAACTACGCCATTATATCAGCGAAATTATTAAGCAATACGATTTATACAACAAAGCGAAGTCAGCACGACACAAACCTTATAAAAAACTATAATTAATACCACCTTTAAACAAAGCATAAAAATCTATCGGCTTAGATTTTATTATAAAGCTACCGCTATTAAAGGAACCTTTAACTAAGACCTTTTACGACAATATTTTGGTATTTACCGAACGATTTACGAAATATATATATTTTTTGCCTTATAAAAAAGCAAACAATACGGAAAAATTAGCCTATACGTTCCTATAAATTATAGCATGCCAGCACGGCCTACCAAATAAAATTATTTTAGACAAAAACAAATTATTTACATTAAAATTCTGGAAATCACTTACAACGCAACTGGGAGTAAACTATAAGCTTTCGACAGCTTATTACCTACAAACAAACGGACAAACAAAACAAGCTAACTAAATACTTAAAAAATACTTACGCTATTATATTAACTACGATCAAAACAATTGGGTCACATTATTACTTATAACGCAGTTCGCCTACAATAATGCCGTACGAAAACCCACAAAAATATCACTATTTTACGCTAATTACGGCTATAAACCAGATATAACCAAGGAACTTATTACAAAAAAAAACTAGCGGAACACGCTATCCAGCATATCGACAACCTAAAAAAACTTCAAAAAAACCTCCAAAAAAACCTTATTGCCCTTTAAACACGTATAAAGGAGCATACCGACAAAAAAAGGGTTAAAGGACCAACTTTTACAAAAAACAAAATCTACCTATTACGCAAAAACATCAAAACAAAACGACCAAACGACAAATTAGACTTTAAAAAACTCGGACTATTTAAAATCGACAAATAAATTTTAAAAATTAATTACCGTTTGCAACTACCCAAAACTATAAAAAAAAATACCCTACGTTCCACATCTTTTTACTCGAACCAGCACCCGAAAACGCGATTATCGACCAAACGCTAAAAATAAAAAAAAATCAGCCAAAATACAACGTTAAAAAAATCATCGACCACAAAAAAGTCGGACGAAAATACCAATTCCTCGTAAAATAAAAAAGTTACTTACTTAAAAACAATACTTAAAAACCTAAAAAACATATTAAAGACTATACCGCTTTTAAGCAATACCTTTAGTTTTAATAAAAGGACCAAGATTTATAAAATCATTTCCGAAACCAAAAAAAGACTAATTTACTTCGTTCGGGATACTTATAAACTGCAGATCCTCCACCACGAAATGCTCGTAATTTTCCAAAATAAAAAAAATGTTATCCTCCTGGTTCGGAACGGAAAAAACACCATTTTTTTATCTAATTTTAATATACCACGTTATACTTCCACCACAGTTTTTCCTTTTACCCGCTCACGGATCTTCCGGATACGATCCAAACGACCAAAAGCAAAAAATAGCTAAAATTAGATTTTAGTTATTTATTAATAAAACGATATTAAATCCTCGCTCGTTTCGCTTTCCTCCGTATCTAATTTACGTTATTAAGCCAAAAGCTTTTCTAAAAAAAAGCCACTAAAACACTATTATAAGATTAATTCCTGCGAATACACTTTAAGCAACGCGACGACTTTTTTATTATTTTATATTTTTTCGAACGCTTAAAACAAAATAAATAAGGTATATCGGCAATAAAACCACACGAAACGATACCAAGCAACAAAAAATCGCGTTTACGAGTTTTTTTTTAATTTCGACTTTTTAATTCGACCTAATATAATAAGCACACATCACGAATAAAAACACGAATAAAAACATAAAAGGAAAAAACCCAAAACCACAAAAAATGGGATCGACGACCTATTTATGCGACCTAAAGTCTTTCGAGGACAAAAAACATAAAAAAAAAAGCTAATATTACGAATATACACCCTTACAAAAAAATAATATATATGTTATAAACATGCACCTATGCGGAGACCAAGGACCAAGGATGGATAAATACGGGCCAGGAACGCAGCCTAAAGGACAATGAACCAAGAACGGACTAACCCTTAATAAGGTCACGTGATCCAATATTACGTGAACTAGGAAGGATCGCTAAGCGTTGCTAAAGGAAGCTCCTTTTAGCACCCGTTAACACAATATAGCAGCTATAAGCATCACCAACCAATATGGTTACTTAAGCAAATATTAGTAAGGGAATAGATGGATATATAACGGATGGATTTTTTACTTTATATAGACAGTTATTACCTTAGTGATTAATTTAAGCATTTATTTTACTTATAGGTGAAGCTAATTAAGCTTTGACGACTATATTTATAAATTAGTCTTATAATTACTTTTTGTTTAGTATATTTTTTTACGTTTTACGTATTTAATAATATAAACCCTAGCATTATTTTATATTTCGGTTTATTTTTAGTATAATCGTTATATTTTAATTATTTTTATTTAGGTACGTTTACCGTTAAAAAAATACTAAGCAATATTCGGCAGGATATTTACCGTTAGCAAAGACGATAGTAGCAATAAAGGAAAAACTCCTTAAAACGATACTTTTTTTTAGGTAATAAGCATCGATTCGGATAACGATGACTTCGAAGTTACAAAGCAATAATACGATTTTATTATAAAGGAGATCCGACGTTTTAAAAAAAAAGAAAATATTAAGTCTAAGCTTATTTAGGAATTCTAGGAAGCTAACACCGTTATAAAAAAAGTAGCTAATATTATTATTATTCCGATCGTTAAATATAATAAATTAAAGTTTAATACCTTAGTTGCCTACGATAATATTTTAGGAGGATTTAAGGGATACCTCGCGTAAGTCCGCGTATATTATTTTTTTTATATATTTAGCTTTTAAAATAATTTTTAGCGAATCGTATACGCCGCCTTTTTTTTAAAAAAACGTGCCTTTATATAGTTTAAATTTTATTTTTCTAAAGCAAATAAGAATAAATAGCTTTTAAGCTAATATAAGGAAGAAACGAAACAAATTTTTGGATTTTACGCCGGATACGAATCCGCGCTTAAGTTACTTTTTTAAAATTTTAATAAAAAAAAATAAGCCGAACGGGAATTTAAGACTTTTAAGCAAAAAATATTTATTTTAGTATATACCACCGAGTTTAAAAAAATTGTCGCTAGGCTTGATTATACCGACGATATACGTATTATGTTGTATTACTAAAGGTTTAAGGAGGAAGTTAAGGACGAGATTAGCAGGATCTTCGACCTATTTACCGATTTTAGCAGGTATATTAAATTGGTCGTGCGAATCGATAACTAATTATACGTACGACGAGCCGAGAAGAAATATACGCTAAAATACTAATTTCGAGCTTTAGCAAATACCGGAAGACCCCGGTAGTACTAAAATAACGGACGAAATAGAGACTAAAAAACCTAGACCTTTTACGGATATTATAATGGATTAATAAATTTAGGTGCTACTCAACGACGACCATAAAAAAACAAGGTAATTGTCAAATATTATAATTATAATAAGATAAAATATTACGCTAACGAGTGCCGTTAACCCAAAAAAATATTTACGCTTATACCAAAAAACAAAAAATAATTTAACGTTATATAACGGGAAAAAATATTATACGCGTTATTTTCCTGGACCGTATGCTTTAATAACGATTGTTCGACGTATAAGTTTTGCAAAAACGATAATTAATGGTACCCCCAAAAGCCACGAACCCTGGCAGCGACTAGACTAAGACGAATAGTATGTATCGGAACCGAAGGATAAACGGTAGATAGCGACGATAACACTTTATCCGGGTCAGAAAACGAAATATATTATTAAATTTAATAGGTTAAAAGTCAGGCCTAGAAAACAAAGTTAGTAAACGATATTAGCAGCGAGTTAGAAAAAGATAACTATTTTCGATAAGATGGGATCGCCGAGAAAAACTTAACCTGCGGGATTAAAGAAGTAAAAGCTATCGATAAAATGCTTAGTATCTTTACGACGGAAGAAATATTCGAGATTTTTTAAAATAGATAACCACGTATTTATAACGAAGTTATATTCTTTGCTGCCGAGTTATAGAATATAAAATAATAGCTAATAAAGATCTTTTAAAAAACCACCGATATAATATAAAAGCGACGGACCCTAAAAGCCATTTTTGGAGATAACCTTCGATTTAATATTAAAGATTTTAAATACTATAAAATCGAATAATACGGATATATCGATCTAAGATGCGACGAATATCTCGAAACAAAACTAAAATACGGAATTTTTCCGCTACGTATAAAATATTTAGCTATTAGGAACCTTTATAAAATAGGAAAAATAAGCTAGGTAAAAGTTAAGCGCTGCGACGCGAGAGGTTTCGTAGTAATTATTACGTACCCTGACGACTTATCCCGATATTCGATAAAAAAAGACTAATTTTAGTTAAAATATATATACGACGAATATTTGCACTACGCAACAAAAAAAGCCAAGGTATAGCGATTTATTAAGGAATACCAGGCTGCAGGAAAAATTATTATTAAAAAAGCCGATAAATTAACCTAAAATATTAACGACTTAGTTAAAAGCACCTAAAATCGCACGGCATTACTAAAGTACGAGTATAACGCTATACGAAAACCAACGATAAAAGTTATTACGGATAAATAAAGGAATATAGAGATTAATATAAGAGAATTTAGCTTTACCCTTAGGTACGATATTATAAAAAAAGCCGGTAACGATATAGTATTATACGAACAACGAGGAAACGAGACTCGAAATCAAAAAGATTAATAAGTATTTATACGCGCCGAAAAAAAACGCGCCAACAAAAAAATTAATAAGAACTCGGGAAACGAGTTGGACCACTTTTAAAAAAATAAAAGCGGTCCTAGACAAAATTTATTTGCGCTACCGGAAGCGATAGCACGATTACTAATTATTTTACGATATAAATGCGAATTAACGGATACGATATACGAGCCTTAATAGATATAAGAGCTTAAAGAAATTTTATTTTACCGAGAATCGTTAATAAGTTTTAAATATTATAAAAGCAGAAAAAAACGCTTTACGTACTTAATACCGTCGATGGAAAACCTATTTTATACGAGAATAAAATAGTGAATATAAAGACTGCGCATATTTAAATTTATATTTAAGATTATTTTGAATATTTTACGTGCGATATTACGGATATTACGGATTACGATTTAGTTTTAGGGATATTTTAGTTACGGGTAAATAATTTTAAAATAAGCTGGAATACAGGCTAATTCCAGTGGGATATACCAAAAAGCGAGTTAATTTTTAACGGGTATTAAAAAAACCAGCTTTTACGTAATTACGAAATATTTAAATTATACGTTATAGCCAAGTATATTAAGCCGAATATTATAAAAAAAATACCCGAAAAATACAAAAAATTTAGCGATTTGTTTAATAGAGTATTAAAAACAGGATTATTAAAATATATACGATTCGATTATAAAATACCTTTTTAAGAAGGAAAGGAACCATATTTTATGCCGATATACTTAGTAAGACCTTAGCACGAAAAGGTATTAAAGACTTATATTATAGAGATAATAGAAAAGGGATAGATTAGAGAATTTATATCGCTAGCAGGCTATTTTATATTTTTTATGCCAAAGAAGAGTAAGGATAAGACACTAAAATGGAGATTTTATATCGATTACCGCAAGCTTAACGATATTACGATTAAGAATAAATACTTTTTATTTTTAATTAAAGACCTACGAGACAAGTTGCACGGAGCTTAGTGGTTTATTGCCTTAGATTTGCTTAATACGTACGGCTTGATTAGAATTAAGGAAGGAGAAAAATGGAAGATAGCTTTTAGGACGAAATACGGATATTTCGAATATTTGGTTATGCTTTTTGGATTAATTAACGTATTAGCAAACTTTTAAAATATGATTAATACCGTTTTACGAGAATTCCTCGACAAATTCGTAGTAGTATACCTCGACGATATATTTATTTATTTAAAGGACTTTAACGAATATAAACAGCACGTTATTGCTGTATTACGGAAGCTATAAAAAGCGAACTTTTTTGTAAACCTTAAAAAAAGCGAATTCTACCAAAAAAAAATTATTTTCGTTAGATACGTTATATCCCCCGGAAAAATTAGAATGGAAGATTCCAAAATCTTAGTAGTTAGGGATTGGCCTACCCCGAAAACGGTTATAAAAATTAGATTTTTTTTAGGATTCGTAAATTTTTACCGTATGTTTATCGGAGGACTCGGAGGTATCGCAATACCCCTAACGTATTTAACGAAAAAGGATATATTATTCGATTAGATTACCAAAGAGCAGGACGCTTTTAATATAATTAAAAAAAAAATTACGGACGAACCCGTAATGCGTATAGCAAATACAAAAAGAGAGTTCGAAGTCGAGACCGACGCCTTAGACTACGCTATAAGCGGATAATTTAGCCAACGAAACAACGAAGGAAAATTACACTTTATAGCCTTTTACTCCAAAAAATTTACTAAAAAATAACTTAATTATTAAATCTATAATAAAGAACTTTTCGCAATTATCGAAGTATTCCGAAAATAAAAATATTACCTAAGCGGAACTAACTACTAAGTCAAAGTTTATACCGATTATAAAAATCTCGCCTCGTTTACGATAAGCAAAAAATTTAATAAACGATAAATAAAATAGGCAGAGTTTTTAATAAACTATAATTTTAAGATTATTTACCGTAAAAGATTAAAGAATAGTAGAGCAAATGCTTTTAGCCGACGACCGGATTATTATTAGGAAGCACCTAAGGAGATATATATTATTTTTACGAACGATTAGGAAGGAAACTTGATATTTATTATAATTTTTTACGTTATTAGTAAGGTAACCAATAACGATAGTTGGTTAAGCAAAATTATAAAACTAGACGGTATATTACCTATATACCAAAACAAGATCGAAATCCCAGAATAAGTCAGGGACGAGCTTATCCGAGAAATCCACTTTACGCTTACCAGCGGATATTAGGGAGTATTTAAGATAACCAAGCGGATATAATAGTATTTCGATTGCTTATAATTACGTAAGCACGTTAGCAAAATTATTAAAAAATACGATTTATGTAATAAGGCGAAATTAGCACGATATAAGCTTTACGGAAAATTATAGCTAATACCATTTTTAGATAAAGTATAAAGATTTATCGCTTTAAATTTTATTATAAAGCTATTATTATCGAAAAAGCCTTTAATTGGAACTTTTTACGATAGTATTTTAGTATTTATAAAACGATTTACGAAGTACGTTTACTTTTTATTTTATAAAGAAGCAAGTAACGCAAAAAAATTTGCTTATACGTTTTTACGAATTATAGCCAGCTAACACGGTATTTTAAATAAAATTATTTTAGACAAAAATAAGCTATTTATATCAAAATTTTGGAAGTTATTTATAACGTAATTAGGAGTAAACTATAAGCTTTTGATAGCTTATTACTTATAAATAAACGGATAAACAAAACGAGCTAACCAAATATTTGAAAAATACCTACGCTATTATGTCAATTACGATTAAAATAACTGGGTTATATTGTTATTTATAGCGTAGTTCGCCTATAATAATACCGTACGAGAATTTATAAGAATATTATTATTTTACGCTAATTACGGCTACGAATTAGATATAACTAAAGAACCTATTATAGGGAAAAAATTAGCGGAATACGCTATTTAGTATATCGATAACCTAAAAAAACTCCAGAAAAACCTTTAAAAGAATTTTATTGTTTTTTAAATACGCACGAAGGCGTATACCGACAAAAAAAGGGTTAAGGGACCAACCTTTGCGAGGGGAGACAAAGTTTACCTATTACGCAAAAATATTAAAACAAAACGACTAAGCGATAAATTAGATTTTAAAAAACTCGGATTATTTAAAGTCGATAAGCAAATTTTAAAAGTTAATTACCGTTTGTAGCTACCTAAGACTATAAAAAGAAAATACCTAACGTTTTATATTTTTTTATTCGAACTAGCACCTAAGGACGCGATTATCGATTAAACGCTAAAAATAGAAAAAAATTAGCTAAAGTATAACGTTAAGGAAATTATCGATTATAAAAAGGTCGGACGAGGATACCGGTTCCTCGTGAAATAAAAAGGTTATTTACTTAAAAATAATACCTGGGAATTTAGGAAGTATATTAAAAACTGCGTTGCCTTTTAGTAATATTTTTAGAATTAGCAAGCAAACCAGGGTTTGCGGGACTATTTTCGAACCCGATAAGGGACTAATCGAAAATATCGAAGTTTGGCATAAATTAAGCTAGGATATCCGCTTTTGCCTCCGCGCGCTTTTGTTTTTTTATTTTTTTTAAAGTACGAAAACCCTTTTATACCAATTTTACCCCGCTCGAATAAGCTTTTTTTTTTGCTTCCGAAAACGGATTAACCGCGCGATAGCCTCGTTTATCTCCGTTTAATAACGACGCTGTAATTTTAAGAATCGCTTTTTAGCGATAAGCTTTTCGCGAGATATCCGTTGATGTTTTTCCCGGATACGTTCGAGACAAAATAACGGGATACCCGAAGCACTATAATCTTTAATATTTTTTCGAGTATATTTTTCGCATTTCGCTATATTTTTTATTATTATATATTTATTATTAGTGTCGGTATACGACGGATACGGTATAATTTTAAAGCCAAATTCTTTGAAAAATTTTAATAAGACGTAACGACGAATAATCGAAGGCGCTAGAGAAATATAAGCGATTTTAGGAAGTGATCGTGCCTTTTGCGTACGGTTAAATATAATAGCTATATATTACGAAAATATAAAAAAGGGGAGAAAAATAATTTAGTACTAAATAAGGGGACTAAACTTATTTATACCACTTAGGATTTTTTGGGGATAAAAGATATGAAGAGGGGAGCTGATGTTATAAATATATACTTATACGGAGATTAAGGACTAAGGATGGATAAGTACGGGCTAGGAACGCAGCCCAAAGGATAATGAACCAAGAACGGATTAACCCCCAATAAGGTTACGTGATCTAATATTACGTGAATTAGGAATAATCGCTAAGCGTTGTTAAAGGAAGCTCCTTTTAGCACCCGTTAGTATAGTATAACAGCTATAAGTATTATTAACTAATATAGTTATTTAAGCAAATATTAGTAAGGGAATAGATGGATATATAACGGATAGATTTTTTATTTTATATAAATAGTTATTACTTTAGTAATTAATCTAAGTATTTATTTTATTTATAGGTAAAGCCAATTAAGCTTTAACGACTATATTTGTGAATTAGTCCTATAGTTATTTTTTGCTTAGTATATTTTTTTACGTTTTACGTATTTGATAATATAAACCCCAGTATTATTTTATATTTCGGTTTATTTTTAGTATAGTCGTTATAATATATTGGCGCTTAAAAAAAGGAAAAAAGTATACTACGGGGCTGTTATTATTAAATAACGACCCAAAACACAGACTAAATTTGGCAGCTATTGCCAGCTATTAATAAAATTATAATTTTGGCAATAATCTTAAGAATGGATTACTATTTTCAACTATAATCCAACAAAGGGGATTATCACCAATATAATAATCCAAGCAAACATTAATAAGGGAATAAATAAATATATAACGGATAAATTTCCTATACTATATAAACAATTATTACCTTAGTAATCAATTTAAACACTTATCTTACTTATAAATAAGGTATTTAATACGCCTTAACGACTACACTTATAAATTAGTTTTATAATTACTCTTTGCTTAGTATATCTCTTACGCTTTACGTATCTGATAATATAAACCCCAGCATTTTTTTATACTTCGGTTTATCCTTAATATAGTCGTTATAGTTATATTAATTATTAAAATAACGTAAATTATAAAAAAATTTAGGGCAATTAAACCTAAGTTTACTAAATCGTACCGGTATATATAATAAACGCTCCGTTTCCGGTATTATTAAATCGGGTATTAAACTCGGATTATATAATTAGCTATATATCCGGACTTTTAAAACTACGAAATTTAAAAAATATTAAATAGTTTTAACGAATTTAAATTAGTTTTAATAAGCTTACGCGGCGGGCGGGTATTTAAAGTTTAGTTTTAAATTAAGCTAGCTATAGCTAATTAGTAATTAGCTTGGCTTTTGCCGCAGACAAGCTTATATATTAAATAATATTATAACGGTAACGGTACCAAAGCACGGCTTTTTTTTTCCGCGGTTTTCGAAGAGATCGTTTTATTCCCCGGAGTAAATAAAATTTTATTTGCAAATAAATCATTAATACGCGTTATTCGGTTTAATAATATTTATTATTTAGCCTTTAAAATTTTGGATTAAGATTATATATGTATAAATAACCTTATAATATACCTTAGCCACTATAAAAAGTTAAAAAGGGCGAATTCTTTGGCTTTAGCGCGGAGGAGATAAAAAACAAGCCTTTTTAGCGGCCTGGTTATAATTATTATATTAGGTTTAAAATAATTAAAACCGATTTACGGGGTTTACGGAGGAGGATAAGCATTATTAAAATAACGAAAAAAAAAGCGCTTAGCCGAGGAGGGTATAAAAAATATAAAATATTTCGCAAGCGATACGGTTATACCGATTTTTAAAATTTTTAGGATATAGTCACATGGCATGCACGCTAGCCATTATAAACGCTCGCGCTTTAATTAAAGGATTATACGCACGGACTATTTGATAACGATAAAAACCGCCTAATACCGATAAGCCCCACTGGCCTTATAGGCCATTATTAAATAGTTTTTTCGATCCCACGAAAGCTAGGATTATTATATAAAATTTAATATATTTAAATATTTATATTATCGATATATCGCCGTCGATATTAATTAAACCTCGCCTAATAACAATTTTATACTAATTTTTTATAGGCCCGGACGAGCCTTAATCGTTTTATTTACCGATCCCGACCCCCGAATATAATATTTATTAACCGATATTTAACGATACGATACCGAAACCCGAACCCCGAATACGATACCCGAATTTTACGAGCTTTTAGTTATAATAGCTAAACTTAATAATCCTAAAACCGTCGAAAGTCAAAAAACCGCCCGTTAGGTTAAATTCGACGAAACCTTTTTTGGCGATATTTTCCCCCGCGCTTTATATATTCCCGCCGGCGAGCTACGCCGCCGTAGCTTTTTAATATTCGTCGCTTTTAACGTCGAAAAAAACTACGAAATACGCACTTTTAGCCAGGAAAACGAGTTATTCGACGTCTCCGACGATAGCCTTATTAATTTTTTTATTTACGACGAAAATATTATTTACGAAAAATATAAAACTAAATAGCTAAACGCTAAAAGATAATTTTTAAAAAATATTACCTTCGAAATTAGATTTAAAGGTTTGCGCGAAAATACTAAAACGCGCCTATAAGAATTCGCTAAGCACTATAACAAAAAAAACCCTATTTTTCCCTTCCGTCCCTTTATTAAAAATAATAAAAAAGTCTGGCCTAAATTCGATAATATTATCGATATAGCTTAGTTCGTTAAAATATTTAAAACCGATTTTAAAGCTTTTTTTATAAAAATTAAGCTACGTATTTTAATAATTATAATATATCGCGGATAATCCGATAAGCTTTTTTTGTTTTATAAAATTATTAATCGTAACCTACGTCGTAGTTATAAATAATTTATATATTTCGGCAAAAAATACGACGATAAAAAGTTTTAATATATAAAAGCTATCCGAGTTTATAAGGAACTTATTAAAAACAAAAACGAAAAGATCGAAAAGCTAAAAAATAATATTATTAAGCTTTTTCGCCGTCCCTAAACTAATAATACCTCCCGATTTAGTCGAAAGGCTACCCCCGTTAATTTTATTTCGTCCGGCGGAATTCGCTATAATCGTAATGCTAAAGTTATTAATTTAGGAACTTTTATTAATAAAAAAAAATATAGACTTTTCCTAATAATTTATATTATTTAAGGGAAAATTAACCGATAATAAAGATTACTTTTTTATTAAAGCCAGCAAAATTAATTATATTTTAGGTAAAATAAATAAGCCTGCCTCGGACGATTTTTTTGCTTTTATATACTCCGAATACGGAGCTAAGCCTTTTTTTATTACGGTTAAATAAATATTTTATTATTTAAAAACTTATTACCGCAACCCAAACGCTCGAAAAAAAGCCTACGAAAAATTTAAAAAATTAATTATAACTAATAATATAATTTTCCGTATTTTCCGTTTAAAGTTTGTTAAATTAGCAGGATTCGCTAGTATTCCCCGCGCTAAATATAAACGCGATTTAAACGATAAAATCCCCTTTTGTTTTAACGAGCGAGTCGTCGAAAACTTTTACGACGATAAGGTGATTTTCGAGGATTTTTGTAAAACGCTAATTTAGTATAATAATTAATAATATAAAAACTTTATTAAACGCAACGCTCGCAAAAATAAGGATATTGCTCCCGATAAAGAAAAAAGCTCGGGCAAAAAAAAATTAAAATTTTATTAATAAAAATAAAATAACTACCGCCGTATTATTTAAAAAAAAACCGACGGGTAGTTCCGAGTATAAATTTCGTTTTTTAAATATTACCTCGGGCGGCCAAAAATTATACCGTATTTTTAAAAATATAAAGGACCGTAAAAAGCTAATCGCTAAAGGACGTTATTTTATTTGCCACGAATCGGGTTACCGTTTTAACGAGTATTTTTATAAAAATAAGGCTAGTAAATTAAACGATATACGTATTAATACGATCGTTATAAAAATTTTTATTAATAATAACCGCGCTAAGCTAAAAGCTATTATCGCTAATAAAAAGTCGGAAAACTAGCTTTTTTAAGATAACTAAACTTTTTTCCCAAAGATTACTTATTAATTAAAGCTTTAGATATATCACGGTCGGCGGGCGCGGGCAGTATAGGCGGTCGTATAACAATCTATTTTTTACGGTTCTGGCAAAGTTACAAATAACTTTATTAATAAGACGTAGCTCGAAAAGCTATATCTTTAATTCGGGCGGAAACAATAAAAATATTACTAATTTACGGGTTTATATCGGTTTACCCGGGCCGCTTATAGCTAACGCCCGGGGTTTATTTACTTCCTGCTTATAGGCAAGGTCTAGCGCCGTAATAATACTCCCTTCTTAAAAGCGGAGCTCCTACGACGCATTTTAGTTTTTTTTTTTTTTTCCTTATAGCTCCGTATTAATATACGTAATTTTAGCGGTTCAAAGTCAGGTTTTATAATTAGCATAAATAAGGTTTAACGGCAGGTCGTTAACAGGGTCTAATTTAGCCTTATAGTAAAAGGTCCAATAAATAAGTTAACAATACTGGCAAGGTCCAATTTAACCTTATAATGGAGGACGATCGGGACTAGGTTTATTCGGGTACCGGCGGTAAAAATTATTTACAACCTTTTAGGCGTTCTCGAACCAGGCAACAAAGTATTCCGTGGGTTCGTCGTATCCTTCCTATTTAACGGTATATTTTAGGTTAAGCTTTTTTTTACGGCCTTATCGATCCTAACGGGAATCTAGTATTTTTTTTACGTTTTATTTTTTTATATTATTTACTTCGACGGAAAATAACGGATTTTAACGTTATCTAGGCAGGGGATCGGTAAAATTAAAGCGCAACAAATTTACGTAAAAAACGGGATAAATTTTTATAAATATAAATAATTCTAAGCTATAAACGTACGGGCTAATAACTTTAGTGATTTTCTAAGGTCTAAAATTTTTTTAATTAAACTTTTTTTAAAGGCGGACGGTTTTAATATTCTTGGCATTTAGCCAGACCTTTTAGTCGATATAAAATTTACGGGTAAGCTGGCGTTTCCGGTTAGCGTATTCCTCGTAACGGGCTTATACAATACAAATCTCGGATTTTAGGTGCTTATATATAATAAATATTTTCAAAACGACTTCCTCGGCGTTTTTGGCGGTAAAACGGCGTCCGGGTAAAGCAGGCTCGAATCCGAAACGGGGGTAATATCCGTAATTCGCGAAAAACGGTATAATTTTTAGGCTTTCGTTTAAGGTATTATTAATCGCGAATTCGGCYAARRRTAGCTAAYGTAYYTARTYGTYTTATAARTAAAATACGTGGCCTCGCAGGTATTATTTTAGGAAAAAATTAGCGATCTCGGTTTATCCGTCGGTTTTAGGGTAATACGCGGTCGATAATAATATAATAATTCCTAGGCGCTTTATTAGGTATTTTTAAAATTCGGATACGAACTAGGGTCCTCGGTCGGATATAATAGTTTTAGGCAGGCCGTGTAGCTTTTAAATATATTTAACGTATAAGCGGGCGATTTTTTCGGAGTTATAAGTTTTTTTATAATAGATAAAATATTTTATTTTGGTTAAGCGGTCGATTATTACTAGAATAACGTCGTAGCCGTAGCTATTAGGTAGGTATATAATAAAATCCATCGAAATATTTTGCTAAGCTCTTTAGGGGATCGGAAAGGGTCTTAATATTTTTTGGCGGGCCTCCTTCGAGGCAGTCGTTTTTTTGCAAATATAATAGTTCCGAACCTATCGTTTAATATAAAAAAATATACCGGGCTAATAATATTCCCGGGATAAGATTTCGTAGGTATGGGCTCGGCTTATATAGCCGGCGACGGGGCTAGTATAATATAAGCGCAAAAGTTCGGCGTATAATTCCTCGTTGGCTAAGACGTATAAGCGTTCGCGGTAATATAAATATTTTTTAAATAATTTGTATTTGGCTAAAAATATTTTACGGTGCCGGGGTTTTTTTTTTTTTAGTGTTAGGACGATCGATTTAAGTTTTTTGTTTGTGTTATATCCTAAATCGAACAAGTTTTATATTTAGGGCGGTAATAGCGGTGCGGTTTTTTCGGCGGGTAATACGGGTCGCGACGGTTTTCGATTAAGTTACGGCTGGTGATCCGGTGTTTTAGGTTTTCGGAATTGGTTTCGGGTAATCGGGTATAGTTTTAGGATCGGGTCCGCGAATTATATTCGCTTGGCGGGACGGGCCGGTTTTAGTACGGTATCGGGTATAATAATAAGCGCGGGATCCGGGATCTTAAAGGTTTATAGCGGTAGTTCGACGGGTTATTCCTCCGATTTCCTGCCTATAAGCAAAAAATCGTTAAAATTGGCTTTTTTTAATATTATTTGGCTTTGGTATAATAAGCGTTTATCCTTTTTTTTAGGTAGGTCCTTTAATTTTTTAGTTAAAATATCGGGCTTCGCTCCCTGCTTCCCCGGTCGGTAAATAATTTTAAAATTAAAACGGGACAGGAATTCGGACTATTTAGCTTAGCGGCGGTTTAATAATTTCGTCGTTATAAAATATTCTAGGTTCCGGTAATCTGTAATAACCTTAATCGGGGAACTCGTTCTTTTTAGTTTTGGTTTTTATTTTTCGAAATAGCGGATAATCGCCAGCAGCTTTTTGTTGTAAATTTCGTAATTATATTCCGTGACCGAGTGTTTTTTCGAGAAAAAGGCTATTGGTTTTAGGATTTTATCGTCCCCGTATTGGGATAGTATTTTAGCGGATATATAATTAGACGCGTCGGTTTTTAGGATAATTTTTTTTTTTTAGTCAAACGGTGCCAAAATAAATATAGTTATAAAGGCGTGCTTTAGGCGGTCAAAGGCGGTTTAATAGGCTGGATTTTAGTCGAAGCGTATTTTTTTTTTAATTAGGGCTATTATCGGGGCAATAATTTTCGAAAAGTCCTTTATAAAGCGTTGGTAAAAGTTGCTAAATTTAATAAATATTTGGACGTTTGTTAGGTAAGACGGGGTTTGCCAATTTTGGATCGTTTCGATTTTTTTCGGGTTTATGCGAATTTTATTTTTGCCGACGATTATACCTAAGAAGGTAGTCTCGTTTTTAAAGAATTCGCATTTTTGGATTTTAGCGTATAAGCCGGTTTGTTTTAGGGATTCCAGTATTTTGCGGACGTGGTCTAGGTGCTTTTTTCGGGTGCGGCTATAGATTAAGATATCGTCTAAATAAGCAATATAAAATACGTCTAGGTATTTTCGTAAAATATCGTTTATAAACCTTTAGAAGGTTATAAGGGCTCCGGTTAGTCCGAAAAGTATTATTAGGGATTCGTATAAGCCGAAACGGGTGCGGAACGCGGTTAGGTATTTTTGTCCTTTTTTTATGCGAATATTATTAAAAGCAAATACGATATCGATTTTCGTAAAATATTTTATCTTTTTTAGATTATTTAGGGACTTTTTAGTTAAAAATAGCGGGTAACGGTTTTTTATAAAGATATTATTTAGTTTTCGGTAATCGATATAAAAATAAAAACTTTTATCGGCTTTTTTTACAAACAAAATAAAGGAGGCAGCGGGTAACGAGCTCGGGCGGATAAACCTTTTGCGCAGGTTTTTTTTTAACCATTTTTTAAGTACGATTAGCTCGTTACGGGATATCGGGTATAACGGCCTAAACGGTGGCGTTTTACCGTTTTGCAAACGGATATTATAGTCGTAGTCTCGATACGGCGGTAGCTTTTCGGCCTTTTTAGGCAAAAAAACGTCGGCGTAGTCTTTTAATTTCTCGGGTAATAGATCTCGGGTTTCCGGCGGGGTTATATTTTATAAATAACGGTCGATATCTTTAATAGTAATAATAAACAGCCGGCAGCTTTTCCGGTTATATATCGTATAGGCTTTTAGCGATATTCGGGCGATATCTAAATATTATAATTTAGGTGGTCGGGGAAGCAGGTTATACGGTTTTGTTTTAGCGGGAACGTTATATAAAGTTTTAATTTTTATCGGGCGGGTAGGAATATTATAATATTTTCGGCAATATTCGTTATCGAATATAAACGTATGGCTAGCAAATCCAATCTTCGGGTCGTATTTTTTTAGCCAGGGTATTCCTAAAATAACAAGGTAATAAGCCAATTACGTTACAAAAAGCTTAATTTCTTTATAATAATCCTCGGTTTTTAATCGGGTCTCGATATAATAGGTAATTATCCTATTTTTAGCGTTTCGTCCGTCGAACACCTTTAATCCGAACGGTTTTTTTAATTTTTTTAGGGGTAGCTCGTGGCTCGCGGCCTAATTTTGGTTTACGAAACTTTTTTTTTCGGCTCCGGTATTAATTATAACGTAGGTTAAAAGCGTTTTGCTTCCTAGTTCTAGGGTAATAAGTAAAATTATTAAATAAGACTTTTAGTTAGTTTCTTCTTAAATAAAAACTCCTTTAGCGGCGGCAATAAATAATCGGACGGTGGTAGCGGTTTTTAGGCGGCGCTCTTTTTTAAAAGCCTAAATACGACTTAACCCAGATTTATTTTATTTATCGAGCTCGGCGGGCTGGGAGGCGGGCTAATAAATCTGGCCGAATCGGGACTACCGGGGCGGTAAACGTAATTAGCACGGAATTAACGAAGCTAAGACGAAAGGCGGGTATCCGGTTCGGGGCAGGCAGCGATACGGTGGTTTTTAAAGCCGTAACGGAAATATTCGCCGCGCTCTTTTTTCCTACCGGGTACGAATTTTTTTTAGGAATTTAGATCTATTAGGTCTTTTCCGGTGGCGACGGGTAAAACAGGCCTCGGGACTTTTTATTCTTTTTTCGATAAATCGGGGCTAGCGGTAACAGTTTAACGGGGTATAATAACGGCGGTATTGCTAATAGGAATCCGGGCGGGTATAACGGTGCGGTTCCGGGAAACTTGCTGCTAATATTAACGGAAGCGGTTATCCAAGGCTTATAAGTGATTGGCATATTTTTTATACCTTCGGGACGGGGTCGGGCTATATAAAAGCATATCTTAAAATTTACGGGATATTTTTTAAAATAATAACGGGGCGAGGGTATTTTTAGGCATTTTTTTTTTTAGTGCCAGGCGTTAGAACTTAAAAAAAAACGTGCTAAAGTTTTGGTTCCTTTGTTTTAGTTAATATAGTCGGTTTTAAGCGTTTTAAACGCGGTCGGGGTCTCCAAAAACATTTTCCAGGTAGGTAAATATTTTAGGGTAATTTAGGAACTCGGGGACTTTAAAACGGGTTTTCGGCAGGATAAATTTATAGGTTTTTCCGGTTAAACGTTTAATAATATAAGTTAGGCGAGCGGTAATAATCGGGAATCGGTCGGAATTAACGGTTATTTTGCCGTAAATTTGCTGCGTAAACCGGCGAAAATCGTTTCGAAAGTTATCGAATTTTTTTAGGTTAGGGATTTTTTTACTAAAATAGGAAAATCCGGAACGGACGGGAGGAGCAAACGTAGTCGGTCCCGGTATTAGATCTGCAGGCTATTTAGCCGGAGTATTCGGGGTATCGGCGGGGGCGGATCGGGGGGTTTATACGGCGGGGACGGCGGCGTCGAGCAAGCGAAGCTTTTCGACCTTAAATAGGGTAATTTGTTTTTAAGCGTCGTGATTTAGTTTTTTTTGGTATTTTACGACGCTTTCTAGCTCGGAGATCCTGGACTTTAGGGATAAAACGGTGGTATTATAGTCGGATTCGGCGAGACGAAAATAATCGATTTTTTCCTTTAAAGCAATAGCGTAGCCGTTAATATGGCGTAAATATAATAGCTAATCGGACGGGTTGTCGGTAACGTAGGTAACGAGCTTTTCCGGAAAATCCGCTCCCGAGGGCGGTTCGGGCCGTTTTACGGATATTTTCGCGGGCGGATACGGCGCCTATAGGGTAAAAGCTATATAATATTACGGTCGGCGGGCGCGGGCAGTATAAGCGGTCGTATAATAGTTTATTTTTTACGGTTTTGGCAAGGTTATAAATAACTTTATTAATAAGACGTAGCTCGAAAAGCTATATTTTTAGTTCGGGCGGAGACAATGAAGATATTACCAGTCTGCGGGTCCATATCGGTCCACCCGGGCCGCCCATAGCTGGCGCCCGGGGTCTATTTACTTCCTGCCTATAGGCAGGGTCCAGCGCCGTGACAAGATAACGTTAAAAATATCCCGTTTAATTTTTTAAAAAAGTATTTTAAAAGAACGCCTTTCGTAGTAAATTATTTTATAATAAATAACGGAATATCCTTTATAGCCAAAGCTTTTTTTAATACGGGAGTAAACGTTTATATTATTGCTAACGTAAAATTTATAATAAAGATTCGTAATCGACTCAAAAAACGAATTATATAAAGATTCCGGCTTTATTCCGTCGCTAAATTTAACGGGACGACGTTATAATTAATCGATAACGCCGTTATCGCCTATTTAAAAATTTAAAAACGTATAATTAAAAACGTACCTTTTTTTATATTAAATATAAAATACGAATTTATTATAAGTAAAAGATTTTTCGAACGCTACGATTTACTTATAAATAGCCGTCGTGGACGCCTTATATTCCTAAGCTTTTGGCCTAAGGAATATTATATTCTAAAAATATCTCGTAATAACGCTAATTAATGGCTAAAAAATCCCGAATATACTAAAAATACTCGACGACGGGATACCATTATAAAAAAAAACGAAAAACAAAAATAAAATAAACGTAAAAGCCAGCAACGCCATTAACGACCGCTAAAACCTACCGTCGAAAAGGCTATAGACGAAAAGCTTAATATATATAGTATCGGAAAAAAAACGCTATTAAAAAATTATAATATCGCCAAAAAAATACGATAATAAAATCCGCTGTTAATAAATTATTAAACGTATTATTAAATTAAAAAAAAAACCAAAAAAACACCTCCGGCGGAAGTTCCTACTATTTTTTATCGATTCGTACCTACCGCTATTTTATAGCGTCTTTTCCCTAAGACCGGGGGATTATTTATATAAAAATTATTAGAAAAAGATATAAAACGACAAGTTAAAAAGGATATTAAAGTCAACGAAATATAACGCCCCGTCCGCAAAAAAAAGGAGGAATCTTCGGATAAAACTAAAATAGATATTTAAAAACCTTACGTATTAAAAAGGGATAATATCGGTTAGTATAAATTACGATTATTCGACGTATACGCTATTAGTGCCTTTATTTTTAATTTAATGGCTTATAAAATTAAATTCGTAGGTATAACGAGCTTATATTATATCGAAAAAATTATTTTATATAAAAAGGCTAATAAAATAATGCCTAACGACGAGCCTAATTTGGTGGCTTTCGTTCGTAGCGTAATCCCTAAATAATATTATATTTTCCTCGACGTTTTTAGCAAAGCCAAATTAAATAAATTCCCGCCTAAAAAACGCGCAAATTACCGGATCGACGTAGACCCTAAAGCAAAACTAAAAAACGCCATTAAATATAGTCTTTTATATAAAATAAATATAAAAAAACTAGAAGCTTATAAATTATATATTTAAGATTATATCCGAAAAGGCTTTATCGAATTTAATTCGGCGTTATAGGCGTTTCCTATTTTATTCGTATAAAAGCCCGGTAGGAAAAGGTTGCGTTTTTGCGTAAATTATCGTAAACTTAACGCTTTAACGAGGAAAAATCGATATCCTTTTTTATTAATTAAGGAGATATTGTTTCGAATCGCTTAGGCTAAATTTTTTATTAAAATCGATATCCGCCAGGTATTTTATCGTATACGAATAAATCCGGATTCGGAGGAGTATATTATTTTTCGTATACGATACGGGTCCTACAAATATAAGGTATTATTTTTTAAATTAACTAATAGCCCGTCGACGTTTTAGAAATATATTAATATAGCTTTGTTTGATTACTTAGATAATTTTTGTTTAATATATATAAACGATATCCTAATATTTTTAAAAACAAAAAAAGAATACGAAAAACACGTTAAAAAGGTTTTAACAAAATTAAAAAAAGCAGGTTTTTAAACGGATATTAAAAAATGCGAATTTTATATCCAAAAAACCAAATTTTGGGGATTTATTATAAAAGTAAATAGTGTCAAAGTCGATCCCGAAAAGATCTCGGTCGTCAAAGACTAAAAGCCGCTTATAAAAAATAATAGTGGAATATATATTAAAAATATCTAGGCGTTTTTAGGATTTTGCAATTTTTATCGCAAATTTATACGCGACTACGGCAAAATAGCCAAACCACTAAATAATTTAACTAAAATTACGACGGGACCCTTAATTTAAATAAAAAGTTATAACGAAACATTTTAGGTTTTAAAAAAAATATTATTATTAGCTCCGATATTACGTTATTTTTTTTACGATATAAAAACCAAAATCGAAATAAATTGCTCCGATAAAATAATAGCCGGCGTTTTATTTTAAAAAAATTACGGGGAGGTAAACTAGCATCCCGTAATATTTTATTCGGAAACGCTATAAAGCGCCGAACTAAATTACGGTATTTACGACAAAGAATTGCTGGCAATAATTTACGTTTTATAATATTAATAAGCAAAATTAATCGGCTTAAAAGACGTTAAACCGTTTATAATCGTAATAAATTATAAGCCGTTAATATATTTTAGCACGAAAAAACAATTTAATCTAAAGTAAGCAAAATAGGCCGAAATATTATCGTAATATAATTTTTTAATTATTTACCGTCCCGGGAAAAAAATATATTAGCCGACGCGCTATTACGCAAATCCGAAAAATTATATATTTAAAAAGCCAAAAAAAAGGCCGCTCGATAAATAACGCTGTTTAAACTAATAAATCGAACGGAAAACCTTTAAAAAAATAATAATATCGCCACCGATATTTATTATCTAAAACCAAAAAATATTATAAAAATATTTATACTAAAAAACGGTAAAAAGCCTCCGACAAAATCCGGATTCGAATTAATAGATAATATACTGCGGGCAAACGTACATAGCCTAGAATTAAAAGAATACCGATAAAAGGCACGGTCAGGGTTTAACGAATACTAAATTATAAAAGCTAACAAATTCGTATATTACCAAAGGAGACTAATTATCCCGAATAAATTTAAAAAACGATATTTAAAAACTTAAATTATCGCTAAAGCTTATTATCGCATAATAACAAATTATCTAAATAAAATCAAATCTAAAAAGCTAATATCTTTATAATATTAATAGCCTAAAATAAACGGAAACGTAAATAAATACGTCGATAATTACCTATATAAACTATTTAAAATCCTAAAAGACAAAATACCCGGATTTTTATACCTTATACCGATACCTTTAAAAATAAAATAACACTTAGCGATAAATTTTAAAATATAGCCAAAAAATCAACGAAAATTCGATAATATATTTATAATTATTGATTACCTAAGCAAAATCCCTTAGTTTACGCTATATTACTTAATAACCACGGCTAAAAACGCTGCGAAAATATTTTATAAAAATTTATACCGATAATTAAAAATATTACGAGAAATCTATATTAATAAAAAATTATAATTCGTAGCCGATTTTATTAATAAACTATTAAAAATATTAGGATTTAAAATCAACCTAGTTTTTGCCGGATATTATATAAAATAGGTAAAAATTATAAACGAGTATTTAAATTAACGCCTCCGTCCGTACGTTAATTATTACTAAAATAATTAATCCGCCGTTTTTTTTATTATAAACGCGGTATAAACGTCCGTTTTTTATAACTCGATCGGTATATCCCTACGAGAGTTATTAATAAGCTATCCGATAAATCTGTTTATTAATTAGGAAGCCAGAACTAAAAAACTAAATAAACTACCCAAAAAAAGCGTCTAAACCGAGAAAAAGTATAATAAATAATAAAAATTATATAAAATTATACCGAGATTACCAAAAAGATTGCCGGAATAGCTTAAAAACGTATAAAAAAAGTAATAAACCAATATCGACGACTCTTAGATTTCGGACCGGGCGACAAAGTTTATATATTAAAAAAAATAGGCTAAATTAATAATCGACTAAACGATAAGCTAAATTTCCTTATAACTCGATAATTATACGAAATTAAACGAATAAAAAATTATTCGTATATCTTAAAAATACTAATATTATAAAAAAGAAGCTATAAATTCTTTGCGGATCGTTTACGAAAATATCTAAATAACCTTTTTTTAAAACAAAAGCCTAAATAACTAGCCGGAAAAATAATAAACCCCGATTTTCCGGAAAAAATCGAATATATAATATAACGGATATTTGTATTTAAAATCATTTATAATAAACTGCGGTATCGCGCAAAATAAGTGGGATACCCTAACAACCCGGAATAATATATCGCGTTTAATTTTAAAAACTTAGCAAATAAATTAAAAGCCTTTTATAAAAAAATTTATAAGCCTTAAAACCACTAAAAAAGCTTTAATAATAATTAAAAGCAGCAAAAAACGAAAAATTTAATAAAAATCACAAAAACGATAATAAGGCAGAAAATTAGCGGGAAATACGTTAAAATACGAAACGTAGGTTCCACCCGGTAAAAAAAAAAAAAAAAAAAAAGGCACCTAGGTAGGTAATTATAAAACCCGATTAAAATAAAATTCCTAGCAAACCTTATAATTAGCGATTTTGTTAAAATAATATAACGGTAAGGTCGGGCTCGAGGATATAGCCTTTTTATTTAGTTTTTTTATTTTTAGACCTCGGGTTCGAATACCGGTTTCGGGTATTCCGGCGTATTCGAGGTCGAATTTTTTTTTGCCATCCGAAGGGGGGGTAATTATATAATATATACGCTAGCTATTATAGACGCTCGCGCTTTGATTAAAAGATTATACGCACGGACCACCTAATAACGATAAAAACCGCCTAATACCGATAAGCCCTACTAGCCCTATAAGCTATTATTAGATAGTTTTTTCGATCCCACGAAAGCTGGGATCGTTATATAAGATTTAATATATTTGAGTACCTATACTATCGATGTATCGCCGTCGATATTAGTTAAACCTCGCCTAGTGACAAATATAATAAAAGGCTAGACGGTTAGCGTATACGGCTAACGTAAAGTGGTCCTAAACGGATGCTAATAATTAGGATTTTTATAAGCAAAATCTTAAAAATTACCTTTTTATTTAGTATTTCGTGGTAAACTTTACGGAAAACTTTATTAAAAATAAATAAAACTGGCCGGGTATGTGTTTTTTTTACGTTTAATGTTATATTATTAAAATAATATTAATAGCAAATATTAAAGCAAGGAAATAAAAGGAAAAGTCCTAATCCGATAAAGATACCTAACCCGATACGGAGGAGTTTACGGATAATTTAAAAAAATAATCTTTTAGCTCCGATACCGACTAAAATAATTAAACGGAAAATAATTAAAAATAAAACAAAGGTGGTAAATATTCGGATAAATATTATAAAGCGTATAGCCTTGGTTCGGATACCGTACGCGACCTTGGCTCGGTATATAAAAAGCTAAGGGAGAAATATACTTTTTAAAAAATTGTTTTATTACGAGCGTTTTAGCACGAAAAAAAGGATACGCATAATATAAAATAAAACGACGGAAAAGTGATTTTATTTGTTAAAATAAAAGATATAAAGCATAATTAAATAGGTATTAACACACAAAATATAATACCGCGCGATAATTAATACTATACGCTAGCGCCGTTACGAGAATTTAAGCTGATTTAAATAAGGTATTACGTAATACTAATTTAATCCGGCAAATTAGCCAAATTCTTTTAATGCCGAACCAAGGCTTTCCGACCTTTTCGACGCTAAGATAATCACACTAAATTATATATATTACGTCCGTAATTATAGCTTAATTCCGAGACTTTTTTAAAAGATTTATATCCTCGATATTAATAATAATTAAATAAAATTAACGATAAATGATTTAGTATAACGCTTCGAGCCGGTAAATATCGCTATAATAATAGCGTGCGACGGAGTTAAAAAAAATATAATTCGGAAAAATAAAGGCTTTAATTAAGGTCCCGGGGCTATATCGAATATTTATTAAAAAAGGGCGCGGTTTATAAATATATTAAAAGCTGCTAAAATTTCTCGTAATAATATATAAGCTAATAAACGTTTATATATCCACTTTAAAAGCGCAAATAATCTTTCCAAAAGGCCGTATACCACGTTAATAGCTTATAACTACATTATTTACCTTATAAATAACGTAATTTTAGCTTATAAAATAGTAAGTTTATTTATAACGGTATTGCGTAATGCTAACTCGGTAGTTAAAATAACACGAAACTTTTACTAAACCACGGCTTTTTAGTTCGGGTCGTGATTTTAGGTTTCGTAAAAGGACGTTACGTTAAATAGCTCGCGAAAATTTAGATCTCGGATAAAAAAATAATTCCTATTATTATATTTAAGATAATCGCGTTTTGCCGTTTTTTATTACGGAAAAAAATAAAGAGTTTGCATAAACTATATTTTATTACCCCGATACCGCATATTATAAACAAAATTTTAATAGCGTAATTGCACGTTTAGCGCAAAACGAGAAGCTCGATTTTAAAAAGGTCCTTAAAAAGGACATATATCGGATCGAAAGAATCGCGTATAACGGCGGGGGCTATAAAATTTAGCGTATCGAGGTCTTTTTAAATAAGGGAAAAACTTGGCTATACGCAATTAAAAAGGTAAATATATAACTAGCACTCAGAGATATTATTATTAATTTTTATAAAAATACCCCGATTATTTTGTCCGTTACGGCGAAAAGTTTTGGATATAATGTTATTAATATATAAATATCGACTCGCTGTATTTTTCTCGAATAAAAAATATTATTATCCGTGCTTTTAATATTTTTAAAAATATATAGCCCCGTAAGCCGATATAAAATATTATAAATATAATAAATAATTGCTGGTACCGTATTAAACTATTAAAGACTTTAAATAACCGGCGATTAGTATATCGATACCCGATCGATACGGTAAATAATAAGTTAAATAAAACCCTCGGCGGAGAATTAATATGCCGCTACTAAACAATAATTAAACGTTTTAAATAAATAATTTACTCGGTAAAAAATCGAAAAACACTTTATTAAGGACGATTACTGGTTAATTATTAATAACGTTATATACGACGCTATTAATGTTCTCGATTAGTACCCCGGCGGCTCGTTTATTATCGTAGCCAATACCGGGAAATTGTTTTCCGATATTACTAGCGCTTTTAAAAGTATTCACGACGAATACGCTTATAAAAAGCTATAAAAATATATAATTAGCCGAATAACCGATAAAATATCATAATATATAAGCGAGCAAGCTTAGGCAAATACCGAAACCGCCGTTATATCGGATTTAATAAAATTAAAAATTTTATTATAAAACAAACGATAAATTTCGGTTAAACTTATTAACCGCAAAAAAATATCCGAAGACATTTTTCGATATATATTCCGGTATAACGACGAAAACTTAAAAAAGCGGTTAGGCCTCGGAACGTATTAATATATTTAATTCGGAATTTATATACTTAATAAAATGCTTATACGACCGTATACCCTTACGCGCCTAATTTTGCAGGACGATAATAACGGCATATTCGACCTAATATTTAAAACGTATTTCCCTAACGAAAATTAGCCAAATAAAATATTTTCTAACTTTTTTTATAAGCTAAATATTAAAAAAAAACGTACAAATATCTAGTTTATTAGGCGAAATCGAATACCACGAAAATAGGCAATTTATTATAAATAATAATAATATTTATTTTAAAAAAATTAACTTAATCGTAAGAAATAATAGCGTTACTTTTAGTTATTAGTTGCTAAAAAGAGTTTTACGCACAACCAGCGACAAAATTTAAATTCGAATAATAAATGCTAATAATGCCGAAAGAAATATTTTTTAAGGAAGGAAATAAAAAAACTATAAAAAAGCTATCCGGACCGGTTCTAAATTATATACGTGCTATTATACCCTAGCGACCCGGACGAATAAAAAAGCGTACAAAGCTATATAAACGAGAAAATTATCAAATAGGCATATTTTAAGCCAGGCGAAAAAATAGTGTCCTTGCTATATAGTCTTTTAACGATAATTTAAAAGGCTGTAATGCCTGTTTTAGTAAACTAGGGTTTCGAGGAAAACAAAAATCTGTTTAATTTTTAAACAATATTTATATTAAGGTCCTTATAGGCTACGGACTTTTTGGTAATAAATTTTATATTAGTAAAACAAGCGTAAACTAAAGGCTTATAAATTTATTTAAGCAAAATTTGCTAAAACTGAGTTAAACCGAGACGATATATAAAGCCGTAACGGGTAAGCCTAAAAATACCAAAAAATCGACTAATAGTTGCGAAAACGGACCTTGCCTTACGAAGGTGAAAACGGGGTAAAACTTGGCGTAAAACGCCAGTTTTATTAATCTGAAAGCATACGTAACAAATAATATATCTTAAATAATAAGCCAACCGACCTCCGTAGATTTTAAGATTTTAATATTATTTATTTTATTATAATCCGGTATTTAAAAAACGCCCGTTTTAACAAATGCTTTATAGCCTTTCTTTAGGCGGTAAATAATAATTACCCACCGCGACTCCATAATATATATCGCGACTGCTTTTCCCTCGAATCTCCGTATATAAAAAAAAAAGGTTAATTTTTATGGCATCATTAAAGCGCCGATTAATTCCTTTAGGATCGTTCCCGATAATATATATAAATATTAATATATATTTATATTTATTCGTTTTATATAAAAGATTAATAGCAAAGATGCTAATTTAAGGCAATATTATATTGCTATTGCCTTATATGATTTACGTGCTAACAAAGGGGTGAGCCGGATAACTAAAATTATAAATAAAGGTTTTAAAAAATAGCTTATTATTTAAATATCTTAGTATAAACGGTAATATCGACCTTTGTAATATTACGCGTTCCATAAAACCGTTATTTTTATTCTTTACTTAATTTATAATAGCTATTTTATAAAAATATATAAAAAACCCTAGTCCGATTTTGTTTCGTAATTCGTTTACGAAATTTAAAGGATAAAGTCTGTATACGAGATCTGTATTATTATAATTTCGGATTTCCCGAAATTAATTAATTATTTTACTTATATACCAATTTATAGCGCCGGCGACAAATATAATAACTTTAGCTCGTGAGTTTAAATATACTCGATTTTGGCTTATAATTAACGATTTTATCCGATTACCGTTAATAATATAAGTTATACTAGTTTTAAATAAATAATTTTCGAGCTTTTTCGCGCCTGGCGGCTTATAATTACCTAAGTTTTTTTCGAATAATTCCGAGTTTATATAAACGAGCGTAATAAAATTATTAAAAATTTAAAATAAACCGTATTTTAACGGTAATACCGTTATTTACCGCGATTTTAGTGCGTATATATATAGGGAAAAAACTAAACGGATATTTAAATCACTTAAAATATTAATATAACCGCGGATTAATTAGGCAATTATATTTTCTACTCCGCCGGGTATATCTTTCTAAGCGAGGTTTACGACGGGAATTAATTAATAGCAAAAGCGGCCGAAGGGCTTTTATTAATTTTATTTCACGAAAGCTTTTGTTTTAGTTATTATCGATCGATTTAACTACCGGGTAAAAAATATAAATTATAATACGGCTAAATCCCGCTTTAAAATATGTCAAAATTAGGTATAAACCATAATATCTGCACAAGGAAGCGTTGGATTCGAAAAAGCACACATAAAATAGCACCGAAGGTTATGGTTCGAATAAATATGTATTGTAAGCTTAAAGAAGGAAAAAAGGAAATTTAAATACAGGAATATAACGTCCTTTTATCAACATTTATTCTACGGGCGTAATTACCCTAAACCAAATAAGTAAAGTTACCCGGGAACCGGTAGTACGGGAACCGGTAATACGGGAACCGGTAAAAAAATGGTTCGGGGATCGAAAAATCCCCGGATCCCCGGTGTATATATGCATACACTAAGCTATTATACACGGCTGCAAGGCGGTACAAGGTAGGCCCTGCTAGCGTTCTTGGTAAAATACCCGGGCTATTGGCAGGATGCCCGGCCTAATATTAACGATATTTATCCGTAATAACTTAACGATATTTTAGTGGATATTATAGCTACGGATATGCAATAACCTACATTCGGTAGCTAATTTTATGCACTTAACGATGCTGTATTAACATTTATGCATATTTGCAACAAAATATATACCGGAACTACGCCTTTATTTTTAATCGGACTTTATAGCGACCCGCCCTGTAAAAAAAGCCTGCCGGACGCAAACGTTTACGATTAAAACGCGGCAAACTAAATAAAAGTTTAAAATATACTATCGGGCCGTATTATATTTTATCGAATAAGCACCTTATATATTTATAAAACGATTTAAACGGCAATTGTCGGTTATAAACGATATAAACGAATAATAATTGCAAAACACGGCAGGTTTATAAGGAAAAAAGAAGTCCGGTAACGATCATGGCTTTTATTAAATTATATATCGAGATACTTAAAACTAATTTGCGTATAAATATAATATAATATATCGAGATTTTTTGTTTATATAAATTTGACAAAGTTAGGGGTTAGTCCCGTTTATTTAAAGTATTTTAATTTTCCTAATATATCGAATAAAAAAAAGCCTTTTATACGTTTATTGACTTCTTTATATCTTTTTATAAACACAAGCTTTTAAAGCCTTTAAAAATAATAGCTTTATTAGAATTAAAATAAAATTTCTTATTATAAGCATTGCATTATATGCGATTTAGGCCGTAGCTAGCTTCGTAATCGAATAAAAATAAACCAAAGCCTGCATAGCCGGCGATAAAATGGCAACGGTATAAAAATCCCCCGAAATTTCCTTTTTTTTCCCGACCTTGTTATTTAATATTATAAAATTTGCTGATAAGTTAATAATATTAATATAATAACTTAACCGCCTTTTTTATCGATAACGGCAACACCGGCCTGACTTTAGCCTAGTTTAATTTTTATAAGGATCTTAATTATACTAAATTTAGTTTATTTTCGGGGTCGGGTAATAATAATATTTTTTTTATATTTTTTCGCGTATCTCAGCTAAGATTTTGTAACAGGGTTTGCCAATAGCACGTCAGGTAGTAGTTAATATAGGGTATATTTACTCAAAAACTAATTTTTGCAATTACAAAAATATAACGCAGCGTGGCAGCGCTGATATATTATTAATATAGCGCCAGCGCCACTAAAACGCTAGGCCACCGTTACCACGATATTAGCTAAGCTTTAGTGTTATAGCTTTATTATTTTATAATTATCCTTTTTTTAATAATAGCCGACCCGGCTATAAATAAAACACTAAATCCGTACGCGGGAATCGTAATTCGCCTAGCTTTATAATTACCGCCGCTGTTTTGTTTTAGGTTTAAAAAAGCGACGACCCGCTAATATATCGTTAGGTCGGCGCGTATTTTTTTAAAACTTTTTATTATTATAACGTCGATTATTTTTAATTTTTAAAAACTAAATTAAGGTTAATTTTATATTTTCGCCTCGTTACCTTTTCGCGCCGTTATTATTATCGATATAATACCGGCCCGTTACTTTTTTAATAAAAATTATATCGCGGCTCCGCCGTAACCCTTAAAATCGTTTTATATAAAACGATTTAACTACAAAATTACTAATTTCGAAAAAGGCACCCCCAAGCTATTCGATTAGCAAATAATTTTTATTAACGTTAATAAATTCCGTTATACGTTATACGAAATTCGTAAACGTTTTTGCGAAATAATAAATTTCGTTATTTTTTCGTGCGGTATACGCTAACGCGTTAATAATACGCCGCCGGCTTGGCCGGTAATATAAAAGATTTTTGCGTTTTACGGGCTTTTATAACTTTTTATTTCGAGCGATTTTAGGACGAAAACGGCGAGCTTTATATCGATACCGAAGGCGTACCGGCCTTTTATTATTCGGAACAGCTACGCGTCGCCGTCGCCGAATATTTTTGGCGTTTAGCTAAATTTTTTTATACGCTAAACCAGGCTAATATTCGCTAATTTTACCTAGCCGGCACCAAAAAATCTAAAAAAATACGCGATCCGTTGCCGTTTTACTAACGCGTATTAATATATTAATAAAATAATAACTCGCGCTATTCGCGTACCGTTTAGGACCGTATCGATTTTTTATACCGTTGTTAGGGCCCCGCCGATTTTTTCGTTATACGTTTGTTTTTCGTTAATTATTTTATTATATATCGTCGCTAATTTTTCCCTTAAAATAAAAAAAATATATTACCTAAAAAATAATTACGCTCCCCCGCTGCCTGCTTTTAAACTAAGGTTTCCTTGGTTAAAGTTTTGCCTTGCGGGTTTTTAAGGCCGTTGTTTACGACGAATTAGTCGCCTAGCTCGGCCAGCACTTAGCTAACCAGGATTTCCAGCATTTTCCCCGCGTTAGTGCCGGTTATTATTTATAAAAAGGCTGGCGATGCTTTATTTATTCGCTTATATTACGGTTATGTTTTTTTATATATTACGTTTTAGTTTTATTAGTTATTTGTAACGACTATACTAAGGATAAACCGAAGTATAAAGAAGTGCTGGGGTTTATGTTATTAAATACGTAAAGCGTAGGAGATATACTGAGCAAAGAGTAATTATAAAACTGATTTATAAGTGTAGTCGTTAAGGCGTATTGAATGCCTTATTTATAAGTAAAATAGATATTTAAATTGATTACTAAGGTAATAATTGTTTATATAAAATAGGAAATCCGTTTTTAATATATTTATTTATTCCTTTATTGATGTTTGCTTGGATTATTTTTGTTGGTGGTGATTTTTTTTGTTTGGATTTTTTGGATTATTATTGTTCCCGTCGCTTTTTTAGTGTTGGCTTACCTGGAGTTTTATTGATTTACTGATTTATGGTCTTTGGATTACCTATTAAGGTGGTGATCTTGTCAATAGCTAAAGATAGTTGTTGGACTTGGTCCGTGTTTTGGGGTTTTTATTAGTGATAATAGCCCCGTAATGTGCCTTTTTTCCTTTTTTAAGCGCCAATATATGTTTGTTTTTTTGCAAGGGTGCATGTTCGTAATATTAGCTTTTTTTTTTATGTTTTTTGTCCTCGAAAGATTTTAGGTCGTATAAATAAGTCGTTGGTCCTATTCCCCGTGGTTCCTGGGTTTTTTCTTTTTTTTTATATTTTATTCGTGATATGTATTTATTATATTAGGTCGAATTAAAAAACAAAAACCGAAATTAAAAAAAACGGAAAAACGTTATCGTTTGCTTGCTTTTATTAATTAGTTCGGAGTCGAAGTTATGGCTTGCTTTTTTTGCGAGTCCCGTTATATCCGTTATATTATAATAGAAGGTATTTCGCGGTATAAAGAGTATATTCGTCGCGGGAAATCTTGTAATGGTTTTTTCGTGGCGATAATTATTAAAAAAGTGTTGGACGCGGATAATTGTCTAAAGTTAAAGGAGGAGGCTATTAAGGAAAAGCTTTTGGCGGCTTAGCAGGTTTTTAACGAGTCGGTGGCTTGTTTAATATAGATTCGGAAATAACGTGTTTTTTTGAAGTTTCGTGGGGTTAATTTGGCTCGTCGTGGTGTCTCGTCCTTGGATGAGCTGGATAAGTTCGAGCGTTTTGAATCCGAAGCGACGATAACCGTGTAATTTTTTGGGGCTTTCGACGTTATCGATTGGTTTGCGGTCGGGTTTGGAACCGATTTTGCAGATCTTGGTTTTTTTGTCGAGATTAAAGGTATTGTTTAAAAGCGGTATAATTTTTAATATGTTTCCTAGGTTCCTAGGTGTTGTTTTTAGGTGGGTAATTTTTTTATTTTACGAGGAATTGGTATTTTTTTCCGATTTTTTTATGGTCGATGATTTCTTTAATATTGTATTTTGGTTAATTTTGTTTTATTTTTAGTGTTTGGTCGATTATCGCGTTTTTTGGTGTTGGTTCGAGTAAAAAAATATGGAATATTGGGTGTTTTTTTTTTATAATTTTAGGTAGTTGTAAGCGGTAATTGACTTTTAAAATTTGTTTATTAATTTTAAATAATCCGAGTTTTTTAAAGTTTAATTTGTCGTTTAGTCGTTTTGTTTTGATATTTTTGCGTAGTAGGTAGACTTTGTTTCCCCTCGCAAAAGTTGGTTTTTTAACCTTTTTTTTGTCGGCGTGTTCCTTTATACGTGCTTAAAGGGTAATAAGGTTTTTTTAGAGGTTTTTTGGAGTTTTTTTAGGTTGTCGATATGCTGGATAGCGTGTTTTGCTAGTTTTTTTCCTGCGATAGGTTCTTTAATTATATCTGGTTCGTAGCCGTAATTGGCGTAAAATAATAATATTTTTATGGGTTTTCGTATAATATTATTGTAGGCGAATTGCGCTATAGGTAATAATATAACCTAGTTGTTTTAATCGTAATTAATATAATAGCGTAGGTATTTTTTTAATATTTGGTTAGCTTATTTTGTTTATCCGTTTATTTATAGGTGGTAAGCCGTCGAAAGCTTATAATTTACTCCTAGCTGTATTATAAATAATTTCTAGAATTTTAATATAAATAATTTGTTTTTGTCTAAGATAATTTTATTTGGTATACCGTGCTGGCTGGCTATAATTCGTAAGAACGTATAGGTAAGTTTTTTTGCGTTATTTGCTTTTTTGTAAGGTAAAAAGTAAGCGTATTTCGTAAGTCGTTTTATAAATATTAAGATATTGTTGTAGGAGGTCTTAGTTAAGGGTTCCTTTGATAGTGGTAGTTTTACGATAAAGTTTAAAGCGATAGATTTTTATGTTTTGTTTAGAGGCGGTATTGGTTATAGTTTTCCGTAAAGCTTATATCGTGCTGATTTCGCTTTGTTATATAAGTCGTATTTTTTGATAATTTTGCTAACGTGTTTGCGTAGCTATAGGCAATCGAAATGTTGTTATATCCGTTTGGTTATTTTAAATATTCTTTAATATCCGCTAATGGGCGTAAAATAGATTTCTCGGATAAGCTCGTCTTTGACTTATTTTGGGATTTCGATTTTGCTTTGGTATATAGGCAATATACCGTTTGGTTTTATGATTTTGTTTGACTAATTGTCGTTATTAGTTATTTTGCTGGTAGCGTAAAAAATTATAGTGGGTATTAGGTTTTTTTTTGGATCGTTCGCAAAGATAATATATATTTTTTTGGGTGCTTTTTGATAATAGTCCGGTCGTCGGCTAAAAATATTTGTTTTGTTATTTTTTGATTTTTGGCGGTAAATAATTTTAAAGTTATAGTTTGCTAAGAATTTTGCTTATCGTATTTGTTGTTTGTTGAGTTTTTTGCTTATCGTAAACGATGCGAGATTTTTATGATCGGTATAGATTTTGACTTGGTAGTTGGTTCCGTTTAGGTAATATTTTTATTCTCGGAATGCTTCGATAATCGCGAAAAGTTTTTTATTATAGATTTAATAGTTAAGTTGCTTTTTGGTAAATTTTTTGGAGTAAAAGGCTATAAGGTGTAGTTTTTTTTCGTCGTTTCGTTGGCTAAGTTGTCCGCTTATGGCGTAGTTTAAGGCGTCGGTTTCGACCTCGAATTTTTTTTTTGTGTTTATTATGCGTATTACGGGTTCGTCCGTAATTTTTTTTTGATTATATTAAAAACGTCCTGCTTTTTAGTAATTTAGTCGAATAGTATATTTTTTTTCGTTAGGTACGTTAAAGGTGTTATAATATCTCCGAGTCCTCCGATAAATATACGGTAAAAGTTTACGAGTTTTAAAAAAAATTTAATTTTTGTAACCGTTTTCGGAGTAGGCTAGTCCTTAATTGCTAAGATTTTGGAATCTTTTATTCTGATTTTTCCGGGGGATACGACGTATCTTACGAAGGTGATTTTTTTTGGTGGAATTCGCTTTTTTAGGGTTTATAAAAAAGTTTGCTTTTTGTAGCTTTCGTAATATAATAGCGACGTGCTACTTATATTCGTCGAGGTCTTTAAAATAAATAAGTATATCGTTAAGGTATATTATTATAAATTTATCGAGGAATTTTCGGAAAATAATATTGATTATATTTTCAAAGCTTATTGGTGCGTTGGTTAATCCGAAAGGTATAACTAGGTATTCGAAATGTCCGTATTTCGTTTTAAAAGCGGTTTTTTATTTTTCGCCTTTTTTAATTTTGATTAGGCCGTACGTATTAGGCAAGTTTAGGGTAGTGAATTACTGAGCTCCGTGTAATTTGTTTCGTAAGTCTTTGATTAAAGGCAAAGGGTATTTGTTTTTAATCGTAATATCGTTAAGCTTACGGTAATCGATATAAGGTCTTTATTTCGGTGTTCCGTTTTTATTTTTTTTTGGTATAAAAAATATAAGGTAGCCTATTGGCGATATAAATTTTTTGATTTAACTTTTTTTTATTATCTCCGTAATATAGGTCTTTAGTGCCTTTTCGTGCTGTGGCCTTATTGGGTATATCGGTATAAAATACGGTTCCTTTTTTTCCTAAAAAGGTATTTTATAATTAAATCGTGTATGTTTTGGTAATTTTGTTTTTAATTTTCCGCTAAATAGGTCGCTAAACTTTTTATATTTTTCGGGTATTTTTTTTGTTAGGTTCGGCTTAATATATTTGGCTATTACGTATAATCTAAATATCTCGTAGTTACGTAAAGGCTGGTTTTTTTAGTACCCGTTAAAGGTTAACTCGCTTCCTAGTATATCCCACTGGAATTAGCCTGTATTTTAGCTTATTTTGGGATTGCTTACTTATAACTAAGGTATTTTTAGGATTAAATCGTAATCCGTAATATCCGTGATATCGCACGTAAGGTATTTAAGGTGGTTTTAGATATAAATTTGAATATACGTAGTTTTTATATTTATTATTTTATTTTCGTATAAAATAGGCTTTTTATCGACGGTATTAAATGCGTAAGGCGTTTTTTTTTGCTTTTATAATATTTGGAGCTTATTAACGATTCTCGGTAAAATAAAATTTTTTTAAGCTTTTATATTTATTAAAGCTCGTATATCGTATCCGTTAATTCGCATTTATATCGTAAAATAGTTAATAATCGTATTATCGCTCCCGGTAGCGTAAATAAATTTTGTTTAGGACCGTTTTTGTTTTTTTAAAAATAATTTAATTCGTTTCCCGAGTTTTTATTAATTTTTTTATTGGCGCGTTTTTTTTCGGCGCGTATAAATATTTGTTGGTTTTTTTAATTTCGAGTCTCGTTTTTTCGTTGTTTGTATGGTGTTATATCGTTACCGGCTTTTTTTATAATATCGTACCTAAAGGTAAAGCTAGATTTTTTTATATTAATTTTTATATTCCCTTGTTTATCCGTGGTGACTTTTATCGTTGGTTTTCGTATAACGTTATGCTCGTATTTTAGTAATGCCGTGCGATTTTGGGTGCTTTTAACTAAATCGCTAGTATTTTAGGTTGGTTTATCGGCTTTTTTAATAATGATTTTTCCTGCAGCTTAGTGTTTTTTAATAAGTCGCTATGCCTTAGTTTTTTTTGTTACGTGGTATAAATATTCGTCGTATATATATTTTAACCAAGATTAGTCCCTTTTTGTCGAATATCGGGATAAGTCGTTAGGGTACGTAATAATTATTACGAAGCCTTTCGCGTCGCAACGCCTATTTTTTACCTGGCTTGTTTTTTTTATTTTATAAGGGTTCCTAATAATTAAATATTTTATACGTAGCGGAAAAATTCCGTATTTTAGTTTTGTTTCGAGATATTCGTCGTATTTTGGATCGATATATCCGTATTACTCGATTTTATAATATTTAAGGTTTTTAGTGCTAAATCGAGGGTTATTTCCAAAAATAGCTCCTAGGGTTCGTCGTTTTTATACCGTATCGGTGGTTTTTTGGAGGATTTTTGCTAATTGCTGTTTTATATTTTATAACTCGGCGGCAAAAAATATAATTTTGTTATAAACGCGTAGTTATTTATTTTAAAAGGTATCGAATATTTTTTCCGTGGTAAAAGTTCCGAGTATTTTATGGATTGCTTTTTTTTTTCGTTCCGTAGGTAAGTTTTTTTTTTTTGCAGATTCGCTACTAGTGTTGTCGATTAATTTAGCTTTTTAGGTCTAATACTCGGCTTATTTAGTTTAGTAATATATTTCGTTTTTTAAAGCGTTAAATAAAATATTATCGTTATTGTTTATTATTTGTTTTTCGGTTCCGATACGTATTATTTGTCCTAGTTTGGTCGCTATTAAGGTTCGTGGCTTTTAAGGGTATTATTAGTTATCGTTTTTGCAAAACTTGTGCGTCGAATAATCGTTATCGAAATATACGGTCTAAAAAAGTGACGCGTATAGTATTTTTTCCCGTTATATGGCGTTAAATTATTTTTTGCTTTTTGGTATAAGCGTAAATGCTTTTTTAGGTTAGCGGCACTCGTTGGCGTAATATTTTATTTTGTTGTAATTATAATATTTAATAATTGTTTTGTTTTTTTATGGTCGTCGTTAAGTGGTATTTAAGTTTATTGGTTTATTATGATGTCCGTAAAAGGTCTGGTTTTTTTAGTTTTTGTTTCGTCCGTTATTTTGGTATTGCCGGGGTTTTCCGGTATTAGCTAAAGCTCGAGGTTAGTATTTTGGCGTATATTTTTTTTCGGTTCGTCGTGCGTATAATTAGTTGTTAATTCGCACGACTAATTTAGTATACCTGCTAAAATCGGTAGGTAAATCGAGGATTTTGCTGATTTCGTTTTTAACTTTTTTTTAAGCTTTTGGTAATATAGTATAATACGTATGTCGTTAGTATAATTAAGTTTGGCGATAATTTTTTTGAATTCGGTGGTGTATATTAAAGCAAATATTTTTTGTTTAAGGGTTTTAAGTTCCCGTTCGGCTTGTTTTTTTTCGTTAAAATTTTGGAAAAATAACTTAAACGCGGATTTGTATCCGGCGTAAAATTTAAAGATTTGTTTCGTTTTTTTTTGTATTAGCTTAAAAGCTATTTATTTTTATTTGCTTTAAAAAGGTAAGGTTTAAATTATGCGAGGGCACGTTTTTTTAAAAAGGAGGCGGCGTATACGATTCGCTAGAGGTTATTTTAAAAACTAAATATATAAAAAAAATAATATACGCGGATTTACGCGAGGTATTTTTTAAATTTTTTTAGGGTATTATCGTAGGCAGCTGGGGTGTTAAATTTTAGTTTATTATATTTGGTGACTAAAGTAATAATAATATTGGCTGCTTTTTTTATAGCGGTGTTGGATTTTTAAAGCTTTTGGATAAGCTTAGACTTATTATTTGTGGCTTTTTCGAGTCGTCGAATTTTTTTAAAGATTACGTCGTATTAATTTTTAGTGACCTCGAAATCGTCGCTATCGGAATCGAGACTTATTGCCTAAATTAAAGTATCGTTTTAAGGGATTTTCCTTTTTTCGCTGCTATTTTTGCTGACGGTAGATATCTTGCCGAATATTATTTAGTGTTTTTTTAACGGTAAACGTACCTGAATAAGAGTGATTAAAATATAACGACTATATTAAGGATAAACCGAAGTATAAAAATGCTGGGGTTTATGTTATTAAATACGTAAAGCGTAAGAAATATATTAAGCAAAAAATAATTATAGAACTAATTTATAAGTATAATCGTTAAGGCGTATTAAATACCTTATTTATAAATAAAATAAATATTTAGATTAATTACTGAGGTAATAATTATTTATATAAAATAGGAAATCCGTCTTTAATATATTTATTTATTCCCTTATTGATATTTGCTTGGATTATTTTTGTTGGTGGTGATTTTTTTTGTTTGGATCTCCTGGATTATTATTGCTCCCGTCGCTCCCTTGGTGTTGGCTTACCTAGAGCTTTATTAATCTATTGATTTATGGTTTTTGGATTATTTATTGAGGTGGTGATCCTGTCAATAGCTGGAGATAGCTGTTGGACCTAGTCCGTGCTTTAGGGTTTTTATCAGTGATGACAGCCCCGTAATGTGCCTTTTTTCTTTTTTTAAGCGCCAACATATATTTGTTTTCTTATAAAGGTGTATGTTCGTAATATTTTTTTTGGTTTTAGTTTTGGCTAATGTTGTTTTGCCGCTATATTGCCGTGGCGTTAACGATTTGTTTTTATATTGTCGTAGTTTCGCTGTTTTTTTTTGTTTTTTGGCTATAAATACAACTTTTTGCTTTTAATTATGCTATTTTTTTGGGCTTACCCCGGCCCCGTTTAAAAAGTTTTGTTTGCCTTTGTTCGAATTATTTAACTTTCCGTTATACGTTGGCTAAATAGCCCGCGGGTTCCTATTAATTATATTTTAACGGCTATTTAGCCTATTTAATTAGGTATTTTAGGGCTTTTTGGCGTTTTCGCTTTTTTAGTACCTTTTCGACCTTTTATTCTCTTTTAAGGTCTTCGAGGTTTGGTATTTGTAGGCCCCCGGCCGGTTTTTAACCGCCGCGAGTTTTTTAGAGCTTTAATAAATTAACTAAAAATACGTTATAAAATAGGCTATATTTATTAGGCAAAACCAAACGATACGCTAACGGTTTAATAAACGCGATTACCTTAAAAAGACTAATAAACTTGGGGGTTAGCTTAATATTGCCTTTTAGTTTTAGGTTTTTCGTGGATAAGCCGATTAGGTCACTAATACTAAAAATTATTACCGAACGCCGTTAGTTATAATACTTTTTTTATAATTTAATAGCTTTTCGCCAGGTAACCTTTATTTTTTCGCGTGCGATTTTAAACTTTTATACCCTGTTTTTTGCTGCTAGCACCTTTTTTTAAAAAACGTCGTCCCCGACGTCCGATTTTATTTTCGGGTGGTATTTATATAAGGCGTTAAACGGCGTTATTCCACTAGTTTTCGCCTTATTATTATTTATAACAAACTCGGCTTCGGCGAAAAGCTATGCCTAATACGTTTAATTTTCGTTGGCGAAACACCGAAAATAAACCTTAAAAATTTAGTTAACCTTTTCGGTTTAGCCGTTAATTTACGGGTAATAAACCGTAAATAATTTCCTGCGGATTTTAAAATAAAAATAGTATATTAACCAAGAATTACTAATTAACACGTTTTTTTTATCCGAAACGATACCTAACGGCAAGCCGTACCGTAACTCGATTTTTTTGTATATTAGCTCGGTTAGTTATACCGTTATAATTGTCGTATTAACGGGGAAAAAACGATTAAATTTCGTATATTTATCGATAATTATAAAAATCGCGTTAACCTTTTTGCCGTCGAAATTAACCTTTAAAAATCCGGTAATAAAGTCTAAATTTTATTTTTTTTACGGCTCGTTAAATTAAAATAGCGACCGTAATTCGCTATAAAGTCGATATCGCTTCGTTTTCGCATTTTAGCACAAATCGCAGGTTTATATTTATTTTTTTATATTATTATATATATATTTCTAAAAATACTTCCGTCGAACCAGTTTTTAGGTCCGGTTTATACCAAAATAACCGGCTAGCGGGTCGTCGTAATATAATTTTAAAATAATATTTTTTAAACCTCGGTTTTCCGGAATATAAATAATATTTTTAAAACGGACGATACCTTTGGAGTTTAAAGTCTACGTATTATCTTATTTTCGGGGATTTCCCTCCGAAATAATGGCGCGACGCCGACGGCACTCTAAATCCACGTTTTAGGATTTTAAAATTAATTTAACAAAATTTTTAAAAGACTTAGGCTCGTAAGCTTGTTTTTTTATAGCGTTTTTATCGCGACTAAATAAATTATAGCCGATTATACGTTTACAAATTTATATATATCCCCTTTATAAATAACAAGGTTATATATTAGGCTAAAGTTTATATTTTATACCGCGGTTATTTTAACCCGTAAATCGTGCAAAAGCTTTGTTTTTTTGGCTTATCGTTAGTATAATTTGGCCGTTTCGACGGCGTATCGGCAAGGTTATTTTTTTTATTACGATAACGGATTATAAAATCGAAAAGCGAAAAAAATATATATTACCTCGTTTATTTTTTATTTAGCTAAAATAGTTTTATAAACCTTTATAAATTTTGGTGGTCGGTTAATACGTCGATTTAATAAGCAACTTTTTAAAAGTAATAACGCTAATATTTAAACGCCTTAATAATAATTATTATTTTTTTATCGGGGGTGCTATAATTTATTTTTGCCGAGTTTTTAAGCTTCCGTAACTAAAACGTAATAAAATGCCAATAACTTTATTCGTCCGGCTAAAATAAAATTACCGATAAAGCAAAATCCGACGTATCGGTTTTTAAACGAATCGGTAACGCTAAATTAAAATAATATAATAACGGCGCTTCCTAAAAAGCACTTTTAAAGTTTTCGAAAGCTAATATTTCGCTAATTTAAAATTTTACGTTCCTAGGTTTCCGCCCGTTTTTTATTTTTTTTAGCAAATTATTTAAAAGTTTAGCGATACGCGAATACCTTTTTATAAACCGTTTATAAAAATTATAAAATCCGAGGAACACCTAAATATCGTAAAAGTTTCGCGGACGAGGCTAGGACGAAATCGTTTCGATACGTACGGAATTTATCGAGATTTTTTTTGCGGATATTATAAATCTAAAAAATTCGACGTAATCCTGGTAAAACGTGCATTTAAACGGCTTAGCGTAAAGCTCCGCTTATTTTAGCTTTTTTAAAATAGCCTAAAAATCCCGGGTATAATCCTCCCGAGTTTTCGAAAAAATCAAAATATCGTCTAAATACGTTATATAAACGACGTCGAGCAGCCTATAAAAGGACCGGTAAATATAATTTTAGAAAATGGCAAAAACGTTAATTAACCTAAAAGGTATAATAATATATTTAAAATAACCGTATCGTATACGAAACGCAGTTTTTTATTCGTCGCCTTTTTTGACCCTTATACGGTGGTAGGCATTTTTGACGTTTAGCTTAGAAAAATACCGGGCGCCCTATACGCGGTCCAGGATTTTAGTAATTAATAATAACGGGTACCGATTTTTTACCGTAATTTTGTTTAAACCCCGATAATTAACGTAAAAGCGGAGGGTGCTATTTTTTTTTAGTATAAACAAAATAAGTGCTCCCGCGGGGCTAATTAACTCCCGAATCCGTTTTAATTTTAGGGTTTTAATAAAATATTTTCGTAACGTCTAAAATTTATTTTAAGCCAAAAGGTAAATAAGCCCAAACGGCGGTAATTCGCCAGGGAAAAAATTAATAAAATAATCCGTTTCGCGAGATAGTGGCAATTTCTTTGTTTTTTCGGAATCGAATACGTTTAAGTAAAATAATAATTCGGAAAATATATCGTTATTTTTATTTTTCCGAATAGCCTCCGGAAAAGCTATTATAGCGAATATTTAGGCCTCGCCTTTTAGTTTTTTGGCGAATTTATCGGGGGATAAAAAGCTTATTATATTTAATATAAAGCCGTAAAACCAACGATCCGCACCCGAATTAAAGATAATCCGATATTCCCGTAGCGTCGATCGGGATAATAACACCGGATTACCTTTTTGCCTCGGATTTCGATCGATAATAACGTAATACCGTATAAACTCGCGAGTAACGTTACGGTGATTTTTTGCGCGGATCGGGACCTCGTATATTTTATAAATAAAACAGTTTATATTATTTATAATACGTAAAATTAGTGGTTCGGCGTTAACTCGCTTAAATCCCGTTTATTTTGCAAAAACGTAATTAATATAATTTACCTCGGTATACGAGTTTAAATTTGCGTAAATAAATAAAAAAAAAGCTTTTAAAACAATAATAAAAGCGTAAAAACGGGTTATTATTAAAAAGGGCTTTAACGCGAAAAAAATATCGTTAAAGCTTATATTTTTCCCCGGCCGCGACTATTACGGTAGCTACGACCACCTTATTTGCTACTCGTTACCGCGTTTATTTTTGCCTTATATTTATCCGCAAAATATTTATCGCTTTTATAAATATAATATATTAATACTAAATTATTGCTGTTAACGGGATTTTTTTTTTAGGTATTACCTTTTTTTTATCCGTAATAACGTTTTCGATTTTAAAGGTATACGACTTTTTAGCGAAACCGCTACGTCTTTTTCGCGGGCTAAAGCCACCTCGTTTTTGGTATTTATTACCCCCGGACTTTTTATCGTAGTCGTCGGATCGCTTTTTTTTACCGTTTATGGCGGCCTAATAATTTTAATAATTTTGCGTTTACGAGATTATAACGGTTCGGGTCTAAGGTTTCGTATTTATATAAATATTTAGGTAAACTTAAAAATCGTTATTAAACTTGGCCTAATACGCGCGCGCCTGGTTATTTTCGTTTATTTGTAAAAGCTAGCTTTCGAAATTATTAAAGTAAATATCGAAATTTCGAAAAATTTAGTTCGCCGTTTAATATATTTTTTCGTAAATAGCTAAAATTTCGTAAATTCGGTTTTTAGTATTCCGGAGTATAAATAACGTTTAGTCGCTAAATTTGTCGTAATCGGTATAAATTATATCGCGTAATTTAAACGTTTTTTAAACGCTAACGTAACGTTTCCAAAAAACCTTATAATTTTTATTTATTTTATTTAATACGTATAAAACTTTTTTTTTATTTTTCCGGAACTTTTTCGGGGCCTTTATAAACGCTAAATTTAAATCGCCTAATTAGTTTTTTCGTTAGCGGAAATTCTAAAAAGTTTTAAAAATAAAAATGCTAATAGTTTTTAAGTTACCGTTATTACGGGACGATTTTAAAAAAAATGCTGTTTTTACGTCGGCGCCTCGATTATCGGTTGTTAGAATTGCGTCGAGTGCTTTTTAGGTTATTAATGCCGAAAGCTCGGATAAACGCGTTACGCTATTTTTTTAAACGCTAAAATTTTTTTAAACGTCGAATATAATTAGTAATTTCGGCGATTTTTTCGGCCGTGAAATCGTTTTTTTTTAAGGTTATACCGGCGGCCGTATTTATAGCACGGGTTATGCCTATAACGGGTGGTATAAGGTTCGTCGGCGCAGCTTTGCCACCTCGGCGGGCACTCGTTTTCGTTATAAGAGCTATTTTTTATTAGGTAACGTTTAAAAAAAAATCAGAATTATAACAAGGTTTGCTAATAACACGTTAGGTAGTAATTAATATAGGGTATATTTACTTAAAAACTGATTTTTGCAGTTGCAAAAATATAACGCAGCGTAGCAGCGCTAATATATCACTAATGTGGCGCCAGCGCCACTAAAGCGCTGGGCCACCGTTGCCACGATACTGGCTAAGCTCCAGTGCTATAGCTCCATTATTTTACAGATTTTTAGTTTTGTTTAATAGGTTTTTTTTTATATTTTTATATTTTGTTTTTTATTTTTATTATTGCGGACGTGGCCTTTAATATATTTAAAAAATTGCTAATTTAAAAACCCCCGGTTATAAAAGCTTTTTTAATAATATTTTGGGCCCCTTAAGCCTCGGTATCGGTTTACCTTTTTTTTTAAAAGCACCCCGTATCGTTGGCTTAAAATCTATAATTTAATACCGTTTTTAAAGTTTTTAATTCGGTAAATATGCTCGCAATAATTTTTATTTGTTTATAGTCGCTGCTAACCTATATAATTACGCTATAAATTAAAAGAAATACTAACTTTTTTATATTAAGGCTGTTCGATCCGAGCTAGGGCACTAAGCGACGTAATCTTAGTTTTTTACACGGTTACCGTCCGGCCCGTCGAAACGCTGCGTTTCGCCTTAAGCTAAAATTATAACTACTTTTATACCAAAACGCCGGTAAACGGTATCGGTAGCGGGCTTATTTTTAAAACGTATACGCTTACGGGCTTACTAGCCGGCTAAGGCTTTATTTTTTAAATTACGCCCGATATTTTTAATACTTCGAGCTTCGGATCCCTTAAAAGGCTTATTAATATTAGGCTCGAGTTGCTTGTCGTTAATATATTTAATAATTATATTTATCGCGAATATTATTTTTAAAAAAAGTATAAGTTATATATTAAAACTTGCTTATAAAATATTGTTTTTACCGGTTAAATCGTTTTTCCCGATACATTAAATATAATAAAAGCAATAAATAATTTGTATAATTTATTAATATAAGGTATATTGATACTAAAAAACTCCGTATAACAAAAAAGTGCTATTATCGCGCTTATATTAATTTTTATTTTTGGTTATAAACCAAATCGGTCAAGCCTATTTATCTCACGTAACCCGCTAATTAATCCTCTAACAAAAATAAAATATTATATAATAAGGTAGATTAAAAACCATAATTCGGACGACTTTTGCTTAAATAGCAATTTAAATATATTAAGGTCCCTTAAGCCTAACTAATAAATTCTGCTTTTTAATCGTATTATGCTTGCCCGTATATACCTTTCCGAGGCCTCAATCGCAATAGTAAGGCAAATATATTTCCAGCCCCCTATCCTTCTAATACGAAACACAAACCTTTAACGCATATCGTCCTCTACCGCGTTGTCCTAATAGGTTACAAGGCTAGAACTGGCAAACCTGCTTCTCTTCCTAATCTGCTTGCCATACCTGCTGAAAACGAAAGGTGTCGCGCAAAACACGGTAGCGATGGCTTCCAGCACTGAAGTAGCCACATTATTGCCCAATCCTGTATACATTGGCTGTGAGAACGGGACAATGATGGCGCAGGTCGAGGCTCGGGCCAGGATCAAACCAGCATACCCAGAAGCCGCGTAAATAGTATAGCTATCAGCAAGTTAGCCAGTCAAGGTGTACACATTTTCGTTGAGCGCGAACCCGACAAGAAACTGAGCCAACATTGGTACAAACCAGTGGACGCGAGCGAACGGCGGAACCGTCCAAGCAAATAGCCATACCCCTGTGGCTTCTTGTTAACTTCCATGTTCACCAAGTCTTGGTGGGGAATCAACCGACCTCCTGCAAGACCAGGCGCAGCGATAGTAAATCCTGTGAGTTTGTCTTCTGGCTCTACATACGCACCGCCTTCCTTGATCCCTGCAAGTTTCGCATGATCGTGAAAGCGAGTGATGAAGCTTGCCAAACATCCCAACAAGATGAGAATGAAGCCAAGCGAAGCGGTAGCTGTGTTCCAACCATAGGCTTCGAAGACAAGAGGTATAGACTCAGCCTGTAGATAGAAGAGTGCGCAGATAACAGAGCCCATGAATGCCACGGCCATTTTGATGGGCTCTGTGCACAGGAGGCGTACGAGACGGACCAGCGTCAAGGTCATCAGTGCTTTGAGGTCTGGGGCAGCATCGGGGTTGAGTATTTTCAAGTCCGTATGCGGCAGCTCCTTTCTAACTTTCATGGCCTCACTTTCTAGCAGCAAACTGGGTCTCGTCTCGCTTATGAACAGACAGAAGCCAAGAATGACGGCAAGTGCAGCCGCAGCCATCCAAAACACCCAGCGCCTATTTGTTTTTGATTAGTTATTTGTGAACTTTTGAGAATTGTCATAATACTTACCACCCTAGATTCTGTGTGACATGTGAGCTGTAGATAGGCCCAATGCAGACAGCGGCACTACCAACAACAGCCCAGACAAATATCATCCAGACTCGAGCCTTCATATTGAGTACATCCTCGATGCTGTCAGCGATGACATTGGTGGGTATTGCTGAAGCGAGGCCAGAGCAAAATCTTGCAATAATCACTGCTGTCAATGATGCCACCAACGACGTGATCACAGAAAAGACCGCATATGCAATAGTCGAAAGTATATAGAGTGTCTTGCGCCCAAAGATCTCGGAGTACGGAGGAAAGAAGGTGCCATCAATGCCTTGTCCGATGAGGTAGGTCGATTTCAAGCAGAAGATGGACAAGTTAAGGTCGAGGCCGAATTCCAGATGCATTTCATGGGCGGCCGATGTGCCAGCAGTTCTTTTGCCAGTTTCTGCTGAAGGAATGTCTGGATGTTGGTGTCAACCTGCATCATCCAGCTAAAGCGGTATCGATATTAGCAAATAAGCGCAGCGAGACCGTCGGTGTTCGCATTCAAAACACCAAGACGGGTACGGAGACTACTCTGCCATGCTCCAACATAGTTGTTGCCGCCGGTATGTGGTCGCTAGGTGTTTTTGCATCGCTCTTCCCCCAATCCAGCTACAAACTTCCTGTCTCAAGCCTAGCGGGTCATTCGTTGATTGTCAAGTTTCCGCGATGGAGTCAGGAGCACGAAGAGCAAGGTTGCCACGCAATCTTCATGGTCAGCCAGCCGGGATACTCTCCAGAAATCTTTTCCAGAATCGGTGGTCACATTTACGTCGCTGGTCTCAACTCCACATCTCAGCCAATACCAGATATTGCTTCAGAGTCCAAGGCCAACATACAGCAGGACGCTGTAGCAAAGCTTCGCAGTACGGCACGGGATGTGCTTGGCCTGGGCCCCAAGTCGAAAACAGACGATCTCGAAGTGTTTCGAGAAAGTTTATGTTTTAGGCCAATTACTGACAACGGCCTCCCTATCTTGACTCGCGTACCAGACATGCTGTTGGGCCTGGGCCGAGGACAACAGTTGTCTCGTGGTGTCTATGTCACTTCTGGACACGGACCCTGGGGAATTAGTATGAGTCTTGGCACTGGGAAGGTCATGGCAGAGATGATCTAAGGCAGGCAGCCAAGTGCTGATATCTTGGCTTTGAAGATCCAAAAGGATTTATACAAACTTTGAGGGTTCGGAGCAGACTGTGATACGATCGCCTATGACACGTCAGCGAGTGATCAGTATAAGGTATATCGATCTAAAGACTGATTCTTGCAGTTGCAAGAATATAGCCCACCGAATCGTTGGAAAGGATCGCGAACCAGGACGCGTGACTATAATACGGAAGATCACCAGGAACGTGGCATACACTACCTACCATAACAAAAAACAAACAAAAAGTTCAAAAAAAAAAAAAGCAAAAACATACAACACCGGGGATTCCCCAGTCGTCACCGACCTGAATCCCACCCAGCGATCACAGGACATGTCTACCTGGCGAAAGGGGGCCACTTTCTCGATAGCCTGTGATACGGTAACCTGTAGCTCTCTCACCGCGCTAGCAGTGTGCTAGCTCTCCGTCCATAACACTACAGAGAGTTTATTGTACCTCGTATTGATTTACTGACTCTCCGGGACGAGCTGATGCCGGCTACAACCTATATGCTTGAGCGACTGCGCTGTAAGCTCATTTATCCTCTGTCCGCTATAGGTGAAAACATCTGTCCATCTGTTGACACTTGAAATCCGGGCGACTATTTGGGGTTAATCTTACCCGCAGATGGAGCTTGGCTACCGACACTGTAAGTAGAATGCGAATTTTCTTAGAGGGCTACAACGAACACTAACGTTCTTGTCTCAACGCGTAACATATTTGGTGATAGTAGCGGCGACAATACCTGTGCTGGCGCGAGCTGAGAGGAGCCGCATTGTCGGCAGATAGCAACCTGCCCATCTTATCAAAGCATCTGTAAAGCCTTGCCCAGCTACGGAGAGGACTTTTGAATTTATTGGGCTGGCGGACTGAGGTCTATCCATAAACCTGATGAATAGGTGCGACGATGGAGAAAGGATGAGGAGGGAAGAGCCACCTAGCCCCAAGCTTCAAATACAGAGTTAGCTATGGCTATTCTAGCATATCTCCCAATCCCGACACGGGAGTTCATTTATTTCGTGTGGTATTCCTTCCATCATCGCGCGAGTGGCTTCAGCGCCTCTACGCCATTGCCTTTCTCCAGTATTTACCCCTGGTACCAGCATAAAGAGGCGGCCCACATCACCGGGGCTGTGAGCCTTTACTGCTAAGACATTTTTACCTTCTATGTCCTCCCACTCCCACTTAGTGTAGATCTTGAAGTAATGGTCCCAAAGGCCTGCAGATATGCAGCGAAAAACGCCCTTATCAATCCGGCTTTCTATTTTCAATGGTCTGGCTTAGACTTTGAGTGCTGTGCTTAAGGAGGCCAGCGTTGACAGGTGGTCGCACATCTTGTTTGATTCAAAAGAGGCTCTCAACGCCTTGAATGTCTTTGGCATCCAGCTCTTTCCGTTCTCCACGGACCAGTCAGTAAACGACATAATTTCCACCCCCACCATATTAGTCTCCTTTAATTCTTTAACAAGCAATTCGAGCCAACTTGTTTCGTGCTCGTGCGGCTTTCGATAATTAATCGACACTCGTTCTCCGCCGATCACAAGCGCAAGCAAGCCATAAATTTCATCCTCCATATATTTAGCCTGCCTTCCTTAGGCCTTCTAAAAAGCTAAATAAAGAAACATTTTTGGTTTTATTTCGACTAGGCTGCTGCATATCTTCGACCTCTCTGTCCAGTTTATACAAAATATACCAATTGTCCAACGTCGAAAGTCGTTCTCTCCATCCTATAATCGACGCTTAAAATTGTCAAAACCAAAAACGCCGCCCATCATGCCAACAACAATCAGCCTTTGCTCCGGTAGGAAATATTACATAACCGACTCCACGAGCTCCAGACTCATTCCGCGTTGGCCGTTTGTAATAATTAAATTTCGCGCGCACATTGCTTCCTAGAAAGTCCAGATTTTTTTCGACTATAACGAAGCATAAATGCTGCTCCAGCACTTTTGCGCCCAGGACTGCAGATATAACGGGGTTATCAAAGTTCCTATAATTGCCAATACTATTTCAGGGATATCGAATTTCCGATCCAAAATAAGGACAAGCGCAGCGTTGGCGTAATAGTCTCCCATTTTGGGGACTTCTGCTTCTTTCTCACTAAGATCGTTCTGGTTAATGCATACCTTGTCCAACCAAACATATCGTATGCCGGTCTGAAATGCCGCCTTCTGCGCAATGGCAAGAACATCTGTAGGATCCGTGGGATGCCATTCGGACCATACATACGACAATGCCATGTATCTTCCCATGGAAGGCCTGGTGACTCCATCCAAGGGCGCGCCAATAAAGAGGTCGTATACTCGCTTCGGGAGGGACCTGGGGCGCGCCGCTCGGGATATCGTTTCACTTCTGGTATCCATGAAAGGTTCATGCTCTGCAGCCGTGCTTGTTTCCAATTTTGCGACTGCGCTGTGAGACCAAGTCAATGATGAGCCTGGGGGTGCAATCGCCACTGCAGGGGACATAAGAACAAATGTTCCACGAGCTTGAGCACAAACCTCGAGGTGAGACTCATCGGTGACAACATGGATGCTGCGGGCAGCCTTTCCTGCTCGATCGTCTTTTTCCATCACCGCATGCAGCATCCTCTCAAGCATCTGCAAATCTCTGTCTTCTTGGGGATTGAGTGATGTTTTAGAAACGTGAGCCAGCGGTTTGCAACCATTCTCCAGCCATTTTGAAATCAATTCGTCGACAACCAGGCGCCAAGCCTTATTTCTCCGGTCGAGGTCATTTTTGCGTATTTGGGGCTCGCTCAAGTAGCCCCTGGATATCCACCATCCTGGGTCGTTCGGTTCCGCAGGCGACTTTGCCCACGGCACAAATACTTGATGCTCGCCCGTGCACATCACGGCCTTACAATTCCGGACCCGATCAGACTCAATATCGAGCACTGCGCGGAAATCACCTGAGCCACGATACATTCCCCTGGTTATTAGGCGGAATAGCTGAAACTGTTCACCTGGAACAAAATAGTCGAAGCGAAAAGGTTTTTCCTTAACCCGTGGCCATTCGGTGCGCCAAGTGTGATCTTTGCCTTGAATCGCGACTTTGATGCCATTGAGGTCAGAGATGACTGTTATGTCCGCAATATTTTTATCCCTGTATTCATCGATCTCGTCCATATAGTTTTCGGCGCGGAGCGTATCCAGCCAGACCCTGCATTTGAACGGACGGGAGCCATTATGGTCCCGCGATAATTCGTCATTTTGCCAGTGCTCAACTTGTTCTTCCCACAGTTGTTTTTCGTGTGCCTTGTGCTCCGTGCCCGCGTCTTCGGGGGCGGCCCAGTACCTTGAGTCGCGGAAGTCGGGCCCAGCTATGGCGTTCTGCAACCAATTGGAGAAGAAGTGTGAACTTTCGCTTGGACGAAGAGCCATTGTTTGTTGAAGTCGAGCCTAGTTTGACATGAATTTATTCGGTGCGGACATGCGATGGTGTTGAAAAAAGTATGATGATAGAGTTTCACACACCGACCTACTTCGCCTCCCTGGCTATATGGCAAAATCAAGCGGGACCAGTCGACGTGGCATTGCTTGCTTAGCCACTCCCCATACGCATAGGGATGACCCATAAACACAACTGATCATCGCATGGCAAAGTGTAAGTACGATACAGTTGTGGGCCTGTTCCTGCAAGCACCCCCTCACGCAGATAAAGGCCTCAGGACTTACTTATGGGCCAATTCTATGTATATACGTAATATAGATCATTTCGTTGTAAGTGCTAGGCCACGTTCTCGATTGTGATTAGAGCAAAGCGATACTCAGCCAGCTTTAACGAGCGTTTGAAAAACTGTCATATAACGGTTCCATACCCGTATCGCCCCCCAACCTACGTACTCGCGGGATTTTTTGTGCCCAAACTATACGTGAAAGAGCCTATTCCATGGCGAATATGGTACTCATCATCGCTGGTCAGATCAAGCAAGACGCTTCGGACGCTTTGCTGATCGAACGTGGGCATGATTTCCCTATGCGTCCATTTGGCTCTGCCTAGGTCGTTACCCAACCAAGCTTAAATAAACCACTGTTTATCAACGACTAAACCATAGGCAGCCCGAAAAAGGGGTAAAAAATAAAACATACAACACCGGGGATTCCCCAGTCGTCACCGACCTGAGTACTAATCCAGCGATCACAGGACATGTCTACCTGGCGAAGGGGGACCGCTTTCTCGATAGCTTGTGACACGGTAACGTGTAGGTCTCTCACCGCGCTGGTGGTGGGGTGGTATTCCGTCCATAACGCCATCCAATTTCGGGGGCGATACGGGTATAAAAGCGTTATATAACAATTTTTGTTACGCTCGCTAAAGCTGGCTAAACATCGCTTTCTGCCAATCGAGTTCGAGAGCATGGCAATTTGGTGGGAACTTTTTTGGATTTTACTAGCTTCAAGGAAATCTACTTCGACGGATGGCATTCATTGAATGCAGATTTGATCGTCGAGAAATTGATAATCACTGCACAGCGCCTCCCAACTTGCATTGACGCTGAGTAAACCTATACGCTCGAATGAATCCCCGATCGGTTCGACAAGAAGGAAGAATGAAACAGGCAGCTTCCTCCCCCCACATGCGTTGGATGTTGCTAGCAGTATCACCTTTATATGATTTGACTCCAAGTACTCAGGTAAGCGAGTCAAAATCTTCGGTCCTTTGCATAAATTCAGCTGTGCTGTAGTACCAGGATACCGCCTAGCTTGTGACCTAGGTTTGCGACCCTTCTTGATGGGAGGCCGGATGATGCGAAATGGCTCGGTCGTACCATTGGGAGGATGAAGGGTACTGCATAATTTACAGTTGGTCGTTGTACCGCGGTTGAATCGTAACAGGAAGCTGTGGGGTTGAAGCACCAAGACCCTGCAGACCAAGACTGAAGGAGCTAGCAGACAATCTTTGACCAAAAGACTGTTCAAGCGTAAGTCTCCTTTATCATGGTTATCTAGCCGTAGATCGATAACGCGGTTGGTCAGCCCTTTATAGAACGCTATAGAGCGTACTGAAAAGTTGACCTGACCACACCAACCGCACCACGCCCACGACGGGAACTGAGTGCGACGCTTTGGACCCCGTGGCTTAGACCGAAAGTTGAGACAATGTGACCACATCAGTCCAGCTATGAATGATTTGTCGATATCGTCCGATTCATCCATTAAAGGAAGGAATGGTATCCCCCATAGTTGGAAAATGGGAATTTTGTCCTGCCGGAAACGTTTCATTATCCCGATAAACGCTCGGAGAGAATCGCTTTCGTACGACATTTCTCTTGATGTGTACTGACAAACTTGCTCATAAAACCTGTCTAGTCCTTGAAACGAACTTCCGTAGCTAGACAGGGAACTGGACACTTTTCCCAGAAACAAGCCATGGTTCAGGCCCGCATAGATTTTTCCTTGTTTGCAATGCAACGAGCTCCAGTCAGCCGAGATACTCTCACGGCATTGCATAGAGTGGCACTCGTAGTATGTCTCAAATTCTGTAAAGAACAAAAGTCTTTGCGAAAGCAGAGCCTCCTGATGCGTCCACGCTCGTGTGGCCCACTTAGAGGCCATTACAGAATCGCGTGGATGTTCCATGCAGCTGATCAATTGGGCGTTGCTTAGTTGAATTGTTGGCTGCACTTTGCGTTGGCTCGATCCAACTCCGGGCAATCCGAAATCGCCGTCGATGCCAGCTGCAGCTACGATGGTAAGTTCGGCTCCGCTGTAAATTTTGTCCATGCTGTTGACAAAGAATTCCTTCTCTGTATCGTTTTCCTGATCAATACAATACTTGTCGACCCAAAGATATCGGTAACCTAACTGTAGTACAACCGCTTTCGCATCTCCGATAACAGTTTGATAATCAGAGTTATATGAACTTCTCGACACTCGATCGCTATTGTTGCCTCTCGTTTGCTTCTGAGGTGCACCCCAGACGTAGCTTAAAGCTATATAAGCATGGCCTGGTGGCGCAGGCACAATAGCGAGCTGTGAACAGGTAGAACTGCAATCAATAACCTTGAGGCCAGGTGTCTCGTTCGGTCGGGGGTAACACAAAGTCCGATGTTTCTCTTTGCAAATTTCGATCCATGTTCGTGGAATTTGATAGTCGACTTTTTGATCTGTTGGCCTCGGCACGAAAATCTTTTCGTATTTATACCCGGAAGGAATGCAATAAAGCTGACTGACTGGCGGCTTTAATGAATCAAGATGTGTTGACGAGGATGGCACAAGAGCGAGACGTGGTATGTCTTTTGCCCTTAGAGCGGCAGGAAGTCTTTGAACCACATTGTATCCATGCCCTTGGATTGACGAATAGGCTCGAAGTTCCCAGTCTTCACTGAAAGGGCGAGCAGCAGTATTCCGCATGAGGCCAAATAACGAACATAGTTGACAGTTGTTGGGCTGAGACTCTCGAATATCCGTATTGATTTTGGCTATTAAAGAGCCATGTTTCCATTTGTCTTTAAGGATAGAACTCTCCAGTTTGAGCACCATTCCAAAATCGATATGTTGGCATCGATAGCAAAGGATGGACGTTTCCTTGTGTTGAACAGACATAGTGATATTTTTCTTATATTCGAGCCAGCGTACGGTAGTTTCTTCGACATAAGATGTATTTGGGTCCATCAATGCCTTATAATTAAACCTTTGCGATTTGGACGAGGCATGAATGCCATTTAGCTAGGGTAGCTTTTTGTTGTTTAGACTGGCGGCAGTATTTTTTTTTCCGAGCTTTTCCTTCTGCGAAAAGTTTCGGACTCCGATATAAGGTAAAAAGAATATTTTTAAGCTGGAGGTATTCAGATCAAAATACGGAACCGGTCCCCAGAATTATATCAGAAATGACTAGAAGTAAAAGCGGAGGTGCGTGTTGCATCGAATTTTCAGCCTTCAAAAATAACGCAGACGTTTGTATTACTTTCTCTAAAATCGCGGATTGAACGGGCAAAGACTTAGAAATTACATTAACGCCCAAAGCATTCTGGAGCCTCGTTAGGCTGTACGCCTTGGTGGCAATGGCGCAGCTGCATGTTGAGACTTGGAAAACGTGTGAGACTGAAAGGTCCTTGCAGCGGGATGAAGATGCACCGAGATGAAATGTTGGCAGATTAGGTAGGTAAGGTGACAATCCATAACGCCCAAGGCATTCTGGAGCATTCTCAGGCTCTACGCCTTGGTGGCGATGCCGCAGACCTGCATGGTTCATAAGTACTAGAAATGCCTTGCAGGGGGGTAGACCTTGGATATCGGCGAGCCAGGTATGGTTCTAGTCCTCCATCTGTTTTGTGTCTTGCCAGATTGATTGGTGCTTCTGAACTCGAACACTTGATTTTTTGGGGGACGCATAGGGTTGGCAATTTCCGAGCACTCACGCCCTGACATAGAACTTTTTATCGCGATCTATTGCAATAATCCATAATAAGATTACGATCTCAAATATCTAGAGATTTAGATATAATGGCAGTGCTGCGCCTTAAAGGCGATAAAACTCGCTTCGTCTCCTCGTGTCAAACCCCGCGTCTTTGCGAAAGGAATGGCCGCATCGAGAATAGCCAGGAACATGCCTAACTAAGCTAGTTCCGGCAGCTTCCGCTCCGATCCCTGCCACATCCGCGCTTACTTTTACACATCTGTCCAATACCACGACACCCGATTCACACGGTGAGAAACAGTTCAATAAATGCTTGCACAGTCATCAATTCGTCACCAATCCGACTTCTGAACGGCCGATCACCAGCTTATCTAGGGCAGAGCAGACGGGATGCCGAGTTTTCTAGTGTCTATGGTCGTATGTGATGGTACGGTCAAGAAACGGTGTTTATATCCTACCAGATGGCAGGAGAGAATGTCATTGATGGCTTCATCGCACGTCAGTGGGAAGCGTTAGAAGCAATAATGGCCGAACAAGACGAAATAGCAATCCCGGTTGATTAATTGAATGCTTACAACTAGAGTAACAAAGCGAGGAAGAATCAGTGTTTGATTTCACTGACTACAAGTAGCCAACCTGATATCCCGTGAGCTTCGTGCACTACCGTCGCCATCAGTCTCGACCGGGGGAGAGCCCAGTAAACCTGCACACAAAGCATAAAACTCATTGCCAATTCAAGAAATATCGGCTGCTAATATAGGATGAACTCATCTATAGATGCTGGGAAATTGCGGAATAAAAACAATTCCTCAAAATTTACCTCTTACATACGCTGTTGTTTGTTACTCTTTCGCCGTGGGGCAAAGTTAAGGGTCTCCCTCCCCCACTACACAGTGCTGCGCAGTGCCTTAAGCTGCAGTTTCGGTGCCCTTCCCCACGGCACCCCGGTACTGGTATATTTTCTTTCTTCTTCATTCTGTTCCTGCACTACGAGACACCACCTTCGGATCCGTGATCCTTGTGCTCTTACCAATGCGTTGTATCCGGTAACTCCCCTGGCTGCGACTTTGCTGAGAGTTTTGTAATAAGTGTATATAACTCACAGGCAAATCAGGGGCTCTTATTTGCGACCACTTCATTCGAGCATGTTTAGGTAAACGGTATATCACACAGTGTGCTGACTACTAGGAGGAATTTGTGAAGTGTTCGATGCGGGCGGTTCATATTTGACATTTCCTAAATGGATCCAGTTCAGTCGGAAGTTAGCACAGGCAGCTGGTATTATCTTGGGAAGGTGGCTAGGAGGGCTTTTGCGATATCAACATTATCATCGCAAATGGACCGGTGACTGGTCACTTGCCCTTAACAAGATGGCAACATCACCGATACTCAGACACACCTTGAAACAAAACAAGATAGATTGATTACAAGCACATGAAGAACAAGACATTCGCAGGTACCAAGACCGGAGTTGTATGTGGTGAACAAGCATTGATAAAATGTTGAGCGACCTCGATCTGTGACATGAATGAGACCAATGAACATAAGCCACCTCCGTTCCCAAGTGACCTAGTTACTATGTTCCCAGCATTCGGCTCATGGCCATCAAATCAAGTGATATGATATCACGCGTCACCGATCGCAAGTACAGTATTGTCCTTGGTGATATTCGACCAGACGATGGTCTGAGCCCACAGCCTCGACTGCTTTGACTCATCTTGACTTTCAGGTGAGCTCTGGTCCTTTTCTGTGAGGGTGAAGAAGCCTCGCTCGCCAGAGTACTTGGAGTCGAGCGCAAGCGCAACAACATCTTTGCTGGCTGGTTCCGCCTTGCGCAAAGTGGGGCCCATCAAGAGCTTCAGTACTGGAAGTAGAGGCTTGTAGACAAACTTTTGTGCAGACACCATGCTCTGAGGTGTATTAGTACGAAGGGCGCGAGAATCTACCATGTTGCCCGGGTTTATCGCCACGGCAGTGATTCCCTTGAGATTCGGATCCTAGGGAGATGTGAGCCTACTGGAATCTGACGACCAGAATTCAGTGATCTACCTTCTCAAGATGATGATTCAAGGCATACATCCAAGTGGTGATTGCCAGTTTAGCAGTAGCATATCTTTGGTAGCCGCGACCCTGTTTATCGTCATCGACAGTGGGCTTGACGAGTAGGTCCAAGTCGTCGGGAATCCCGGGAGGGTATTTCTCCATGGAGTTCTTGCCCGGCCAGTGGGAATCACTCGAAAGGAGAACTACACGGCCCTTGTCGTCAAAGCTTCCCAGCAGCCTGAGTACAAGTGCCGAATGAGAAATATGAGCCACTTGGAATGTTTTGTCGTAGCCGTCTTCAGTCATCTCGGGGTCTCCCACAAGATTCCAATGATAAGCATTGCAGACAATGGCGGTGATTCGAGGGTATCTGCCTTCTTGCACGCTGGAATTGATGCCATTTGCAAACTCATGTGTGGCAGAGAGAGAAGCAAGGTCGAGCTCAACGATGGAGGCTTTGGCAGCCGGAAATTGAGAAATGATCCCACGGAGTTGAGTCGTATTAGCATCTGAGTTCGACGCATCTCTGACCGTAAACACGACCACTAGGTCTGGGTGATTCTGCAGGATTTGGCGGGCTGCGTGTAGCCCAAGAGAGCTATTGGCCCCGGTAAAGATGACGAACCCGGCCATAGCTGTTGATGCTTCCGCTCAGAGGGGTACCAAATGATGGGGAGGAGAAAAACTACGACCTGCTTCAAACTGGAGCAGAACGAAGAGGAAAGGGTGACCAAACGATTTGACTGATGAGAGACGAGTCGGCAACGGAGTGACAATCGCATCTCAAAGAATTTGTGACAGGTCGCAGAAAGGTAGAAAACCAGGGAGAGTATAGCAAACTTGTCTGACAGGCATTGCCTTACTACCGTGCACTGTGCAGTCGTTAGCGCACATCTGCGGTTCATTCGTTGGCGCACATCTGCGGGCTGAGTGTTGGTGGTCAGATGGTCGTCGTGGTGGGATACGATACTGTGACTACTTGCATATCATGAAGATAGTAAGGAAAAGGACGTACAAAGGACATGGATACATGTGTTATATTTATTGGTAGGTACCTTGGCCTACTTCACTGATGTATTTGGATGTGCTACCACTTTTAGCAGAACGTGGCAATCCTTTCCGACGGATAGCGGCTTATGCAATTTTATATGTATGGATTAAATGCATTTTAATGTAATATGTCGTATTAAGGTTTAAAGGTTAATCACGCAGATAAGCATACAATATAGTAAACCAAAGGTTCTTTGAATATCTATAAACCAACCTTAAACGTGCATATTAGCACCCTTCAACGTTACATTCGCTACATGGTAAAGTGGGTTGGTTGGTGCTGCATTTATCCTTACCTCAAAGACCCGATTGGCTCGGCGGAGGGGCCAAAAGGTCAGAACATGCATTTAAAGACGCGGCAACACGAAGATCAGTCTGCGACTCCAAGCGACTCCTCGATACCCTTGCCTAAGGCCTGGGAGAGTTCCAAAATGCCCAAATATTCTTCGTCGTGACTGTCGAGATCGCAGCTCACCTTGCGCTCAATCGGTCAAGCTACTACGAGGCCAGAACCTGAGAGCAAGTACAGAACAATGCGTACTTACTCAAGGTGCTGACCTTCGGTGGCATTGTATCTGTCTTTCTTGGCTGGACGACCCTCCAATTTGCCGGCAATCTTTCGTTCTTCCACGCTCTCTTCTCAACCCTGAGCGTCAGCTTGGGAACAGTCAATTGGTTCAAAGTTGCTGAACCCAACACGCTGCCGGAAACGACACCGTCGGATCTTGATGTTCAGGGGTGCGGCGGTCGCATCCTGCCTACGCGGTACTGCTTTGATGGGAGCCAGTCCACTGTACTAGTAGTAGTGAACCACTCGGACGATTGGATGAAGTACTCCATACTTTTTTGTCGCACTGACGTAGATAGTACCCACCGCAGATCACCTGCTCGGGTATATCAGGATGCTCTTCAGCACCTCTCTTTTGTAGTTCTTCAGGATCAACTCAGACTTCTTCACAAGCTCTTCGTTCCCGTTTTCCCCCTTCACACATTGGCTCAGGTGAGATTTTTATACTGGTGCTATCCATTATTGCACTACTGGGCAGCCTCACCCGGAGACAGTTCCACGAAGATAATGATTCCGAGGGAAGTGGGAAGCACTACAAACGCCTCAAATGCTGCACGAGCGGCGGTTGTGGCCCATGTCAACCTTTCTACGACGGCCTTCAGGTTTCAGCTGTTCTCTACGTCGTCGGCCTAAACTTATACTCGCTGAAGAACTACACGAATCAGCTGCATCTTGTGGACGAGAACCAGGGCCAGTGGTCACTAGGTCAGATGCTAGCCGTGGGAATCTGGGTTCCGGCGGTTATTCGATATGTTGCTATTTGGCTTGGTAAGTGCAAGTATCAACCTATCCGCCGCCGTGCTATGAAAGAGTTGGTCTAATCCACCGTGCATATTGGCCACATAAATAACGTCAACTCGAGGCCAGCGCAGCCTATGCTAGAATTCGAGGGTCCGATCGTGGGCATACGAACAGAAGAGCCCGCCAGACTCGTTCGGTCTCGCCTCTAGATCGAGAGTTGAGCTCGTTACACAGCCGACGAAGATCGCTCGATGCGGTATGATAGAGCTACGTAACGGAGTACTGTTGGCAAACCGCATCCGTGGCCACTTTCTTCTGTTGTAGACACATGGGGTACTTTCCCTGGGGGATCGGCTCTACTACGTAGGGACTGAATGCCCTCCCGTATGGAGGTTACTATCATGACTGGATAATTTAAAATATATAGCCCTTTTGCCTGTTGAAAAGAAAACATATGAGCGCCAGTAAACATTGCTTATATACCTATGCGATTTTAGATCAGATAATCGTATTCATGATGTATTGAAAGTATTTAAGCGAAATTATTGTCGAGTTCCACCCCAATAACCATGTCGAGGTGAGTAACGTACATGGGGCCCGGGTGATGATGGCTTCTATCCTCTCTGGACTGAAAGCTCAACTAAAAGCGGCGGAAAGCAAGCATATTGTAAATAACAAAGGATTGTGATTTATCCATTGGGTAATTTGACTCCTTCTCTTGGCGGCACAGTTGACTGAGATCAGCAACTCGTAGCAACAGCTTATTTCTGGCCACCGAGCACGATTGCCGCTTTAATAATTACTTCAGTGGCAGTGAATGCGAATCCGTCTTCCGAATAAGACTACATACTAGCACGGAGCATTCTGCATAGTTGAAGATCTTTCCCTCATCGATCCAAATCTGCCACCGTCCGAAGGATTGATACTTGCATGCCAATGCGACCCACCCAGGTAGCGAACATATGCAAGCTTTAGCATGCAGTATGATGTTGCGCATACTTGGCTATTAAGAATGAACCCGAGTCGCCATTTGTAGAAACAATTCACATATAAGAAGCCACGAACCCGAATTCATTTGATGGCGGACATCCACCAAGCTGAACAGATATTGGCCCAAAAAACTACCAGTAGACTTTGTATTTGGCCGGGCCGAGAGAAATAGGGCTTGCAGCGGCCTAGCACTCTGATCCTTCGAGGCAGTACCGACCTTGAACGGGTCTGAACAGCACGGCCCTGGACGAGTCCGGCGCATGATTGGCTCCGAGACTGTTCCGCATCCAGGCACCAGAATAAAAAAGCGGCCGCAGGTAGCATACATGACCTGATAGACATCGTGATCTGGTAGAAACATTACATTCGAGCAATAACCTAACGGCAAAGTGCTCCGATTCAAGTATGGATAAACAAAGGAATGCGAGCAGACATTGTCAATATAAAAGGGCTAGGTTCCCGGCATTCGCTAGAAGTTGAACGGAGCATCAAAACCTCATCTCAACAACTGTACAATACAAACACATTTGTTAAGACGTACTTAACACGCACTCTACAATGCAGTTCTCAACACTTATAAGTTATAACCCTCTCCTTTGCCTCTATGGCACTTGGTGCTAGCATTCCGCGCGACAACGAGGCCCAGGACGTCATCCAACTCTTCAGCGAGAAGAACTTTGCAGGCGACGTCTACACTGGCACTTTCGAGTTGGGGCCTACTTGTATCACCTTGCCATCCAATCAATTCTTCCAGAGCGGCAAGGCGCTTGTCGCCAACACGTACTGCACCATATACACCCACGCTGGCTGTCAGATCGTAAGCACCGACGACCAGTCTGTCACGTTCACCGATGGGGGCAACCCTGGCTGTAAGTTTTGAAATCTCAAAGAAACTCTCTTCTCACTCCCTGGCTCTCGGGTTCCGTCCAGTCGGTCGCGGGTTCGTGTCCAGCCGACTATAGATACCTGGCGGGCTAAGGATTGATAATCGTGATTGGCCATATTTCATCAGAGCCAACTAACCTGAGATTAAACAGTTTCGGACGGAGACAAGACCTGGAACAGCTTCCAGTGCGATGTGGCTGGTGCATAGATTTTATTCTCGTGGTAGTGAAATACCATGAAGAACAGCGTAACGGAACTGTGCGAAGCAGCTGGCTTGCTGGGATTGCGCCTTAACGATCATAGGCCTTCCGATTAGGGGTGGCTGTCCAGTCACATCTCACAGTGCGGGAGCCGTTGCTGGATGTTACTGCACCTGAGCCTCGCACTCAAATCCCACTTATCCCTGTTGTCTTATCAAGACGCCATTTGGAGGTGTTGTAGCTTTATATACTCTTGCTTTTGCATCCAATATAATCAGGCTCCATCATTTAAACTCTAAAGCAGCATTCCCACGATCACTAGCCTGTCTAAAAATAACCATATATTCTTACCATAGTATACTGGTTTTCTATAGACTTCATCCTGGGTTGTGATGGCAGCGCCCATTACGGTCCCTGTGCTGGTGGTTGAACCAGAAAGAGGTCACTACAGGTATGAAATCAGCCCATTGGCCAGCGATATGATGTTCCCCTCTTGAAATTCGCCTTGCGTATGAGAAATCTTCACTCTTGCTCCTGCATCCTCAGAAATGACTTGCTGACCGCTGGTGTCACCATTAATGATCAGCGCAGTTGCTTCGGGTACGCGAGGAACCGGCAGCTTGCCGCCCTGGTGGACTCGCTGCACAAGCTCCACGACACAGCCAGCTTCTTCCTCCCTTAAGAAGAACTGGCGCAAACCGCTGGCCAAGTCGAGACTGATTCTCTCCCCTGCAGTGGCCCAACCGGCATCCCGCACAGCCGAGAAAGCAGCATCGACATCCTCGATTTCCATGGCTACGTGATGAACGAACGGATGCCCTTTCTTGTCAAGCATCTTTGCGAAGACACACTCTGGCAAAAGAGCTTGAGTTAATACCATGGTCCGCTGGTCGTCAAAGGGTAGCCCTAAGATATGGAGCATCGCATCCTGTACACCTTCGGGAGCGGATCCGATATTCAGAGACATGGTCCGAAGAAAGGTGAAGCCCATGAAGCGTTCGTGAAATTCCTTGACAACATGAGCATTGGAAACGATTGGTGTATAGTGATCAAGCTGCCGTACAACGCCAGAAGTCGATGCTGTCGGCTTCATGGTAGTTCTCGGGCCGCAAACAGGCCATGCCAATTTCGGCGCCTGGCATAATTTGACGCGATAGCCAGCCTCACTGCCCGTCAGAACGAGCTCGCTAGATCCGTCACTGGCGGGCTCCTCAAAAAATCCGATTGCTCGGGCGACGAGGACCTGGCGTGTTCTGTTCAAGTTGCAGACTGAAAAATGCATAGTCAGACCGTGAGCCGTCGCATCTTGGAGAACGTTCGGAGCTTCAATAATCTCGACTGTGGGATCGCCGGGACCAGGTAAGTCAAAACGCCCATTGCCTTGAACAGAAACAGCACCGCAGACTTTTTCGAATGTTTCTTTGGACCGCTGGACATCCGAGGCGCCAAGCGTCAAGTGGACGAGCTCATCCACTCCCAGCAGGTTTGAAGCCCCCGTTTTTCTTTTCTCTTTGGAAATTGCTTCCGCGACGTTCCACAACGTGCTGGTGGCATGGTCCTTGGCTATTTGGAAGACAGAGTTGATGAAAGCTGTCGTGTCCTTGGCGCACGACTCTAGGTTGGAGACAGGACGACCACCGAGGGCGAGTTCACTGCAGGCCCGCATGAACAGGTTGGATTTACCCGAATTGCTCACCCACTCAGGAAGCATTTTGACAGAACCAGAATCGAATTGCGACAGATAGAACTCTGTTGGCTTTCCCGGGTGAAAAATATTGTTAGCTCCAGCAAGGACGAATCGAGAATCGGAGGAAACTCCAGCAAAGGTTTTCTCTACCAGCGCTGTAGTGACCTTGGGAGTCATCACGTAGCGCTGAGCACATGGAACAAACACGTTCGCTTGTCCGGCAGACAAGCAGTCGATCAGATGTTCCTCGTCGGTAGAGCCCGCTCTACGCTGAGTGTAAAGATCGGACTGCATCACAGCTTCCGTGAGGCCGGCTTCGAGGGAATTCAAATCAAATTGAGAATGAGATCCGGTCTGTTCTGTCTTCCGACGAAGAGCTTGGATTGCGTTGCAATCAATGCCATGCTCGTTTGCAAGAAAACCGTACTGGCTGGAAACAACCACGATGCGGCCGATCCCCAAGCTTTCAACCGCTTGAGCGAACGTTGCACCAACGCATCCGAATCCTTGTAGCATAAGACGAGCATGACCAACAAGACTCGGATTGGTCCGGACCAAAAGCTGCCGGAGGGTCTTGGCCATCACGTAGCCCACAGAGAAGTCCCTCACGGACCAACCAAGACCGTCGATCTCTTCCTGGAGAAGGCCTTCGACATCAATTTCAGCAGACGGAGAGTAACTGAGATTGCGAAGCAGTACGTCCAGGGCAGTGTTTGTCCCCTCGACACAGAAGCTCCTGCAATGCTCATCTATAGTCTCATGACTGGTATTGAGATCCCCGCCAGTCGCCCAGTATTGGGATATGACCGTAGAGTTATCGCGAATGAACCGTCGCAGGACTCCAGCGGCCCTCGGGTCGCTGTGCTTGAATCGAATACCACCCTTGGCGCCAACAATCTGTGGCTGGGAAGAGACTGCCAGCTTTGCACTCATGGTGTGCGCGACGTCGTAGACCTCGTCTCGTGTCGCATGCTCGTGCATGAATAATCCGCCCCCAGAGAGAGTAGGCTTGGGTGAATCGATGACTACCCACCCTTCCGCAGGGGTTTCGTCATCTTTCCAATACCAAACACAATAACCGTGTTCTGCTATGTAGAAAGTGACATTTCCATTGACCCGCTTGGACGTCAAAGAATTGGTGTTGGTGGATGCCGGCTCGAGAAAGGTCATTTTGGTTGTTGCAAATAAGAGTGCAAAAGATTTGATTCTGTGATATTGTCTGAAAATGGCTGAAACAATTTTGGTGACCGAAAAAGTTGCAAACGTTGAAACATTCGACAGCTTCTAATTGAGTTTATAGGTCAAAATATGCGGCGGTCGCGATAAATCCTTGTGGCGACTTGCGATCGATCTTCACTACACATGCGCCCTCGGTCGACTTTGCGGCCGCCGGGGAAAAGAAGGAACAACGCAAACCTCCGAAATGCATCTTGTATGAGGGACACCATCCGGCGTGGGCCTGATTTACGCCGATAATGTCAAGCTATTGCGGAGTATCTGCATCTCTGTTCCCGGCGCAATTCTGGAAGATAGTCGGAAGAAACCTGTACACGCATCAATAAAAATTCCGATAGCATCTCAAGACGGTAGGCAAATATTAGAGCGGCCATAAAAGCAAACTCGAACAGACGTGCTGAGAGCGCAACTTGAGACACAACTGGTATGCACAACAACAAACAAGAACGAGTAGGGGCTCTTGCGGAAGTGCCAACAACTTACAACATGACGACCCCGGAATACAAAAAAGCAAAAATTGCTTACACGGCCATGATGGCCGACATGGTTACCAACAATCTTCCTGTTGAGGGCTTGCGAGCTGCAATAAGATCATTATTGGTGGCGTGCCCCGAGACCGCGGAAGTGTTTGAGATGGCAATACAGAAGTATATCCAGGAAGTCGTCCTACCGGCACATCGGTCATATGACGGGGACTCCAATCTCGCCCACCTGACAACAACTCAGCAAACTCTCCGCTGCATGATCGGCTGTGGCCTCTGTAACGAGGCGTTGCCCCTCGCCAGCAGTCTCGCCGCGCAGTTCCTCCATCTAGCCATAGATGCAGGGTACGACAAAGCCCATCTCTACGATGCCTTGGTATCTATAGATGTAGATATCGTGCAAGTCATTACAGCGCTAGAGAAAATGGTGCCACTAGAGAGGGGAGTCAGAGCTCTATCGAGCGAACAGCGCCGCCTCGTAGAGGATCTCCATGACGAGCTGTTGGATTGCCAAGAGCTCGCCCTATTACGAGGCTACGATTATCCCTTTACGAGAGCTCTGGGCGCAGCAGCAGATGTTTTGGGTCTCCAACATGCCAAAGATACGGAGGCTTTCGCGAAGTCGCTGACCGCAAGCAGCAGGGACCCTCAAGTATTTCCAGAGACTTTTGAGCTGAATGGTACAACTCTACCCAGGATATTTTCTGGGCTCTGGCAGCTTTCCAGCCCCGCTTGGGGATCTGCATCCACTCAGATGATGAATGCGCAACTTGGAAAGCATGTTCAAAGCGGATTCACCGCATTTGACACGGCAGATCATTACGGTGACGCCGAGCTTACCTTGGTGAGTCATTTCCTCCCATCACCTCTGAAGATGGAGCGTCCGCTTACAGTTCAAGGGACGGTTTCGATTAGCACATGCTTACGGCAGTTCCATTTTCTCGGCCACCAAATATTGCTTCTTCAAGCCAGCGGCGATCTCTCCTGCTGTTGTTGAGGCGAATGTCACCGAGAGATGCCGAAGGCTCGGACAAAATGTGGTGGACATGATACAGCTCCATTGGCAATTCGTGCATCTCTCATATCCATATCACGCTCCATCAAGCACTTACTCAAAGGAAGTATCGTTTCTCACCGCGTCTTAGTACTCTGATCCACAATATCTGGATGTGCTACGATATTTGGCACAGGATGAACGAGTCGCCACACTTGGTCTGTGCAACTTTGACACAGAGCATCTCGAGATGGTGCTACACAGTGGCATACAAATACACTCCAACCAAGTTCAGGTACGAACGATGCAATGATTTACTCTTGGCTTTCATTCTCATACTGAGAAAAATCACAGTTCTCTCTGGTGGATAGCAGACCTACGGTGCGGATGGGAAACGTATGTGAGAATCACAAAATCAAACTTCTGGCGTATGGATCTCTTGTAAGTGACAGGGATAAGATTCCATTTACCTCATGAAACTGATGAGTCCACCAAGTGCGGCGGCTTTCTTGCTGAGAAATGGATCGGCATGGCCGAGCCAGGGCCATGGGACAGCTCGATCACGCCAAGTCAGAGAAAGGTTCGTCGTATAGTGATGTGTGTGTGTCTTGATGGTTCGCTGACAAGTGGTAGTATCTTGGCATGATTCGTTCTTGGGGAGGCTGGGCGCTTTTTCAGGACCTACTCCACGTCCTGAAATCGATTGGCACCAAGCACTCCGTGAGCGTGTCAAACGTGGCTATCAGATGGGTTCTCGACTACCCTTACGTCGGAGCTGTCATTGTTGGTGTTCGCATGGGTATCTCTGAGCACACGGATGAGAACTTGAAGAGCTTGGGCTGGCATCTAGATGAGCAGGATCAAGCAGAGATTGGAAAGGTCCTGGATAGGAGCAGGAGATCAGAAATGTTCGATGAGATCGGTGACTGCGGAAACGAGTACCGGTAAAGCGTTGCGATGGTGGAACGCCACTACGCATGTTTTCAATTATCCATGCCATGATTTGGCGACAAATGATACTTCCATGTTTTGCTTCTTTGTTCTAACTTTGACTACATGTGGACGATCGCGTACTTTCGCATGGTCATTCTCATCGTTGACCTAGCGATTACTACCAAAAGAAATTACAGTCAATTATGAAAAGTTCAACCAATGATGAACTAGAAAATATTCGTTTGCCTTTTCTGGTTCAAAATCTATGAAATCGTGCTGCGGGAACAACTGGTAGCCTGCAGTTGCTCGGAAGTAGGATTCAACATGGGTACGCTAGATGGTCGTCTATCACATCTTGTTCCTTGAAACTTGGGCCTTTTCGTCAATGAATCAACTGGCTGGGGGCGAGTACAGTGAAGCATACTGTAGAATAGACGATGGTAGGGGGTGAAGCGTATTGAGACTGATCTCTAGCTTTCTTTTCTGCTATTGAAGCGAATTTGATTTGTTCCGAGGTAGAGTTCTTGTTAAACTCACGCGCAAGTCAGCATCTATGTTCTACAAAGAACTCTTATAGCGGTCATGGCAGTGTTTTCGAAAATGCAAGCGAAATCATGGACCAAACTATACCTTTCCCACTTGCATAATGAAAAAGCTCTCGTTCGAACACAGTCACGATTGGACGGAACGACCTTGATCACAAGCAAAAGACCCGTGCCACTCGGAGCATTCTCCCATCACAACTACAGAATACTCCGTACCTACGTATGGTACGACTTTTTGAACCGGGGGCCTTTCCATGGTGCCAGTAATCCTCCGACTGACCTCTGCGCTGTCGTCGAGCCTCTGGCTTTGACCGACGAGTTGTTGATGAATATCTTACGCATGCCGTATTTTCTCAGATGATGGTCACGACGGCTTTCTCCGAGGTACATTTCTGCTTCATAGATGGGTTCGATAACTTTTTTCTCTCCGATTTTCGACGTGTCGGCGAATATGAAATCCCCCGTGGAGCCTGGCTTGCCGGTGACAGATCCCCGGATTGTAGAATCACAAGGAAGGCAATCACCATAGTCAATTATCTCCTAGAATGCACGCTGCTCGAGGTGGACAATTTCTGTTTATTGGAATAAAACACAACACCTTGCCATTTCCGATCCAATTCTTTGCTTGTTATTACTCCCCCCGATTGATCGAAAATCGAATAGCTCTTGTACAGTAGCAATGAATTGTTCTGGCGAACAGAATCTTGGGATCGCCATGGCTGGGCAAAGGATTTCAGCCAACCCGACATCTCCTTACGCGCTGAATCAGCGCAGGGAAGAATGTCTCCTCGACAACGATCCATTCTCTTGCCGGACACCATCCGCTCTATCACCCATCAAACCAGGGGATCGTATCAAGTTCTTAATAGTCGGAGTCGGGATGGGAGGGATTATGATCGCGATTAAGCTTTTGCAGGCAGGGTTCTCCCTTGACCAAATCCTCCTTGTCGATGCCGCCAGTGGTGAGTCCCTTCTTGTCCTTTACATCCCATCCCACAATTTCCTTCCGGGCCAGAATCATGCCAACCACCGGAAGCTTCGAAACTGCCATTCCTGAACGATGCCCACATTTCCTCAAGCCATTTTTCTTGCTTCGAGTATTGCCGACACTAACGCCATTGAAGACATTGGAGGCACATGGTACTGGAATCGGTAACGCGCACCCCCATGAGCCCCATTTTTCTTTGAGATGCAAATACTGATTTGCTCCCAGCTACCCAGGTCTTCATTGCGATGTCGAATCATACATTTATCTACCTTTCCTGGAAGAGATGGGCTACATGCCAAGCCAAAAATATGTTTCGGGGGAGGAAATACGATCATACCTCGGCGTATTGGTCAGAAAGTACGGTATCGAAAAAGCTATTTCGTTTCGTACCCACGTCGATTCTGTGCGCTGGAGCCCATCCGCAAGTAGTTGGAGAGCCGAGATGACAGTCGAACGTGGTACTTTGCGGAAAGAGAGACAACGCATGTCGATAATGAGCAGTTTCGTACTACTGGCCACGGGCTTGTTCTCCAGGCCAAATGTGCCCCAGTTGCCTGGTATCAGTGGTAAGCAGCCTTTCCAAGTCATAATCGATTCCCGACTTCAAGTGACAGAATACAAATCTTCAGCTGCTTTTAAGTGGTGGTTGCCCTCCTCTTCCTTTCCACCCATCCTATGATTCTACATTTTTCTTTCTACCTCACGGCAGATACTGATACACAAACTTGCTAGATTTCAAAGGCGACACGTTTCATACCGCGCGGTGGGACTATAACATCACTGGTGGGTCGGAAATGGACCCGTCCTTGCACAGATTGCATGACAAGAGGGTTGGTATCATTGGGACGGGATCTACCGCCGTTCAGGTCATACCGGAACTCGCAAAACATGCTAGAGAGCTTTTCGTCTTTCAGCGTACGCCTTCGCAGGTCAATCCACGGGATCAACGCGACACCGACCCCGAAGAATGGCGCAACGTGATTGCAGCCCGTCCGGGATGGCAGAAGCGCCGGCAGGAGAACTTCTCAGAGCACATTTCTCTGGGCGCTCCTGATAACCACGAGGACCTCGTTGGCGATCAGCTGAGCAGACTGAAGACTTTTTGCATTCTTCTCGGCAGCGAGACTTTTGGCGCCATCACTCCGGACAAGGTCGCAGCGCACATCGATGAGATGATGGAACGAGACGCCGGCCATCTCGCAAAGGCTCAAGCTCGAGTCTGCGAGATCGTAGGCGAACGAGAGAAAGCGGACAAGCTATTGCCAAGATATCCAAGCTGGTGCAAAAGACCGACATTCAGCGATACCTATCTCCAGGCCTTTAACAAGCGTAATGTGCATCTCATCGATACTGGTGGGCGGGGAATTACAGGGGCTACTGAGCGTGGTGTAATGGCGGGCGGGAAAGAGTATGCTGTCGACGTATTGATCTTCAGCACCGGCTATCGTTCGTTCATGATGGCTTCAGCGAACTCGGCGGCGTCGTTCGGTCTTGAAATTCGGGGCACCGGAGGGCAGACGCTGGAGGACAAGTGGGCGGCAGAAGGTGCAAGTACGCTCCATGGATGCGCCACTCATGGGTTCCCGAATCTCTTCTTTCTAGGCCCTTGCCAGGCTGGCGCGTCTCCAAACTTTGCACATAGTCTCGACGTTCTCAGCAGTCACATATCCTTCATCATCCAACAAGCCCATGACACGAAGGGCACAGGCAGAGGAGAGGAAGTCGTGGTGGAGATATCGGCGGATGCAGAAAGGGAATGGGTTACCAGAATAGGGCAGGGTGCAGGACTGTTCACGCCTGCGGCCGCTTGCCAAGGTTTGCAACTCGGATTTACGGAGGACAGGCAAGCGGGCGCCGGACGAGACTGGCAGCAGCTGCTGAAGCGAGCTAGAAATGGCCCTTGGCCGGGCGGCATGATCCATTACATGCGGACATTAGACGAGTGGCGCAGTGACGGCCAGCTTAAGGGCGTCGAGGTGAATGCGGAACCGCTTTACGATGCAGAGCCCGCTAGACAAAGGCCTCAGACTTCGCAAGTCTTGCCTTGAAGCAGACGTTATGTACAACATACTGTGGAGATATCGTGAGACCTGGGTTTGCCAAACCTGGTTGGATGTTTGATTTACTTTTTAGTATACCCACCAGTCGAAACCTTGTTCTGTGGCCCCCGGCCCCGAACCAATGAGTGTACAGCATGAGGGCGGGCCGACCCGATCGGGCCCCGAACAAATCCCGGTCCAGCCTCAAGTTGCTACTACTATATGTACTGTGTATCTACCATACACAGTAATGGCATTGGGTCTACGTACATACACATACGTAGTCCTCCTTGCATTCAGACTGCCAGGCATTCATTCCTACTTGGGTACCTACCTAGTATAGCGCTAGCCATGCGTCATACTGCATAATCTGTACAGTGACAAGGTCGCGTGCTCGCTTGACAAGATTCTGCAGCAGAATGCAATGCTGCCCGCTGCCCCTATTTGTATCCACATGCCACGATTCCTGCAGGGACCTCCCGCGGGTTGCGGAAGGCATGTCCAAGGATGGTGATTTTCACGATGCCAAGCCTGTTTGTACTTTCTTGGTCTGTCTCATCTGATCTGAGGCTGCGCAACCATCTCCCCAATGCTCTTCTCCTCGGATCTCAAGTGCTTTGCATCTATAGATTGGCAATGGTAAAGCTCCGTTGCGAGAGCGAGACCGAAATGATTCGTTGTTACTCCGTGTGTCCGCTGAGTAATGGCATCAAGTAGCAGCATCAGGATGCCGCCCTCGCACTTGTGGTTTGTCCTCCCAAAGACTGATGATGGGGAACTGCACAGGACAAAAACGGCATGTGAAGTCACTCGATGCCTTCATTACGATGTACAGAGGTCGCTATCATTAATCCTGATCGTACAGCACTCGAACTGGCGGGAAGAGGCTCGGCTATGCTCGCGCGTACATGAATTTTAGGCCAGAATGACAGGGATGGGAACTTGGGAAGGGGTCGCACAATCGAACATCTTTCGACTCTTCTCGCGGCACTGCCTCACTATTGAAGTGTTTTGATCCTTAGCAGCGACGCCTTTACGGACTCTATGATACTATATTCCCCGTTATGACCGGCTCCGTCGGCCATGCGCGTCCCCAACGCTTTGAACAGGAATGCGCACTGATGTCTCTGGAGGAAGCCAGTCGTAAGTTTCCCAACCTCGCCGCTTGTGCTTGTAGAAATACACAACATTCTGGGTAGTCCGAGTAATTGTTCAACCGGCTCGATCTGTCCCTCCATCAGCTGCACGAGCGTTCGTCCCAGGATATTCTTCTGTTCGGGCACCACCACACCCGCAAGCGACAATCCGGGCGCTGCGTGCAGCATATACCCCTTCACTGCGGGGCTCTGAGAGATCTGTCTGTTGATTTGCGAGGCCGTTTGATCATATATAGCTGCGAACTGCAAGTAGCAAGACAGTGCAATTACTCCTGCCGCAGCATCCACGTCTAATTCGTGTTGATGGACGTTTCCCGCTTGAGCTCCTTGCAAGCGTTCCAAAATTTCCTTGTACTCAGCCATCATTTTACACGTGGGAGTGAGTGGGTTGAATCTTGGCGGTCTACCGAGCATCTCGTCTTGGCTGGTTTCCTCTGGCCATGAAGGACCAAAATGCAGGTAGGTTGTCAAATCGCACTCAATCGATTTGATATGGTACAGGTGTCTCGAGAGCCGATGCTGCAACTGGGATAACTGGCAACATGGGTCGCTATCGTAGGCCATGTCCCCTGGTAGTGTGAAGTCAGTGTGAAGTTGCCTGTTCGACTCATGCCGCGAAGGAACTAGTCCAGGGATGGGGTCTAGATCATCCAGATTGATCGGGTAGCCACTAAGAAAATCGTCCATCGAGACCTGAGGAGAAGAACCCGAGAACCCGTCGTCCAAGGTGAGGGATGGGCACAGGCCCGGGAAATCTTGTCCCATCTCCGCGGGCAACCCAGAGAAGGTGTCGTCCGCATCCGCATCAGCATCAGCATCATTATCGACATCGGCATCAGCGTCAGCGTCAGCATCAGCATCGTAGGCTCTGGATTGGCTTTCTGGCGTGATGAATTGTCCCGGGCAGGGATCTTGATTCGAGCCTGCGGACTTCTGCCTGGCTTGTTGATTTGGCTGGGTTGGCCGTCGACCGGGACGTTTTCGTGGACTTGCTGTGCATCGAAGCCCGAGCGAGCTACACCTGACGCATGACCCAGAAGGACTTTGAACATTCCGAGAGCACTTCAGCTTCTGATCGCGACAACGATCGCAGGCTGCTCGAAGATTGGGGACAGTGGGTGACAAACATGAATCATTGGTAGATGGCATTGTGAAATATGGTCTACGCCCAATTGGCTAGTTCGGTTGGTAGAATGGAAATCATGAGTCATGAGAGATATGATTCCAGATGATTGACAGCAAAGTCTGAGAGTAGCACGACTATATAGCGTGCCTGTTTGACTATTGATAACTGAATATCTAGAACATTATCCATCCGTGGACAAAAAGACACATCGACAAGCCCGTTTATACTTTCTGAAGCCTTTGGCCCCCTTGCGTCGACCAAGAAGAATGGGATGTTTACCATATGAATGAAGGACCAGGTGTGACTCTGCTTGTCGACGACGATATCCCCAGGAACGCATGTCATATCAGTCACTACCCTCATTGGTCATTGGCAGTACCGGGATTCATAAGGCACCCTGCAAAGTTTTGAGAACAGCCCGAACAGCGATCCACAATATGCTCTTCACCAGAGCTGAACACGCCATTGGCATGGAATCCGTGCTCGAACTGCCCACCTACGCCAAGCGCCAGAGTCTCGAGTTTTGAGGTCACATCAAATGCCGACATGGTGTATACGTCGGGCTGGAGAATTCGATTAGGCGCTGATCATGAACCTTGAAAACCTTCTATCTCTAGTCCCTGTTTTGACTTCCCCATGGCATGATGAAATTGAGACATCGGGAAGTATTGTAAGAACGTTTGATCAGTAAGAGAAAAAAGGCTCTTAGCCAAGGCTTCTCGTTTATAGGATCACGGACCATCAAGGCACCATCACAATTAATAGCACAACAGCTACAAACCAGGTCGGGTCCTTCCTTATATCAGAGTATATCATTACAAAGAGGAAAGGAGAAGAGAAATCAATGCCAAGGAACTCGTGTCAAAAGCCAAGCATTCGTATATAGTGGCCGGCTTTTTTACTTTGTCGCTCATGTCTGACTTGTTGACGCCCATAGAGTGTGAGCCGGACGAAAGGGATCGGTAGTTCCTTAACACCTACGTCTGGACTTCAGCCAGTTTACGGTTGGCGCGGAAAGGGACTTCGGCATATTTATCGTTGATCCTGTAGGTTCGGCCTATTTGACCCTTGTGGTAGATTCCGCTGTCAAATCTTATTCGGCGCAAACTGAACTGCACTGACTGTGAGCAACCAGAAGATATAGCGATTACTGCCTATCCCTTTTCTCCGGCTGGAACTGTTCGGAGTATTTCAGCATAACATAATATTGGATAGTTAAACGGCCGAGCCATTTATCTCAAATGGGGCAATGTATTTCAAAGTCGCCTGTTTTTTTTTGTTTTTTTCGTGAAATTGTTTGTTTAAACCTTGACGAATCAAATAAACTTCTACAAGAGCCATACTAGGCAAAATCCAAATTATCATTACTATTTACGAAATAAAAAAAACCTATTAATTAAATTATATAAGCTGATAAACTTATATTAATTAACATTAAACTTTTCCTTTTGCGTTTTTTTAGTTATAACTTTTTGTCACGTCTACCACTATGCCAGCAGTGCCAAAAGTAAAGCTCCACAATAGCAGCTAGGCTATCGTAATATACGTGTAGACCATGTCACACTTTTGTATTTAAACAATTCGTATATAATATTGTTGTTTTCTTTTTTTTTTTAAAAAAAAAGGGCTATTAAAAAGCTGCATATTATTCTGGAAATACATTCTAAACTTCTCAGACAATCAAGGTCTCGGAAAACCTCGCCTATATTCCGAAGTGTGGACATAATGCTCCGAAACATGGATGACCCTTAGGCCTTCAACTAAGGTAAATCTCAATTATCACAAAAACCATTGACACAATATGTGTTCGATCAACAAAGACTTCATAGATGATCAGCAACCACCACACTAGAATAATTGATTGACTTTAATAGAGAAGGGTATTCTAGTACTATTCGATTATCATTTCAACCTCAAACACATTTTTCTATCTGATCAGGCCCGTCTCGTCAAACACCAAATACGATGGCGAAAGATGCAGCATCAGAAGACCTCTCGGCCTTAGTTCAAGAGCTAGCCCAACTGACTGCAGCGGATTACAGCCCAGGAGCGGGATTTTCCAGTCCCGAGGCGAAGCAGACGTTCACGGATATCGTCGACAACCTCGGCGCACACGCGCGTGATCCGGCCGAGAATATCTATTACCTGGCCACGAGAAACGCTCAAAGCTCGGCAATCCGCTGCGCTATACAATTGGGCATTTTTGAGATTCTGGCGGGCTCCAACTGCCCAATGAGTGCGGACGAAATCGCAAAGTCTACTGGAGCTGATACGGTCCTGGTCGAGCGCCTCATGAGGACCCTCGTGGGCTGTGGCATCTTTTCGCAGGCCGACACACGCTCCTTTAAGCCCAACAGACTGGCGAGAGCGTTTTCAGATCAACACAACCGAGACATGTTTCAGCAACTATATGATTTCATCGGGAAGGGGGCCTATGTGCTCCACGAGTTCCTGGAAAGCACCGGATGGAAGAACCCCGAGAGTTACGAGCAATCTGCCATAAATCTGGGGCTGGGAATCTCCCGGGCGGGCTTTTGGGAGTGGCTTTCCGCCGATGCGACACGACAAGCACTTTTCAACAGCGCCATGCAGAGCCAGCCCGGCGCTGTCAATGTTGCCGCAATTTACGACTTTGAGCGAGAGCTCAATCGAGACACCATCGGGCCAGATGATGTGGCTGTCGTCGATGTGGGAGGTGCACGCGGCCACGTCTTAGTCACAATCAGGCAGGCATTTCCAGGTCTGAAAGGCCGCCTGGTCTTGCAAGAACAGGCAGCTGTGGTCCAGGAAGCAATCGCTCAGGGTCTACCTGGTTATATCGAGCCACAAGCCGCGTCCTTTTTCGAGACGAATCCGACCCGGAATGCCCGCGCGTACTACTTCCGCCGAATTTTCCATGACTGGTCCGATCCGATGGCGGTCAAGATTTTGTCCAACACCGTGGCAGCCATGGGTCCGAAGAGCCGCGTGCTCATTGCCGACATAATGATGCCGCAGACCAAGGCCCCTTGGTATATGGCAGTTCAAGACCTGAACATGATGGTCATTGGTGGCATCGAACGTACTGAGGAGCAATGGAGATCTTTGTTGACCAAGGCGGATCTTTCGCTCACCAAGATCTGGAAGACCCAAGGAAGCCACCATGTAATTATCGAGGCTCATTTGCGTGTATAACTATCGTACTGACGTAGGTAGTGCCCACCGCAGACAACCTGCTCGGGTATATCAGGCTGCGCCTGAGCACCTCTCTTTTGTAGCTCTACAAGTATGAACTCAGACTTCCTTCCAAGCTCTTCGTTCCCGTTTTCCCCCAAGCCTTGTTTAGCCGAGTATACTCAACACAAGATTCGATGCGGTCTGCAGCATATTACAGACTGCAACGGCATACTCTGGATGTGCGGAGACGGCGAACTTCATGCAGTGACCGTGAACAGATGAGTGTATGTATATGCCACGGTCGCCATGCATGAGGAATCCGCCCTCGTCCCAGGCGTCGGGATGGTCCGAGTCTTCAACAGGCACGAATCCGATCTTGAGACTCTGCTCTGCGCCGCCGCGACGAGTCGCATTCCAGATGCGAGTGCGGAATAGTTCTGGCGAGTCGCAGTGATTCTCGTCAGTGACAGCCTGGTCACGTTTCAAAGCCCCACGGAGCGCGTAGAGGTGATTTACAAAGCCAAGTCCCCTCGAAGTTTCCGATACAGCTCGCGCGTGCGACGTCGAGGCTGCATCGAACAGTGACCGGAGACGGCTAACTCTATCATGGCTCACCATGCCACTCTTGTCGTCTGCTATGACTGCGGAAGCCTCCTCCAGGAATGATCGAACTGCAGGGGAGACGGTCTGTACCCAGTCTATACGACCGTGGAGGAAGCTGCTTAGCGATACGATCTCCCAAGCCGGCCGGATCTTCCCATCTGCAAAGTATACCGCAAGTAATGCCACAAGATGGGCAGTGGCATGAGGGGATGCGCGGAGAGCACGTAGACTTTTAGTTCCGAGATTCTCGAAGGTGACATATTGGTGGTCGACGTAGTGATATGACTTGAGTTGAAACTTGAGATCCTGTATACGCTTGAGCAAGACGGGTGACGGCCGCCAAATGTGTTCGCGAAGCGGACAAACACTGCTCGGTGTGACTGACTCCATGTCATGATGGGCAAAAATTTCGTGATTGACTCGCTGGTGAAGCGTGCGAACATCAAGGAGGTCGAGCTTTGTATGCTCGTAGACACCTGCCGACAATCCATTCGCGGCCACCACAAACTGGACAGTCTTATCTAGCCATCGGTTGGTGAATGGTTGCTCTGGGTTACCGATCAGGAACTGTGTGTGGCGCTCTCCCGAACTCGTAGGCGACTCATCGTCTAAACACACTACAAACATGGCCGAGTTGATCGCCGCTAGAATAGAAGCATTCTCTGGGTTCGTCTGAAGTTCTTCTCGGGCCTAAGACACGAAAAAGTCAGTGCTAAAGTCCTGAAATCTGGATAGAACGGATGGTTATAGAATATACCTGAAACCAAGCGCCTCGATCGCTGGCTGTCAGAGTGCAAACATCTGGTAATGGGATGTCGGACAGGCCGATAGCCTGTTCGAACGCTGCATGCACGGCAGATAGATCTAGGCGTGCGCCCACGCCGGGCAAAGTCAATTGGAAGATGTGACCGCGCCTCAAGATCACAACACTGGAGGTGGGATGATGGCGCTCCATGCGGTCCATGTAAGCACCAGGGAGTCGAGTTGACCAAAATAGCCAGTCGTGAGCTTTGCCAGCAACAGGCTGCCCTCGGTGGCTTCCCGGTGACACTTGACTGGGAATCAATTCGTACGCGTATCGCGCCGCTGCGACTGTCAAAATGGCGGCACGTAGTGATTGAGTCTGTGCTGGTGCATCTACCGGGTGGCCGACGGAGAACTCGCTGTAGTCCTGGAGTGGCTCGCGGCGCCGGAGATATAGTTCTTCTTCCCAGTTATCCGCCATCTCAGCTGGACTTGATTTCTCAACTTTCTGCTGTAGCGAGGGGCCAATTTCTTTCAAGAATGCGAGGACAGCCTTTTCGGTGGTGTCCTGCTCTTTCGGAGAGTCCAAAGCACGCCGAGACTCCTGGAATCTGCGAAGAGTGTCTTCGAGCGCGGGGATAGGCAGTAATGGCAGGTTGCTGTCCTGACTCCATCCATTTAGATTCGTCGTCGTCGCATCGCTTTCGGGTATTGCACCTTGCTGGTGCATTTCAACCTGTTCTTGGACGTCTTGATCTGCGCTGCCCCGATGGCCGAGGACAATTCGAGAGCGTAATGCCACTTTCTTTCCCAGTGCTCGAATAGTCTGGTCGTCCATGATCTCAGAAGACTGTATTGGAGCATCGAACTCACGCATCAGCCAGTTGCGTAGCTCAATGGCCACGAGAGAATCCATTCCAAGCTCAAGTAGTGAGCCATGGCGATCATCGATACGCGAGACATCAACAGAGATGAGTTTCACCAAGCGGTCACAGATAGCGGCGCTGATGAAGTCAAGGACCATTTCATCGTCTCCACTCGCTACGACCTCTTTGAATGATGCGACTTTAGACGTTGGTGTCGATGTTTCCCTGCCTGGCAAGGTTGCGTCAGAATTGCGGCGAATGTGGCTGAACATGGGCGACTGAATGTTTCCGTTATGAGATATTGCTTTGGATAGAGACTCGGCGTCGAATCCAATAATGGCTTGCGGAACATGATGGCGACCTTCGGAGCACCCAAGTGCATGGTCCAGGAAGCGTAGTAGCTCATCGTGCTGAATGGCCCTCAAGCCAGACCGGCCGAGGCCGCGAAGTCTCGCATCGTTCTCCGCCGTGTGTACTGCATCTTCGATCCAACCTATGTTGAGGGAAACGTAACAGCAGGTGTCCTTCTGACGGGCTTGGGCCAAGGCGTCTTGAACTGCATTGCCTGCATTGTAATTCGCCTGGCCACTGGCACCGACGATGTTCACCGCAGAGGAAAGCATGATGAAGAACTCCAACGATGCAGTCTTGAATGCACGTTCAAGTGCCAGTGTTCCTTGTACTTTGACCACACTCGCTAAGGAGAACTCATCATAGGTCATCGTACTCAATGGACGGTCCTGTATAGATAGAGCGTATTAGCTCCAGATATGATAATCATGTCGCGGAAAGCGGGGTATTGTAATTAAGGCTTGATGAGAGACTTACCTGGAGGATTGCTGCGGAATTGATGACACCTCTCACTGGCGGAATACCCATGTCTCTTAGGGTCGCAGCGGCTTGTTGCACACTACGCTCAGATGTGAGGTCACACTGAAGACAATAGAGGCGACAGCCTGGCTGAATAGCTTCGAGCTGTGCCTGCAATGCATTTCGGTCATTCTCTTCCAGTACTTTCCGTGAAAGCGTGACCAAATGCTCGCCACCACGTTGCGCCATGAGAGTTAGGAGGCGGCGACCCAGATCGCCCAGCCCGCCAGCGATCACGTAGGAGACATGACCATTGACCCATTGGCCACTGGTTTCGTCTTGTGCAATCATGGCCCTCACCATGGAGCTTTTCTGAACGGTTATTACAGTTGTTTCGCCTTGAACCCTCTGCATTCGTTTCAATACCTCTCCGATATGTGCTACGTCACGGGAGTATATCTCAATGCCACTCAGTAGAAGATGCTTGACTATAGTGGTGACACGACTTAACAGCCCGGAAATCAATTCAGGACGAGACTTCAGCAAGCTTTCTGTATCGAAGTAATGTGCAGATGTGTTGGGTGGCAGCTTGTTATGCCAATCCATTGGCAGACGACCTGAAGAGGCCCAAGAAACCACACAGCCAAAGGGCTTCAGATGGCCAAGAGCTTTGGTTGGAAAGGCAGTCTCCGTAATGGTGATGATGGCATCCAGTTGGCCTAGTAAGATAGGATAGGATGGCCGCAGACTTGAGCGACGGCCCACGAATATATCATCGAATGCAAGGCCGAGTGTATCCACGAGCTCTCGGGCTTCTTTCTGATCGATCGCTGTTGCAACGACGCGTGCACCAGAATCTTTGGCTGCTGCTGCCATAGCACGCCCACGCATCGTCAAAGCGCCGTGTATCAAGACAGTTCCTCCTGGAGAGATTTGGACAAGTCTGTCGAGGATGTAGGAACTCCCCAGCATATGCAACAAAAAGCCCGCCACTTGCAATGTCGACTCAATTGGAATAAGGCTGGCAAGATCCTCGTGGACACGGATGCGATTCGCCGCTGCGATGGAACCAATTGCCATAACCCGATCTCCCGGAGATAACTTTGTCATAGATGTGCCAACATGGGAGATGGTTCCCATATACTCACCAAAATCGCCTGTCAGATGTGCTTCCGACATAGCGAATGCCTCGGTCTCGATCTGCACCATGTCTGCTGCCAATGGAGTACTGAACGTGTCATCTCGTACGAACAATCCACTATCGGCTTGACTATCGCAAGAGAGCACCAGCGGGTGGTCAGAGTCTGCAAAATAGCAGTCCTCTATGCCGAATTGTCCGTGGTGATCGTTGACTGCAAGGTTCAATTGGTTGTCGGGGAGCAAGCGTGGTATCAGGACACTACCATCCTTGCGCATCCAGTATTCACGCTCCCGGACGGACTCGTCACTCTGTACGGTGAAGTACTCCAGACAGTCTACAATCATATTTGACAGCTGCTGGCTTTCGAGTTTCTCAATATCTGCATGTATCGTTGTCAAGCGGAGATGCTCGTTTTCGGCGTGCGCTGTACGAGCTACGCCGACAATCTGGTGGAATGACAGTGGCTCAGCTGGACTGACCCATAAGATCCGGGCCGCTTTCTTGAGTAATTCGATGACCGCTTCGAAATAGTGCGGGTCTGATACGAATGGCTCAGCTTGGTCGTCGACTACGAGGAAGCACGTTTCGGCCTCGTTTTCCGCGTTGACTGCTTCCACATCAAATGTGGTCGACGTGAACCCGGGAGACAGCCCGTGCAGTCGAGACTGCAAGTTCTGAGCCCAGGAACTGATTGGCTGCTCATCAGATTTTCTGAGCATGCAAAGCTTTTCCGGGAGTTCTTTGATTTTGTCCTTCTTGGGCTTCGTAGCAGTGATGGTCGTAAACCCGTCTTGATCACAGCAGATCGACTCCACTTCCAAGGGACTTGTTGCTTTATGCAGCGCTTTTGACCAAGTATTCTTTTCGGGACCCAGGCACCCACTTCGAAAGAATACTCTTCCACTTGGCTTCAACAAAGTAGAAGCCTGCTTCAATGACTTCTCATTGGCGACAAGGATGATATCGTAGAGATATAGCTCGGACACTGCCTCAGCTACAATGTCTCCCGCATTGCCGACGCGACTGGGAACAGATCGGGCTTCAAGTATCTCTTGTATGTCAAGACGATGCTCCATATCGGCGTCGGAAAAGTCAAACGCAGCTAAGCGACAGCGGTGGGCAATGGCAGCAGTGACGAATGATAGAGAAAATTCTCTGCAACCAGCACCGAGCTCGAGCACAGACGTAGAAGCGTTCTTCAGACAGTAGTTGCCAACGACGTCCTCTAATCTCGCAGGCGAAGGCGATGCGTCTTTGTTGATGAAGTCTACGTCGGGTATCCAGTCAAGCTTATAACAGATACCCTCGGTAACTGTCGGGTCCGAACTGACAATGTTCTTATCGCCCAGGCTTCGCATTTCAACACCAGACGCTGCCAAAACGGGCATAAGCTCTGATTCAACAAAGATATCGGCATGTGCAGTACGATTTCCCCCCGACTTCAGTGTTGTGAGGGCTTTCAAGATGGATCCTGGGTCCCTCGGCATTGCATCCGTGCCTGAGACCAAAAGCTCATCAATATGGGTCGGCATTACAGAGCCACGGCCGAGCCGCCTTTCAACAAGCGGTAGAGCTGTGTGAAGCAAGATATCAAGCGTGGACGGGTGGATCAGATGGGGCGCTTGGTGTCGCTCCGGCATGATGGAGGCAACGTCAGGTATCGTCACTGTGGACAGGGCCTGCGATGCGTCGGGTGCGGCCGTGAAAGATCGAATACCGTTGAAAGTAGGGCCGTAGACGTTTCCCACTTCAGAGAAACTCTTGTAGAGTTCCTCGTGATCTATCGCCTCGCCCACAAACTCTGACTGCTGGGCCAAGAAGGAGTCGACTGGTGCTGGCCCGACCAAACTTTTGTTGTCTATCAAAACAGCCTCGACCAACCCCGAGCAATACTCGTTCCAATGGCCTTCTGTAAAGGCAGCGATTTGAAAAGAGAACCCGTATTCCAGACCTGGTTGTGGAACCAGGCTCAGCTGGATTTCAACGCGTTGTGGCATGCCTGGTATGATGAGTGCGCGAAGAAACGAGACATCATGAAAGGCCAGAGTTTCCAACTGTTTCAACGGGAAGTGTTCGCTGCTTAGTTGTCGCATGGCTTCGGAAGCCATGCACAAATACGCCGAACCAGGAAAGATTACAAGACCGTCCACGATATGATGCGCTAGCCATGGCAAGGTGGCAAGGCAAACCATGTGCCGCCACCGGGGCTGGATGGACGTAGATTCGGCAGACCGTACACCCAGTAATTCATGGTACGGCTGACGACGGGTTCGATACTGGTGACTAACCCGTGATTCATGCCAGTGTTTGGTCTTGTGATCCCAGGCGTAGCGGGGCATGTTTGTAAGGACATTGGCCGTTTGGAGTCCTGGCGCAAGAGATGAAATGCTTTTCACATCGAGCTTTGCCTCGTGCTCAAAGAGACAGGCCATTAGTCCCAACGCTGTTGATGCGGCTCCCTTCTTTCGCTCCAATGTAGGTTGGTAGTCGAATTCGAGAGGTGGATTGCCGGCTGCGCTGATGGACTGACGGACTGGCCCGGCTAGGGCAGGGTGCGGACCGACCTCGACAAAGAAGATACCTCGCCCAGGGCCATCCAGGTCCCGATGCCGCGCAAGAGTTTGAACCGCATCACAGAAGCGTACTTTCGAAACGAGGTTGGATGTCCAGTAGGTAGGGCCAAAGTCGCATGTCTTCATTTCACCGGAAACAGATGATATGAAGACAACGCCATTGTCACCGGCCCCTATGTCCCGCTCAGTCGCCAGCGGCCGAAGTCGGTCGAGATAGGTATCAGCCACAGCTTTCATATGATGTGAGTGATAAGCCGTGTCCACATTCAAACGTCGATGGAATATGCCAGCGTCCTTTCCCTCTAATCGAGTCGCAACTTCATCAATAGCTACAGCGTCTCCCGAAATGGTGACATTGGATGGACTATTGACGCATGCGATACTAGCTTTGCCTCGAGACAGGTGATGCAGAAAGGGGCCAATATCAGATTCACTTAAGCCAACTGATATCATGGCTCCTGGGGGCAAGTCTCGGCTCTTGTACAAATCCGCCACTGAGCCGCGATGGAATGCAATTTGAATTGCAGCATCGTGAGAGATTTGGCCAGCTGCGTAGGCCGCAGCGATTTCGCCGCTAGAGTGGCCCAAGACGACGCGTGGACGAACGCCTTGAGCACGAAGCAAGTCTACCAGAGCGATCTGAACAACCGTTGTCATTGGCTGAGCTAGTTGGGCTGTGTGCAAGAGACTTTGAGCTCCATCGCGCAGGAGCTCCTGTTCGAGATCCCACTGTGCACCCAGTCTCTTGAGTATGACCTGGGAGGTTCTGAAGGAATCGCGAAAGACGGAAGACTCGGACGGCCCGATGAGTAGTTCACGACCCATTGTGGCCCATTGAGCACCTTGACCAGTGAACACGAAAACGATGTAGGGTTCCGAACGATTCATCCTAGAGGACGCTTTTGCAAGACGTCGCTTAAGCTGATCGAGCAGGGAGACTCGATCCTCGACAACGCAGGCCCAGCGCGACGCGAGCAGAGTGCGTCGGTGGCACAGAGTATAGGAGAGATCTGCTAGAGACACGTTGGGTTCATTCTCCAGCCAGTCGGTAAACGTTTGGATCATGCTTCTCAGTGACTCTTCCGTATGAGCTGAAAGAATGAATAGGCGAGGAGCCGTGTCGTTTCTTGGAGGGGAGGATCTTGGCCCAGGTTGCAATATAGCATGTGAGTTTGTGCCACCGAACCCGAAGCTATTGATAGACACTGTCGGCGTGATATCGGTTGCTACTGGTAATGGAATCAACTCAGTAGGTATGTGTAGTTTATCCAGAGGAAGACCAGGCTTGGGGTGAGCAAAGCCGGCAACCGGCGGTATCTCCTGCCGATCAAGAACCAAGGCGGCTTTTACCAAGCTAGCTAGACCGCTGGTGTTTTCGGTATGCCCAATGCTACCTTTGATAGACCCGACGTACAGAGGCAGAGAGCGCGTCGAGCTACAGAAGACATCGGCGAGCGCGTTCAGCTCCTCCGTATCTCCGGCAACGGTGCCTGTGCCGTGCGCTTCAACATATGTTACGTCTTGAGGCTGCAGGCCGCACCGCCTATATGCGCTCCGAATGAGGTCCGCCTGAGCTGAGCCGTTGGGATACGTAATCCCGGATGGCGTGTAGCCGTCTTGGTTGACAGCAGTACCGCGAATGACTGCCCGGATGGGATCGCGATCCCTGAGCGCATCCTCAAGACGCTTCAAGGCCAGAACCACGAAACCTTCACCACGACCATAGCCGGTGCCTCGATCATCGAAAGGGAAGCTTCTCCCACTCCCACCGATCAGGTGCAGATTACTCATACCAATGTGATGGTCAGGATTCAATGTCAGGTTCGCGGACGCCACAATGGATGCGCTCGACTCGCCGTCGCGTAGGCTTTGACAAGCCTGATGTAAAGCGACAAGACCTCCAGAACAGCCAGTATCGAGTGTGACCGATGGTCCGTGGAGGTCAAAGTAGTGAGAGATGCGATTTGCGAGTATTGCCTTCTCTGTACCTGTGATATAATAGACGGGAAGATCTAGTGTATCTTTATACAGGTTCCGATCATAGTCTGTCGTGAACATGGCGGCATGCACCGAGGTCTCAGAGCCTGCAATAGACTCGCGAGACCACCCGGCACTCTCGATGGCCTCATAGGTCATCTCAAGAAGAATTCGTTGTTGCGGGTCCATGGCCATGGCCTGCTGCGGTGACATGCGAAAGAAGGCATGATCGAAATCACGCACATCGCCGTCGATGAAATGACCTCCGCGATGGTGACTTGTTCCATTCGGATCATCAGCGCTGGGATGGTAGAAAGATGTCTCGTTGAATCGTTCGACTGGCACCGGAGACCAAGCCTCGCCTCCTTCTCTGAGAAAGGTCCATAGCTGCTCTGGACTATTGGCTCCACCGGGCAGACGGCAAGAGACGCCTACCAAGGCAATGGGGGCGATCGAGGACTCGTCGTCAAAGCGCATGTTCTTGATCGGACGACAAGGACTTCGATTGGATTGTTTGGGATAGAGGTTCTTGAGTGTAATGATTCTTGCAATACAAAAATGATTCAATTCAGAAGATTGTGATGCGGTTCATGTTGATCGCGATTGCAGTGTTCATCGTTCAGTGAGAGCTGTATGGTCATATTATTGTGATATAATTCCAACTGAATGCCAAGTTTCACGGCATCTCTTATACCTCGCACCCGAGTATATACGACGATGTACAAGTGGGCTTACCATTATTGTGTGTACGCCGGGGTGTACCTCTGTATGATGGGTCTTTGCCTCGACATGGAACTTCCCGACCTCAATCAAGCCTTGGCCCCCAAAGAATTCACCACTGCCGCGCATTTACGGCACGAATACTAATTTATCTGGACGACATACCTAAAGATATCGAAACATACGTCGAGTGGCGTTATGTTATCCGGTCGTTTAGTAGAAGGACTGCCGCAGGAGTGGACCCATTGCTTCGGCATCCTCTCCGTTTTCAATAATGTCCACCCATCCCCCGCCCATTGCCTAGCTACAACGGGACCGAAATGCTGGAGAAACGGGCTGCATCGAGTTATCGCGGGCTGCATAGGTACCTCTACGGACCAGTACGTCGACTTTTGTATCCACTACCTACTTCAATACAGCATACGGCACAATGTTTGTGCCCCCGTGTTGCAGGTGTACTAGTTAATTAGGTATACATGACAATATCACACGTATTGTACCACTTACTGTAGCCTATGTGCATGAGCTGCACGCACCAGGGTAACAAGGATGCTCGCAAGTCCTTCTGAGCAACCTCAAGATCCTGCAATTTCACATCAGGAACGAATAATGCCAAGCTGCAGGTAATGCTTGTTTTTCTTTTGCGACGCCGTTTTCCAATTTGATAGGCGCGGTTTGGGAAGAAATTTCCTACGATTCATCAACTTTACCGCATCTTATATCAGCCTTCCCGACAGAACTTCTGCGTCTTTGCGCCGCACCTTGATCATTACCAGGCTACTGTGCTTTCTTGGGATTTCGGTGCCCAGCCCGTTTCATCGTCTCTGTCTCTAATCACTCCTTCCATTACTCAGGACAGCTCGCGGCTCACCTCTCCCGAAGATGTCAGAATCTCTGAGCTCGCCAGAATACATCGGCTGGCGCCTCGAAGTCTTTGTAGGAGTCTTCACGCCTCTTCAAATCATTCTCGTTGCCCTGAGATGCTACGCGCGCAGTATCACTGCAAGTCCGTGGGCACTGGATGACTGGCTCGTCATACTGTCTCTGATGGGCCAGATCGTTGCGGGAGGCATTGCTATCGGTAAGCATTACGACAAGTTCGCTTCCGAGAGACAAGATGGGCTAATACAAAGCAGGAAGTGTGAGGCAAAGTGCCGTTGGACATCACATTGGATACCTTGAAGAGACGAACCCAGAAGCCGTGACGCTGTTTTTCAAGTATTTGGTGGCTGTCTCAGCATGGTATTACGTTACCATCTGGATCTCCAAGGTGGCAATCTGCCTTCTGTACCGTCGACTTTTTCCGCAAAAGACTGTCCATGTGATAGTTGCATTCACGATCGGGATCCTTGCCTGTACCAGCATCGCCTGTCTCATTGCGGACCTTGCTGCGTGCGAGCCATTCTCCGCCAACTGGGCTCTGCCAGCCGTACAAGATGTCCAGTGCATCAATAAAGAGACACTTTTCATCTGGAGCACCTTGCCAAACATCGTCACGGACGTAATCATGCTTATTCTGCCACTCCCCATCGTCTGGAGACTGCACACATCAGCACAGATGAAGGGCGCGCTCACCGTTACTTTTCTTATTGGTAGCATGTAAGTATGTATCTGTTAGATGTGACTTTTAGCAAACTGACATAACTTATAGGGGGTTGGTCGCTTCGGCATGTCGATTCTGGGCGTTCTCTAACACCAACTCGTTTACTGATGCGACTTACAACGCCGTCGAGCTCATCATTTGGACCGTGGTGGAGCCCGGCATATATCTTGTGTCGGCTTCCATGCTCATGTTCCGCCCGCTCTTTGAGAGATTCAACATCCACTCACTCAAGATTGGTAGCAAGGACAGCTCAAAAGGCTATGCTCGTTCCGAAGGCTTGCGACCGCCATATGACAGTGAACGAGGAGGTATTGCCCTCGGGAGCAGAACAACCAACGGGTTCGAGCACATTGCAGATGACGAAGACCCCCGAGACGCGACAACGTTTGCAAGTGCACAACATGCAGGAGGTCGCCCGGCCACAAGCGACATCAAAATCACGACCAATATCAATCAGTCTTGGAAAGACGTCTGATTGAGATCCTGTACTCAGTACCGTGGCTGTAGATGACCATGTTAGGTGCACTATCGCCTCTACATGGTGACACTCATGGGGTACCGAACAGCACTCATTTCCCCTCTGTCTTGCAATAAATATTCATTAATCATTTGTCGCCTCAAAGCTTCTAAGTGTTGGCATTGCGGAAGAGACCAAACCCCCGAAGGCAATGATAATTCTGCAAATTGCTAGGCAGGACCCCCTAGGTAACAATAGTGTGCTAGACCCTGACGGCGCAAGTGCTTCTGGTCAGCAGGATGACATGATTTCCGATGATATGATCAGAAACAGAAAGCCTTGTGCTGCAGGATCTGGCTGCCGACATGAGTGTGGTTGCTTGTACTGTTATTACCACCAATCACTGGAGAATCCGGGAATCCTATACGATAGATGCATACTATGCACAGCAGGTCCGATTTACAAGGGTAGCCAGAAGGGGAAAGAAAGAAAAAAGGACATCTATTTTTGGACTTCCTTCTGGATCCCAGGTATGCATGTAACGCAAGGGAAGTTCAATCAAGCATCAGTGCATCTACGCCACTAACACGCATCGGCTGCAGCAAGCCCGAGATCCCCGGTGTGAGTACCTAGCTACATGTAGGGCTGCTGCATTTCATCCTACCTGCCTCTCTACCCAAGTTGGCTAATCTTGCCACTGAATGAAATCCTTCAAGACTTTTCCATGATCAAGTGCATTCCTGCAATGTATTCCTGCAATGTATTCCTGCAATGTATTTGTTTGTTGGTACGATAGATTGACACTTGTATATACTCATCGTGGTATCGTCATTGGCCTTTGACTTCTGGTCGAATTGATTTATTGCCAGTGATGGTTGCGAGCACCATGGTGGGGTTGCCAGCGGGTAGCACAGGCCAAAGCTTGTTTGCTCCACTGGAGTCTGGACTATATGACCCGTCATTCAGGGCTTCTAAAGTAATGCGCGGCACGGTTATCTTGAATCGTCCCAATTTCTTGGCCAGGAATATGAAATCAAGTAAGACGTGTAGGGATGGACAGGATCCCTGCAGCATAGCTGACTATCTACAAGGTCTTTGCCATATATCCTGCTCGAAGTATACGCATAGTTTAGTTTTGATAATAACTTCAAATTTGTCTCTTCTACCAAGATAATGACTGCGGCTGTTTCGAAAAGTGATGCCGCCGCCTACAGTGGGCAGCGTATGCTCATACCGCATATGGTTGATAGGTTGGCAAGCACCAGCCCAAGCACCATCTTCGGAATGTGGCCGGTGGCTCCCAACTCCTACGAAGCTGGGTACCGGTCTATCACGTACGCCGAGCTGGGCAATATGGTGAACGGCTTGGCTCAGTGGCTCGTCGAGAGCCTTGGGCCTGGCCACAAGTGCGAGGCCTTAGCCTATGTCGGACCCAACGACGTGCGCATTCCTGCCCTGGTACTGGCGGCAATCAAAGCAGGATATACTGTGAGTTCATTCATCGACGAGAAGAGGCCGTCACCTGATGCTGGTCTTTTGAGCTCACCAACACCTGTGACTTAGCTTTTCCTAACGTCGCCACGGAACAGTGCTGCGGCGCATCAAGCACTCTTCGATGCGCTCGAGTGCAGAACCCTCATCACTCCAGAACCAACACCGCAGCCTGCAGGCTCGATCATCAGTGCAATTGGGCCGCGTCACTTAAAGGTGCCAACCATTCACGAATTGTGCCAAACAAGCTTCGCGCCGTTTGTGTATAGCAGGACTCTCGAAGAAGGCTGCCGCGACCCATTCTGGATCATGTACGTGTCGACTGAAGCTGCTTCCCGCTCTGATATCATGAGCCTGATTTTTGAGTATCATTTCTGACACACCGCATCCAGACATACATCCGGGTCCACGGGCATACCGAAACCACTAATCTGGACCCAGGAAACGGCACTCCGACATCATCATTCTTCTGCTTGTCAAGCCCCTGACGGTATCACCTCACTCGAAAGGCTATACCTTGGCAAGCGTGTGCTGGTGACAGTTCCGCCATTCCATGTAGGGTTTCCCTCTTCTCTGGCCAGTGTAAAAACAGCTTCTGACCTGTACTAGGGTGCTGGTCTCGGACAGTCGTTCTTGTATGCGATTCCTTTTGGAAACACGATCATCGCTCCGGCCGCGACGGGGATCGTTTCTGCAGAGAGCCTCGTAGAAGCCCTCAACCACGCACCCGCCGACGTGGCTCTCCTGGTGCCGTCTGTCGTTGCCGAGCTGGCCAACAATCCTGCATTGCTGCGCCACTGTACTGAGCGCCTCGAGCTGATTGTCTATATCGGAGGTGACTTGCCTCAAGATGTCGGCGACATTGTGGCCGCCCAGATTCCGCTGCGCTGTCAATGGGGCGCATCAGAAGTCGGGATGCCTCAGCAACTGATCGCTCCGGGTTTAGATCCTCTCAAGGACTGGCGCTACATCCGCTTCCACCCGTGCGCGGGTGCAGTGTTTGAAGAGGTCGCCGAGGGTATCTTTGAACTGGTGTTGCGACGTCAGCCCTCTCTTGAGCGTACACAGACAACGTTCTCCATTCGAGGCAAAAGCCAACTTGCCGAGTACCGCACCGGCGATCTGTTTGCGCCGCACCCCACGGTTCCTGATGCGTGGTCATGGAAGGCCAGGGCGGACGACATTATTGTTTTCCTCAATGGGGAGAAAACTAATCCCGTTTCGATGGAACAGCATATTACGGCACGGAATCCAGACTTGATCAGAGGTGCCATCGTCATTGGAACAAAGCGCTTCCAGGCTGCACTTCTTATTGAGCCAACAATTGCGATTGAAACGACCGCTCAAGAAGCTGCTTTGATTGAGCGCATCTGGCCGAGTATCGAAGAGGCCAACCGCGATGCCCCTGCCCATGCCCGGGTCGAGAAGTCGCTCGTCTTTGCGGCAGCCCCAGATCGCCCACTAATCCGTGCTGGCAAAGGCACACTGCAGAGGACTGCAAGCCTTGAGCAGTACCAACGTACGATCGATGAGCTGTATGAAAGACAAGAGGACTTACAAGACAATGGCGAAAAAGAGATTGTAGTAGACACTGGTGGCGTGAGTGACGTTGCCAAGCACATCCGAGATCTTATTTGTGTCATTTCCGGCTGGCCGAGCCTGGACGATTCGGCAGATATCTTCGAGCACGGGTTGGATTCGCTGCAAGCGCTTCAGCTGACCAGATCTTTGCGCAAAACGTTCCATCGACCAGATCTCGGTCTGTCTGTGATCTACCAGAGCCATACCGTCTCCAGATTAGCCGCCGCCATGACACAAACTCCACACAGTTCCGACCAAGAAACCATGCAGTCGCTCTTGGCTACTTATTCCCAACTGATTCATCAAATACCGGTGCCAAAAAGCGAAGCAACTACGGAGAAAGTACCGGTATGCAATGTCATTATGACAGGCTCCACCGGGGCCCTTGGCACTATGATCTTGCGTGCACTTCTTGAACGCAAAGACATTGGGCAGATATATTGTTTGAACCGGGACCTGGACGGAGGCCGAGCGAAGCAAGAGAAGCGCTTGGGCGCGTTGTTTCTGGAGGGGAGCCTCGACGAGGGTGTTACCTTCATCCGCGCAAATCTAGCTCATCCGAAACTTGGGCTAGATGGGGCGACTTTTGCGACTCTTTGCAAGAACGCGCACTACATAATCCACAATGCTTGGCCTGTGAACTTCAATCTGGCTTTGCCCTCATTTCGCCCGCAGATAGCTGGCTTGGTCAACTTGTTCTCGCTGGCTGCCGCCGGGACTACTCCCATGCGGTTCCTTTTTGTATCTTCCGTGGGAGCCGTGGCAGGTCTACGATCAGATGCAGGAATGGTCCCTGAAGCTATCGTCAAGTCACTAGATGCGGCTCATCATAGCGGGTATGCTCAGAGCAAACTTGTCTCCGAGCTGATTTGCGATGCTGCAAGTCGACACCTTGGTATACCGGTGCAAATAGCACGAGTCGGCCAGGTCGCGGGGCCGCTGGGCGCAGGGACGTGGAACCGTACCGAATGGCTCCCTAGCCTCGTCATCAGCTCCTTCCATCTCGGCTGCATACCTGAAGATCTGGGAAACCGGTTCTCGACAGTAGACTGGATACCTGCGGATGTACTAGCGGACGTTCTGGTAGACCTCGTTATCTCCTCCTTGTCCTCGCGGGTTCATACTCCAGCAACCAGAGATAGTGGCGCCGAGGTTTTCAACGTCCGAAATCCACAAACGACAACGTGGAATGAGCTCCTGCCTACGTTGCACGAAATGGCCAGGCATCATCTCCACAAACCGCTCGATGCTGTGCCATCATCCACTTGGCTCAAGCGACTGCAAGAAAGCAGCGAGTCTAAAGTGGACGATATGGCTGCATTGGCGGCATCGAACCCAGCAATCAAGTTGCTGGCCTTTTATCGAGATGGCCTATGGGCCAGAGATCTAGGCGCTGAATCCATGTCGGTTGAAAAGTCGATCCGCGAGAGCTCGACACTTCGAGATTTGCCACCTGTTCGGGGAGACTGGATGCGGAAATGGGTCCAGGATTGGATAGCGTAGCGTAGCTGCACATACCGGAAGGATTCCAAGTTCGAGCGACATATCATACTGCCCTGTAGAGCGCGGTTTGGGGGCGCACTGCTCGCATGCATGATTCTGGTACCGATACTCCGGGGATATGATCTATACAAATCACATCAGCCAATTAAGTAAGCATCATGTGTCGATGGGTTGATGCATATATTGCACTCCCACTCAATAGAGCAACCACGTCTACTAGTGGCCTCACCGGTCGGTTCAGTCTCATCCCGGAGGATTGCATGTGCATGCAAGCATTGATTTGGTAGGCTGCTCCGTTGCTTCCGATCCTACTGTATATGCAGGGCAGCGGTTGGCGCCGGGCCTTCGATGCTGAGCCGCAACTTGGCATCGGAAACCCCTGCAAAGCACTTTGGGAATGTGAGAATGTCTCGGCCTACAACCCAATACCCCTGTTACTTACCTTCTTACCGTGGCCTCTCGTCTTGCTGCCATCACGCAAGGCCAATTCGGTGAGCCCAATTGTGTCAAGTTCTCAACTGAGTGCGGACACGTCTCAGTAGCGCTTCTCAACACTGCCCAACATGTCGCCAAAGGTCGTCGACAATGAACCTATTGTCCAGGAAAGCAAAGATTCGAAAGTGGGTCATCCGGCTGAAACCCCCGCTGGGCTCAACGGCCCAATCCACGAAATCGATGGCGGTCTTAGAGGTTGGGCGACCCTCACTGGATGCTGGCTATTCCAGTTTTCCATGGTTGGGACTATTACAGCCTTTGGGAGCTATCAGTCTTTCTATGAAGAGGAATGGCTTCAAGTGAGCAGTTGGATTATCAGCCAAATCGGACGTTTGGAAGTTTCTGACTTTGTGATCAGACATATTCCGAGTCATCTATTGCGTGGATAGGGAGCATGCAGCTCTTCCTAGAGTTCTTGTAAGTGCTCTTCTTTGAATTGATACAATCACGCCTTTTGCGCTTCAATGGCTGACGATGCTTGGTTACCTTCACTCGTCTAGTCTTGGTGTATTTGGCGGCGTGCTTCTTGATGGCGGCCATTGGCGCGCAGCCATGGTCGGCGGCTCTGGTCTCTTCATATTCGCCTTCTTTATGCTCAGTCTTTGCAAAGAAGGCCAGTACGCACCAATAATTCTATCGCAAGGGTGAGAAACCATTTTGATTTTTCTTGTCGGATGTAATAAAGCTGAAAACTGACTGCTGGGCCTATCTACATCTTGCAGAGTTGGAATGGGCCTTGGTCTCGGATTTGCCTTTCTGCCCTTGTTTGGCGTAGTGGCAAAGCATTTCACCAAACGACGCTCGCTGGCCATGGGCATTCTCACCACGGGCGCATCGCTTGGCGGGTTTGCGTTCTCCGTGTTGGTCAACAAGCTGTTCCACACCAGCCTCGGTTTTGCCTGGACCGTTCGCGTCAGCGCGTTTGTCATTCTCGGATGTCTCGTCCTAGGCAATCTACTCATCAGTGAGCCCAAGCCGTCATTGTCTGCATCTTCCGACGAGACGCCAAGTACTTCCCAGGAGGCAAGCCCTGAGGCCGCTGCTCCAGATCAGCCACAGGAGGATAAACCGCGCGGTATTCCTGAGCTTCTCCGCGATCCTGCGTACTTGGCAGTTATCGGCAGCGGCTTTGTTGTCTGCCTGGGTCTTTACTTTCCGATGTGCGTATGACCAACATGAAGAACTTGCTTTGAAACTGTTCGGTCGTTCTGCTGATCAACGTGAGTAACACAGGTTCGTTGTCAAATCATTCGCTTTAGAGCACGGCATTGCTCCTGGCCTCGCAGATTGGCTGTTGTCCATCATGAACCTCTCGGGCGTACTAGGTAGGACGATACCCAACTGGCTAGCCGATCACTATGGAGTCTTGGAGGTAAGTGCACTCCTTCAACTTACAAACGCACCATATATATACTGAATATCGGTGTTACCACGTACAGCTTTACGTGCCATGTACGACGATAGCTGGTGCGCTGGTACTTGCACTCGGTGCAGCTACAAATTCTGGAGGTATTGTCGTTTTCAGCGTCCTATACGGATTCTTTGCCGGGTCGAGTAAGCATATTTCTTGATGTGTTGCTTAAAAAGAAAAAATCAAGAAGGAAAAGCTGACATTTCAATTTCTTTTCTGTCTCGCGATAGTCGTGTCTCTGTACTTTCCTACAGTCTGCGCGTTGGACCCCTATGTCACATCCGCTGGTCTCCGCCTCGGTATTGCGTGCCTCCCTCTGGCCTTTGCTGCTCTCATCGGAACCCCCATTACCGAAGCCATCATAGGAACGGATCTGAATTGGTGGCATGGCATCGCGTTCGCCGGAACGGCAATATTGGTCGCGGCGGCCTTCTTGGCATTCGCCTTGGTGGTAGAGAGGAGAAGAAAAGGCACCAAGGAGATGGGAAAAGCATAAGTGGGCTTTTCCTTATACTATCAGCAAGATTAATAGTCTATATGGAGGGGCAAGAGCCGGCGTCCCCGGTACATTCGGAGCTACACTCTGGAACCTTGACTGCTCATTCTACTGTGCTGCATCCAATATCAGCCGCATCAATTATCACATGGACAAGAACTATTCGTACTCGGCGCGGAAGGAAGATGACGCCGCCGCGGCATCAATTCTTACGCACTCAAGGCCCCAATTACAGATACTTGGCTGCTGCATAGATCTTGGGCGACTCGACCTCCGACGACATCCAAATCGCAAAAGTAACCACCAGCTCCCCTGACGACATCAAGCCTGCTTACAACCTGCAGAGTATATGATCCCCACTTACTTGAGAGCAATGGCAAAAAGGATTGCAAAAACATACATACAACACCGGGGATTCCCCAGTCGTCACCGACCTGAGTACTAATCCAGCGATCACCAGCTTATCTAGGGCAGAGCGGACGGGATGCCGAGTTTTCTAGTGTCTATGGTCGTATGTGAAAGATTTGGGACGTTGGGGAGCCTATAAACGATTTTTGATTGCTTCACACTCGACAACGATACAGAATACTTTCCAACTACAAACCAGTCCCTTAGCTGGAAGACGTAAATACGTTGCCTGTCGTGATAGTCGATTCCAGCTCCCTCAGCACGATTATCCTTCATGCCCTTGTCGCCCTGACGTAGATAGTACCCACCGCAGATCACCTGCTCGGGTACATCAGGCTGCTCTTCAGCACGTCTCTTTTATCGTTCTTCAGGATCAAATCAGACTTCTTCGCCACCTAATCGTTCCCGTTTTCCTCCCTGCACACATTGTCTCAAGCGAGAATTGTATTAGTAACCAGGCGAATCAGAAAGCAGCTTCTTGGTGGTCACCTTGTCCCATCTATTTGTCAAGGCAGTCCTGGTAGATATGGCACTGAATTTTGCAAGGTAGATCACGGGTATTCACTACATCGAATCTGAGGATACCTTGCGGTGCACGGACACCTCGGCATGCTTGGTCTTCTTTGATGAAGATCCGCGCGGGTCGGCGTCACCAACTCAGGTCCACGGCTTAGTCATGTACGAAGTTGGCTTCAGAGAGACGGACAGTGACAAGTTTGTATTAGTGATTATGATGGTGAGGGAGGTCCAATGTCGAGGGTTCAAAGATGGCTCCAGAGTTGGCCGGTTTTTGAGAAACTCGGGCTTGCTCTTTATCGAGAAGACCCGGAAACAGGGGAGGAAAAAAGGACACTCTGAGGCTTATACATTATTTAAGGCCTTGTTGCATGTTTCAAGTCGTTTTTAAATAGTTCATCCGTGTTCAAGAAGTCTCATACTGAACTCTTTAAGTAGGCATGATAAGATCATAGACCCGACTATAGCTCTGCTTTTTTTTGCCAGCCAGCTCGAGATACAGTCCTGACTAGCAGGATAGACAACTACGTATAACTCTCCAAGTTGAGCTCTGGGAACAATTCTTTTCGTGAGAGACCCAGCTTAAAGGTACGGTCGGCTGGGTACCCTGAGTAAAAACACCCTCGACGACTGCGGCCTGCATGGAACCGTCCGTGCTTCTTTAAAACGTCCTGGATTAGCCATCTGTGACACAACTTTGGGTAGTGAATGCACGCAGCCTTATCATGTATGAAGGCTCTTATTCGGTCCCTAAATCGGCCCCCAAAAGCCCCTCGTCAGCTCAACAGAACGCCACATTCAATACACCACCCACACATTTAAGCTCGTATCCAAAAATAACCCTGGAATAATTTTAAAACTGACGAGGTGCAATGAAGGCAGAATTTAAGGATTACAAAAATGCCTTGCTCTTTATGTTGTAATACTTTCGGCCAAGCTATCCTTGGCACAAAGTCCCGTGCGTGGCGGCCGCAAAATTTAATTCGTTTCAATCAAGTGGCGAAGACCATGGTGGAGAATAAGCAATCTGTCTGCCTACCAATCGGGTCAATGTTTCCATGGCTTGATGGCATTAGAGACCAATTTAGCACCATAGTCAGCAAGGCTGCGAACATGATTGTAGATCTTCAGGTTTTCTGGTCACACATGGTGGTGCCACAGAGTGCCATTCCGGCTGAATCTGGGAAATCCCAGTGAATGGGAATCTAGGTGCGAGTCATCAATAGCTTCGAAATCATCTTGGTCTCAATTCTTTATCTTGAACAATTATAAACAATGTTTAGCTATAATCGATACATGCAATCTTAAGGCAAAAGTTTTGAAGGCCCATATCTTCAAGGTACCTCGATCATTCGGTGGACGGGGATTTATTCCAAGTACCTAAATATTCTTACAGCCGAGGCTCAGCTAATGCTAGTTATAAGCAGTACAACATAAATGCTTGTTTCTGATTAGCTTTAGGCTGCACAACACACACACACACACACACGGAAGCACCCGGTAAGTCAGCCAGGTACATATCCGAAGGCTGCATTCTTGTGCCACATTCTTTGCAGCTTCCATCTGTTCTGAGCTTGCGGGGCATGTATATATATACCTCTGCTTATGGTCCTGCATATCCAGATATAAGCCCATTAATTGACTCTACCGATTTGATTTTATTACACGTTTTCTCCATGACTATATCGAACGTTCTTCTCAATTTTTTAATCAAAGATTCTCAAAATGAAAAATAAAAGCTTTGACGACACTCTCCTCAATCAATCCAACATGGCATCATTCTCATTAACCTCGATCTCCTTGTTGAGTGACGACAGCCAGAACACTATAGCCGAGTCAAATGAAGCAAATAATGTCGAAATGTCGAAATTCAGACCGGAAGTCGACCGGCTCTCGCAGATGCAGTCAGACAAAAGTTCCGCTGATCATGCTAAGTCGCTCAAAAATATGACCGGAGAGCATGCATGGTGTGTAAACCCAGTGGAGTATGGCTTGCCAGCAACAGAGTCGAAAAATAAGAAACCGAGCAGGAGTCCACAACAATATGCCCTTCATATGAAAAACTGGGCGTGGGAAGTCGTGAACATTGGCCTGCTCTTTGTCATGGTCATCGCCACGATCGTCACACTACGCCTTCATGACAGACAACCTGTGCCAGATTGGCCGTTCTCGATTACCATTAACGCCATGGTCTCAACATACGCGTTTGTTTTCAAGGGAAATGTAGCTCTTATTCTGACATCTTGCATTGGCCAACTCCAATGGAGCTGGTATCGGTCTCGACATGTTCTGGGGGACGTTGCTCTCTTCCAAGACGCAGGAAGAAGTCCTTACGGCGCATTCGTCTGGCTGTGTAAACTTCGACTTCACCAACCAATTGTGGCTCTGGCAGCTTTGGTTACCCTTCTTGGAGTTGCCATCGACCCATTTTTCCAGCAGCTTGCTCAATCAGCCAGTTGCCATGCATTCTCCGAGGCCATACCGGAGCCAGCGATACCTCGGACGAATTATATCAACACTGCGATATTATCGAGCAAGTTCAATTCGAGCGTTTCTGCGGGCTTCTATCAGCCGCCAAATCTGTTGGGTTTGGAGTGTTCTACTGGGAACTGCACCTTCGATACCGAGTACAGCACCCTTGCCTTTTGTAGCAGATGTGAAGACATATCGGATCAAATCGAGATCGAAATCCACTGCCCACAGCGACCTGAGTTCGATAGGACTTGGTCTGAAGACGATTTTATCCATTGCACTCAGTTCAGTGACTGTTTGCTCAATAACTGCAGCATAACGACACGAGTCGGCACTCATTTGTCAGCGACATATATCAATTCGACGGTGAATAACATGATTTCTCAGAATACATCCCAGCAACGACTTACAACAAATTCAGAGTGGCGAGTAAATGGACAATCACTCGACGATGCTCGATCCATGCTATGGAATCCAGGTCTGTCCCTTGGGGTCAATTATGGCATAATACACGGCAAGAGCACAGGCTTTGTGGCGCCGTCGATAAGTTGCGAAGACGGTCAGACAAACAATAGGTGGGAGTGTCGCGGATATGGGGCAGCAAAATGTTCCATACAACCCTGTGTTCGCACATACGCCGGAACGATAGACTCCAGTCAGCTTCATGAGAAGTTGATTGAGTCAACAAACGATACGTTATGGGGGTTCTCAGCGTCCGTTGGGACTGATGGCTATCCAATTGCTGGCCTACTTGACAAGCATTGCATCTCTGAGCATGAACACGCCCACCTTGTTGATGAAGGATACCATCTAGACGGTCAAGGACGTTGGCTTGCTTACAACTTTGGGTCGCAGCCGCCCGACGAAGTCACGGAAATCCCCACGCCGTCTCCAGACTATTTCCTCCGGGAAAAGTGTGCCTATGGAGTGGATACAGGGTTTCTGCTTAACTTGTTCTCAACAACTCTTACCGAAGTCCTCATGGGACAGGTCGACTATGCGGGTTCGGGGTCCACTTTGTCTGCTTCCCAAGATGTACAAGGCCCTGAACCATTGGTATATCTCTATGACTCGGGTAATATCAATATGACGAATATTGACGCCGCATTCCAAAACGTCGCCGAAACCTTGACAACATGGACTCGCGCAAATGGCCATCAAAATTATAGCCATCCGGCTGCTGGTCAAGCGTTCCATGTGGTAACATGCGTATATGTCAATTAGGCATGGTTGGCGCTACCTGCGGTGATAGCCTTGCTGGCGTTTCTCGTGCTGTGTCTTACTGTTATACTGACACATCGGGAGGGTCTACCCTTGTGGAAATCGTCGCCACTGGCGTTGTTGCTGTATGGTCCTGGTGGAATGGACTGGTTGGATGAAGCCATGGTGGCATCTCCGTCTAAGAAGGGGAAACAGGCCGACCTGAGGACTGGGGCTGGGATCGAGAGTATGGCGGCCAGGATTTGGGTCAGATTCGAAGACGGAGACGCCGCGCCGAGGCTGCGGCAAGTCGGAATGAGACGAAAGAGCGAACCATGATCCACAAGAGGATTTCATATTTCCTATTCAGAACTTGGACGGACGCTGGAATACACACGCCATGGATGATGGATCTCCATCCGCGCAAACCTCACCTTGACGAAATTGTTGTATACCAACGTATATATGAGGTTGACTTCCAGAAACAGAGGAGCGCCTCAAGAAAAGCGATCCTGCGAGCGACATTGGAAAGTTTTGCACGCAGAAAGGCGGTGGCACGCATGTAGGTACCTAGGTTCTTCAATAACCGCTAGTAGCTAGTAGCGCGTGACTAGATTCATTAAATTTAGGTACATACTCAGTGTATTCTCTGAAGATGCAAGCGCAGACATTCGACGAAACATCTTACCACACTGAAGCCGGCGTCAGATGTTTGTGACAGCTTAGCTAGGTAGGTACTATAGTGGAGCTTGACTCTAGGTCTGGTAACATCTAATCTTGGCGATAATTTTGTTGAGTCGGGGAAATGCAATTTTATTCCAAGGGCGGGAAACGACCGGCATTTGATTCTTCTAATCGGTGCACCACTTGTCCTTCTGTAAGCTTTCGCGATGATAGATACAGGCTGGCTATCTTATGCGGATTGTGTGTACCAAATCTTTCATGCTCGGTCGGTCCAAATCCATGATCCAGCGATTTCTCTCAGCGCGATCAAATACTGATGCTTTTGATGTGGCATCAACAAATGATTCGAGCTTCATGCCATTTTCTAGTTCCGAGAGAGCCTCGTCGTCAACTGATTCCGTGTCGCTCTCAAGACCTTGGCGGGCTGCTATGTGTTGCATAAAATCGGACCGGCCAATCCATTTTCCCGGGTCTCCGTCCCATTGACCTTCGAGCTTGAAAGTACCCAATCTAATATACTCAACTGGTTCCATTGCCGAGGATACCGGCTGCAGTATAAGACCATGATTGCTATCACTTGAGTGATCCATATAGATCATCAAGAGGCAGAGCTCCAGGGACGGATTCAGGTCCGACGGCCACATCGGCAAGTCCCACCAAATATGATCCAGCCTGATAGACTTCAGTGGATTGAGGTTTTCCGAGTAATAGTCTGTTTGCAACTCAGGCGTTCTCAGCGGGTGAGAAAATGTCAGCGTCCCGGCAATCGATTTCCAATTCGAAGGATCTTTCGCTTTGACTGTCCCGAAAAGTGCGATACCTCGAAGAGTCAATACTTTGCTGATTGCGGAGAAATCTTCGATCTGGACATTTCCTACTTGAGTCCAGGATAATCGGTAGTGATTCCCCAAATCATTGTAGGCAAGATCATATGCCACTTTTCCATCAAGGCTTGCCCAGGACCAAGTCGGGGCAATAGACCCATCCAGCCGTGTGACGTGCTGCACTTTGTCTTCGTCGGTTTTGGGCTGATGACGCGTCCAACAAAGCTGTTGATGCAAGTCACGAGCCCAAAGTCCATGAAGATATTCGTTGCGCTCTTGGGTTGGCAGTGACTGGCCCTGTATGCGCTGAAGCTGGCTAGCTAGACCCGACAAAGCGACGAGTTTGTCTGTCTTCTTCGTAAGACCGCATGAAGAGTAATGCTCAACTATCTTTGGCCAGGTACTTCGAAAGCTTGCTTCACTCATTGGAATCAACCTCCTTTTCCGCACGGAGAGAGTATGCAATCTTTTCCATAATGCATCTGGTAGCCCATTTGGACACTGCTCATTGGCCACAAGTTCAGGGCACTCCCAACATACCTGACTGGCAGTAAAACTCAATTGTCTCCGTGCTAGATAGCGCTCTTGAGTTACCCAGGCACGAGAGTTCAAGGGTGCATTGGTCATATCATTTTCATACGCAGTGCTGCTCGAAATTTGATATATCGAAGAATCACCCAGATTGTAGCCGAGTTCGATGGACCTTGAGTGTCAACACGTTAGCTTCTCCTTTGTCGTGCCGACTAGATAATCTTGGATTCCTTGTGTGGTCCCAATCAACGGATGCACCACCCGTTCTAAGTACTTACGTGGGTTGTAGCAACGCTGTATCTCTCGTCCTATAGAAACCACCCGAACTGTCCTTGGAGCAGCTCGCCGCGAGATTACAGGCTGCGTTAGCGTAGACTGACCCCATTTTGGATGATTCTCTTTTCCAATCATTCGCATCATCTTGTATGATGCAGAGACTGTCAACCCAAACGTGGTATATTCCCAGCGATTTGGCCACCTCGATCGCGTCGATAAAGGTTTGGGGAAGTTCTGCGACTAGGTTTCGCCTCCTTTCTTTGAAAATTGGGACATTTTTCGTGTTCAGTGTCTCATGCTGAGATGAACCCCAGCAGTGGCTGAGAGTTGCGTATGGTCCGGTGACACACGACGTCTTATCAATCAGATTCCAATGATCGGGATCGTCCGGTCGAATCTCAACGAGTCTTGTAGGCTTGAATCCAACCGAAAAGCTGGGGGCTTGACAATCTTTGTGGTGATCTTGACATGTTGTGTACCAGCGTTGCCACAGTTTTACGCTGTCTTTCGTTGAATTTCCTGGCTCCGAAAACTCGATAGGCCCCTCTTGACCATCCAGACACGACTTGGACAAAAGAAAATCTACCCCTACTCCTTTGTAATCAATACAATAGCGGTTATGATCAATCGCAGCCACGTAGTAGCCGTCGTAGTTTTCGAGAAGCAATTCTATGGCGCCCAAATCTGAGTCTATGCACTTCTCAAGTACCGAGAGATTGACAACTCCGTTCTCATCTCGGACGCCTGGGCATTGGTTGCAACAAGCGTCCCAGATACTTCGACATACGAGACATCCCGTTTTGACTGACCCATGGAGAGTTGAAAAACTTGCATGTACAATGCTAAGTGTGCGGCGATCATCATTCTCCAGAATTCGGCTTGCTCCAGCTTTAATAGCTATGTCGCAGGTCTGGCACAGCATGACGGCCACGTCCTGCCTGTAAGCTAGATTGAGATTGTGCAGGGGATGGCGATGAAGATGGCATTAACTCTGTGCCGCATAATAACTTTGAAAGATGGAAGTTCTCGAGTGAGACGACAGAGCAGGACGATGAAAGGCCAAAGTGACACCTTCCCAGGCAACCATTGGAACACGTGTCATTTCTGTGTGCATTTTCAACCCTGCAGGTGACGGTGGAAAATTACGGGTCAATAGGGCTTGCCTTGCATCAGTCACCAAACACGATCGGCATGACTGCCTTACCATCAACTTGCTAGAAAGCCGGAGTCAAGGTTTTGTCTCTGTGCTGCAAACTTGGAAGGCTGATTACGTATGTGTAGGATGATACACTACTGGCACTATGAACTACGTAGGTAGAAATAGGGCCCATGAGTTTCAGCATCTTCCATTGTCAAGGGGGAGGTGATCGCGCATCACGATTATGTGGGTCATCTGCCGACGCATATTACTTCGCTGCATCTGCTTTATACATTGGCAGTGCGATGTACTGTCATATGCTATGCAAACCTGTGGCTCTTACAACTTCGATACTCCTGTTTACGAAATACAATACGGAGCACAAGCGCAAAAGCCGTGTCGAAGTTTGCGGGCAAGTAGGTGAGGATTTTGGGGGCAATTCGAGTAATTCGTTCCCAGGAGTACATGTGAAAGAACAATCTAGCAGCTTAGTATCCGAAGGACCGGTGACCGTTCAGATGCTTCAACTCAGGCCGACCCAATGCATCAAACTTCAGATCGAGCTTGACCGAAGCTGTATCCGGTATATCCACCGGCTGCGACTTCGTTGAGCGTTTTGTAGTAAGTGTGCACACCTCCCAGATAAATCAAGGGCTCTCGCGGTTTTCCGGGGATATTGTCGCCCATGTACCTGCATGGCGCTCAGGTCAGCTTTCTGAACCAGTAACACAGCGAAAATACTTACCAAGACTTGGTCGAAGGAAGCAGACTTGCGTTTGCGAGGATGATCACATTCTCCTTCCATTCCCGCTCGCTTTCGGTATTTGCCACCATCTTGTCCAGTCCCTTATCTCTCATGTGGCCGACGGCGTCTATGATCCACTGCCCCTGCAGCTCGGCGCAGGTCGGCCCGTTGCACAGCGCCGTGGGCCCTTGCGGTGCGTAGGTCATGTACATGTTGGGGAACCCGGATACCGTCATGCCCAGATATGTGTAGGCACCTCCGCTCCAGTGGTCGCTGAGCGTACGGCCGTCAAGTCCACGGATATCGATCTGGCGGAGACCACCAGTACACGCATCGTACCCAGTTGCGCAGACGATGACATCGAATTCGTGGTGCTCGCCGTCCGAAGTCTTGATGCCGTTCTCGGTCACCTCTTCGATGGGCGTTGCGCTGGCATCCACCAGGCTGACGTTCTCTTGGTTGTATATCTCAAAGTACCCTTTTTCCAGGGAAATTCGCTTGCATCCGAACGAGTAGGGTTGTTCCATGGGAGCCAGGAGGTTCTTCAGACGCTCGTCGTTGATCCTCGCCCTGGTTTTGTCGCGCCAGAAGTTGTATGCTTCCCGGTTGGCATCCTTGGTGAACAGCATATCGTAGTAAGTGGCCAGCCAAAACTTGAAGTCTCCTTCTGCCCATAATTGCTCGTAGGTTCTTTGGCGTGTTTCGGCATCGTCTTCGAAAGTTCCTCGCCCCAGAAAGTCAAAGTCGAATCCGCCAAAGCTTTTGGGACGACTCTCGAAGAACTTGGGGTACGCTTGGCGTGGGAATGCTTGTTGACCATTTTCAAAGTCAACCTGCCCCATAGGCATACAAGTATTGATCGACCTCTGAAAGACGGTCAAGTGTCCGGCAATAGCAGCTAGCTCTGTCGCCAGCTGTACGCCCGTGGAGCCTGTGCCTATAACAGCAATCTTCTTGCCGTGAAGATCAGTGCCAAGGCCCTCGTGCGGCCAGTATAAAGGGTGAAGAAACTCCCCTTTGAAGGTATCGATGCCTTTTTAATCGGGGATATATCGTTTCGCCGGGAATCCTGTATTCGAAGACAGATATTTAGACTAAAAAACGTCCCTTTTTTTGGTATTAATCGTTTAAATGGCGTCGGTATTATCCTAAATAGCAGATTAAACGAAAAAATTAAATTATATATTTTTATAAAAATCTTATTTATTAGCTACAAAATTAAAATAAGCTTAAAATTTAATATAATTAGGAAATCGCTATTTTTATAGTTATTTTTTTAAAGTTCCGGATTATTAAATTTATAATAAAAAATAATAATATTTACGCACGCGTTTAAATAAGCGTTTTAATATTAAACGTTACCGTATTTAATATTGGTTTTTAAAAATTTAATTTTATATCCTTAATTACGGAAGTTTTTTAATTAATAATAACCGCCAAAGCTAGCACCGATAATAATAACGTTATAAATATTTAAATCGTAAAATTATATATTAAAAAATATTATTATAAATAATTATAAAAATACCCTGTCATGGCAGTCACTGTATAATACTGTCAGGGTGATTAGTCATTTACCACACACAGATCCCATCCACAGCCATGGCCATGGGCCATGGGATAAGATAGGATGGCTATCCCGATGATCTCCCGTACCGTGGGTATATAGGTCCTGGTTCGTGATTGTTTAGTAACGATTGCGAGCATGCTCTTTGCCCTGCTCGTATAGTGGTAGCATATAGCCCGTGATATACCTAAAAACTAAAAAAAAAAATACGGGAGCCTAAATAATATTATTTATAATAAATATAATATTAAAAAAAGTTTTTATTAGCTTTTTTTACCGTTTAATAAAAATAAATATATATAACTTTTTTATTTATATTTATATATATAAAAAAAATTTATAATTAATATAACCGTATATATTATAATATTATTTAATTAAAATTATTTTTTATAATTATTTTTACGATTAATAAAAACAAAGCGACGAAATAAAAATATAATTATTCGTTTAAAAACCTTTTATATATACCCTTTTTTGCACGACACTTTTTATTACAAAAGTAATGTTGTTAATCGGTTAAGTCGGTTAAATCCGAGGTTTAAAACCTAATTACCTGATCCACTTAAGTCCGGTTTACTTTATTATACCGACTTGCAAGTAATATTTAATCGGTAAATATACTAAAAAAAATTTAAACTAATTAAAAGCCACGGAAAAAAAATCCCGCTTAAAATACATTTTTTAATTTATTTAATGATTATTATTATTTATTATTATTTATTATTATTTATTATTATATTATTTATTATTATTTATTATTATTTATTATTATTTATTATTATTTATTAATAATAATTTTTTATTTATTAAATACGACGCGTTTATTATTTACGTACGCAATATTAATAATTTAACGTTATATAATATCTTTTTATTATACGTTATTTTTATTAAGCAATTTTGCTTAAAACTTATAATATAACATTAATTCGAAATATTTAGCATTTATAAAAAGCCTTTTTTATATTAAAATAAATTTACTTTAATTAAATAAATGTTTATATTCCGCGTTTATAAAAAGGATAAATAATAAATTTATTATTATATAATATAATTTTAAATATTTTTATTTATACCGCGCTTATTATTTTAAAAAGTTAGCGTTTTTATAATAAATATTTTATAATATTTATCGATTTCGTTTAATTAATAAATAATTTTATTTTATAATAAATCCGTATTAATAAAGCTTTCGAAAGCGCTAATATCATTAATGTCCGAGCTAAACGATTATTTAAAAAATTATATAAACGGTAACTTTATTATAATTTTCTTTTAATATCGATCGAATATTTAACGAAAATCCGTTTTAATAATATTAGCTTTATTTTTTTAAATTAGCCTTTATTTAACTTTAGCTTATACCGAAAGTTTAAAATATAAGCGGCTTGATATATTTTCGATTTTTTTAATAATTTTAAATATTTGTTAGCAAAAACGCTAAAGCGCTTGAAAAATAACGGATAAATTTATAATTAAGGCTATCGTTATTTTTACTTATTTTAATAACGCGTTTACGCTACGTAAATAACGCGTTTATTTTATCGTTACGATAATACGTCGGAAAACGGCTAACGCGTTTTTTAATAAAATTATTATTACGAATCGTTATATCGAGCTATATAAAATTATAAATAAAAGCGGCTTTATCGGCGAAATAATATTTATTTTTTAATAAATAATTAATTACTTAATTTATCGTTAAGTTAATTTTATTAACAAAATATTAATTGCTTTTAAACTTAATTATAATATTATAAGAAAGTTCGAAAATACGTTTTATTTATTTTTAAAAAGCTTATTATTAAGCTTATATATAACCGCTTATAAATTTAAAGGTTTTTTTAAACGGAGCCCGCGTCGGATTATTAAAAAAACACCGTTTTAACGCGTAGCGTTTTTTATTTGAAAAATAATATTTAAACTAATATTTAGATTTATTATTAACCCTAAATAAACCTTAATTAACGGAAATTAATTATAACGCGTTCGTATAATAACGACGTTATTAACGGATAAAAATAAGTATCCCAGCCTCCCGGCGGTTTTTTTCCCGATTTTAATCGATAATTCGTTAAAAAATATATTTTATCTTTTTCCGAGGACGAAACCTTTAAAACCCCGAAAAAAATACCCGTTATTGTTAAATAGCCGGACCCGAATAATCGTAAAAAGTCGAAAGCTTTTATAGCTAAATTATAAAAAAAAATTCCGCGCCTAAAAAATATTAAGAAAAATACGATAATTAATAAATATTTAAATTAATAAGTCCGATTAATGAAAAAAACTTTAAAAAATTTGCCCGATATATATTAGTTTATTTTTATTATTTAAAATATTAATAATTGTTTAAACGCTTAAAATTTTGTTTCGGTAATACGTTTTTTATTATTTTTTAGCTAATAAATAATATTTAAAAACCTTTTTAACGACCGACCGAACGTTGCGTTTATTTTTTATTTAAAAAAAGCGCCCGTAAATTATTAGCTAATTTTAATTGGCTAATAAGCAAATATAATAACCTAACAATTAATCGTTACGGTTTTAAAAATAATATTGTTTTTAAGGATTTTAAATAAATTGTTATTCCCTGCCCCGGGACTTTTTTTTGGCCTAACCCCGATTAATATTATTTTAATTAATATAAATTTAATTACCCTTTTTCCGAAGGTAAACGGTTAATTTTTTAAAAATATATAAAAAAAGCGTCGTTATTAAAAAAAATAACATATTATAATTATACTTATACGGACCTTTTTTATAACTAATATTTAACGTTATTTAATAAAAGGTTAAGCCGGACGTTAGTTTTTTAACGGACCGATAAAACGTTAGTTTTTTAGCGGATTAATAAAACGTTAATTTTTTAAATAACTAAATAAACTTAATAAACGGTTATTTTTAAAAACCGAATAATTTTTAAAAATTAACGAATTAGCCAAAAAGGCTTATTTAAAAATAATTATAATAATTATAATTATTAAAGTTAAAATAAAAATACGCTTAGCACCTCGGGTAGCCGCGATTTAAAACTATTTTATTTTAAATAAAAAAAATATTCAAATCTTTCATCCGGACGAGCTTAATCCCTAAGATTTGAATATAATTATAATTTTTAAATATATTATTTATATAAATATAAATACTTTTTTAAATCGCTTAAATATATTTATTAAAGACCCGGTAATAAAAAACATATTTCTTAAATCGTTAATTTTTAAAATATTTTATTAGATAAATCTACGTTAATATAATAGAATTTTATCTTAACGGCAACCGAACGCACCGAATTACGTATAAAAAGACTTTTAGCGATATAATTAGCTTTAATCGCCAGATTTAAAATAAAGCCGAGTAAAGCTACTCGCAAATTTATAAGCTTTACGATTATATTACGCTAAATTTTGTAAGATAATTTGTTTTTTAATTTTTTATAATAAAAAATTTACAATACGCTCGTATTATAAGCGTTTTAAATTATATTAATATTAATTAATACGGCGTAATAATTTAAGTTTAAAACCGAATAAATTTTAAAATTAAGCAATATTTACGAGCTTTATAAAAAACCGAAGGCTTAAATATTTATATAAGTTACATTTATAAGATTTTACCTTTATTAATAGCCGTAGCCCGTAATTAATATTTTTACGTTAAATTTAAAAAATAAAACGAAAAGTCTCGATATAATAACAATAACGATAAACGTCGCCTTTATAATCGAAATCGTTCCCGTTTTAAAGGACGAGGTAATACTAAAAATAAGCCGTATTAACGTCGTAATTTTAATAAAAATTTAAAAAATAAAAAGAATTACGATTAAAACCGATCGTATAAAAAGGACTAAAATCGCGATAAGCGTTAAAAATTTAAAAATAAATATAAAAATAAATACCGAGATAAATATCGCGACAAATATAAACCTAAAAATAACGATAAAAACAAAAGAAATCGAAATTATAAATATTATATAGCCAGCGACGTGTTATTATCGGATAATAATAATTCCGTTAATTTTTTAATAATATTTTGTTAAAAAATAAAGCTTATTTTATAGGTATTATTAAGCCTTAATACGTAAAATATTACGCTATTTTTTCGTTTTTTATTAAATATAAAGCTTATTAAAAAATTTGCCGTATTCCGATTTATATTAAGCATAAAAATTAATAAATAATTAGCTTATTTAAGGTAAACCCGATATAACGTATTTACGCTTATTATTATATTAAATTCGATTTACGGAATAAGTTTTTCGCTTATTTAAAAAAAATTTATTATACCGACCGGCCCCGTTTAATTAATATCGAAGAAATTAATAATAAATATTTTTAGTTTTATTTAAAAAAAAATTCGGAAAATTTAAATTATAACCCGATTTTTAATATGATTTTTTATATTATTTTTATAAATAAAAAAACAGGTATTTCGGAGTTTAATTATATTTTTTAAAATAACATTAAATATTTATATAAAAAAACACTAAAAAACTTAGCCGATAATACCATTCCGTTATCCCGATACTCGTATTTAAAAGTTAAAATTCGTAATAAGGCTAGTAAATTAACGGATATTTATTTAAACCTTAAAATAAATTGTACGTTTATTAGTCGCTTATTTTTGCGAATATTAAAATATACCGTAGTCCGTAAGCTATAAAAATTAAAAAATATTTTTAAATATACGGTAAATATTAGCGAAAAGGCTATATTTTCCTTTTATATACCTAGGTTAAACGATTAAAACCGACTTATTATAATAAACTTTATAATTAAAAAATAAGTCGTAAATAATAAATTAAACCTTAATATGTTAATTAATAATTAAGTGCTAAATAATATAAATATTATTATTAATTATTTTAAATCGATTATATTATATATTAATATAAATAATAGCCTAAAAGTATTATTCCGTATTAAAGCTAATAATTTATTTTATTTCCGTAAAATTACGATAAACCGTATTATTAAGCTAAAACCCGGAAATACTGTTTTGGTTTTAATATTTTAAAAACTTTTCTTTACCGACCGAATATTTATATTTAATTCGACGTATTTAGCCGTTATATATATTATAATTAACGCCAAAACACCCCGGTTTTTGATTTTAAAAAACTTATCGAATAATACGATTATAATAACTAAGAAAACGAAGCTTGGTAGTATTATTAAAAATACCGATAATAGGTATTTTGTAGTTTTTTTTAAAAAAAAAAGGATTTAAAACCCTGGTTATTACCTCCGTTATAACTGGCCGAATAATAACGGGATTTGACGGAAATATTTATAAAAATATTACGGCTAACGATATTTTTATAAACCCCGTAATTAATATTAAATTTAATTTAAATTTTATTACGACTTCCGTAACCGTAAACGACTCCCCGTTACTCGGGTAAAATTAATTATTTAAAAAACTTTTTCCCCGGAATATTTTAATTATTATTAATAATACGGTGCCCGATAACCGTTAAGTATTTATAATTAATAATATTATAAATTCGAAGGCGCTTGTTATTTTAGGTATTTTTTTACGGATTACGTTTTTAATATTATAATTAAGTTAAATAATTTCGATTATACCTTTTTAACGATTTAAACGACTTAAAACCACGTGTTTTAGAAATTTATAAATTTATAAGAATTAATCGTCCGGATAATTTATTTAAGGTTATTATTAATGAAGAAATATATATTTATACGGAAAGCCAAGCGTTCGTATCGAAATTACGAAAATTAATCGAAAAAATAATCGATTTTAGCGTAACCAAAGTATTATTAAAATTAATAAAAAAGACTAAATAAAGATTTTTTAATTAAAAAATAAAAAAATATAAAATGGCTTAACGTTGTTATCCGCTAAAACTCCGCAATTAACGATTATTAAACAAAATCCTAGATTTATTTAATAAATAAAAATAATTAAAAACGGTTAATAAAATATATCCGTTTATATATTTATATTTTATTATTGAAAATATTAAAAATAGCAAAATTAAAGCCCGAATAATCGTAAATTTGCGTATTTTAAACAAAGTTATTATCCCCGATAATTATTATTTTTATAATTTAAAATAATCGCTTTTTTATAAAATAAACGATATATTATAATTATTAATACGATTTTATTTTTTATTAGTTTTAAATATATCCCGATTTTTGTAATTAATTTATTATTATTATTTATCGAGGATTAAAACGTTTAATTATCGCGTTAATAAATTTTCGTAATTCCCCGGTATATATTTAAAGGTATATAAATAAGTTATTAAAGCTTATTTTTAAATTTTATAAAATATTTATTAATAATATTATTATTTTTTCCGATACGGAAGATAATTACTTACGTTATTTTAATTAAAAAAAACTTTTATATTTATAAATAAAAATATTTCGATATCTTTTAAAAAGTCGTTTTTAAAATATTTTTATCGAGTTATTAAACTTTCGTATCGACGCTTTAAGTATATTTATTATAAAGCAAAAGTTAAAGGTATTTAAAGATTTAAAGTTCCTTATTTTTTTAAAAAGCTTAAAATAATATTTTAAAACCAATGGTTTTTTTAGATACTTTTTCCCGTATTACGCATAAATCGCAAAAAAATTTAAATAAAAAAAATAATATTATTAACTAAAAAAAAATCGTATTCCTTTTAATAACCCCGGTAAACGTTTGGTTTATACAAAAAATATTATATATAAAGCCATTAAAGCTAAGCTAAAGTTTTTTAAAGGTATATAAAACTCGATTTATAAAAATACCTCCGTTTTTTATTAAGATTTAGCGCGTATATTATTTATTTAATTAAATAAATCCCTTAAACGAGGCTTTAAAATTATAGTTTTTTAATTAAAGCTTAGCCGTAAATAGCGCCCGGGCGAAATTATTTTAATCATTAATATATTATTTATTATATTTTTAAATCGCTGTTTATTAAACGCTAAAATTCGATACGGCCCGTCGGAGTTAAAAATTGCCTATTTAATTTAGGCTATAAAAATTTATACGGTTATTTAATTTTTAAAGGCTCCGGTTATTATTTTAACGGATTATATAGCTATTAAAAGTATTTATAATTAAATTAGCTTAGATACTTCGTCGGTAAACCGCGTTAATAAGCGTTTAATTAACTCGTTTATTTTTTTAATACAATTTTTAAATTTATTATTTTCCGGGCAAATTAAATTTCGTCCCCGACGTTTTAAGCCGTTTATTTATTATTTATAACGTATAAAACGCAAACGGTAAATTAAAACAAAATAACGAAAATGTTACAAACATGCACCTATGCGGAGACCAAGGACCAAGGATGGATAAGTACGGGCCAGGAACGCAGCCCAAAGGACAATAAACCAAGAACGGATTAACCCCTAATAAGGTCACGTGATCCAATATTACGTGAACTAGGAATGATCGCTAAGCGTTGCTAAAGGAAGCTCCCTTTAGCACCCGTTAGCATAGTATAGCAGCTATAAGCATTATTAACTAATATAGTTACTTAAATAAATATTAGTGAGGGAATAAATGGATATATAACGGATAGATTTCTTATTTTATATAGATAGTTATTATTTTAGTGATTAATTTAAGTATTTATTTTATTTATAAGTAAAGCTAATCAAGCTTTAACGACTATATTTATGAATTAGTTTTATAGTTATTTTTTGCTTAGTATATTTTTTTACGTTTTACGTATTTAATAATATAAACCCCAGTATTATTTTATATTTCGGTTTATTTTTAGTATAATCGTTATATTTTGATTATTTTTATTTAGGTACGTTTACCGTTAAAAAAATACTAAGCAATATTCGGCAGGATGTTTACCGTTAGCAAAGACGATAACAGCAATAAGGGAAAGACTCCTTAGAACGACATTTTTTTTTAGGCAATAAGCATCGATTCGGATAACGATAACTTCGAAGTTATAAAACAATAATACGACTTTATTATAAAAGAGATCCGACGCTTTAAGGAAAAAAAAATATTAAGTCTAAATTTATTTAAAAACTCTAGGAAGCCAACACCGTTATAAAAAAAGCAGCTAATATTATTATTATTCCGATCGTTAAATATAATAAACTAAAATTTAACACCCTAATTGCTTACGATAGTACCTTAAAAGGATTTAGGGGATACTTCGCGCAAATCCGCGTATATTATTTTTTTTATATATTTAGCTTTTAGAATGACTTTTAGCGAATTGTGTACGCCGCCTTTTTTTTGAAAAGACGTGCCTTTATATGGTTTAAATTTTACCTTTTTAAAGTAAATAAAAATAGATAGTTTTTAAGCTAATATAAAAAAAAACGAAACAAATCTTTGGATCCTACGCCGGATACAAATCCGCGCTTAAGTTACTTTTTTAAGATTTTAATAAGAAAAAATAAGCCGAACGGGAATTTGAGACTTTTAAGTAAAAGATATTTGTTTTAATATATATTACCGAGTTTAAAAAAATTATCGCTAAGTTTGATTATACCGACGATATACGTATTATATTATATTACCAAAGGTTTAAAAAGGAAGTTAAAAACGAGATTAGCAAAATCCTCGATTTATTTACCGATTTTAGTAAATATATTAAATTGGTCGTGCGAATCGATAACTAATTGTACGCACGACGAGCCGAGAAAAAATATACGCTAAAATACCAACCTCGAGCTTTAGCAAATACCGGAAAACCCCGGTAGTATTAAAATAACGGACGAAATAAAGACTAGAAAACCTAGACCTTTTACGGATATTATAATGGACCAATAGATTTGGATGCTATTTAACGACGACCACAAAAAAATAAGGCAATTATTAAATATTATAATTATAATAAAATAGGATATTACGCTAACGAGTACCGTTAACCTAAAAAAATATTTACGCTTGTATTAAAAGGCAAAAAATAGTTTAACGCTATATAACGGGAAAAAATATTATACGCGTTATTTTTTTGGACCGTATATTTCGATAACGATTATTCGACGTATAAATTTTATAAAAACGATAACCAATAGTACCCCCAAAAGCCACGAACCCTGGCAGCGACTAAATTAAAACGAATAATACGTATCGGAACCGAAAAATAAACGGTAGATAGCGACGATAATATTTTATCCGGGTTAAAAAACGAAATATACCATTAAACTTAATAGGCTAAAAGTTAGGCCTAGAAAGCAAAGTTAATAAACGATATTAATAGCGAGTTAAAAAAAATAACTATTTTCGATAAAATGGGATCGCCGAAAAAAGCCTAACCTGCGGGATTAAAAAAGCAAAAGCTATCGACAAAATGCTTAGCATTTTTACGACGGAAAAAATATTCGAGACCTTTTAAAATAAATAACTACGTATTTATAACGAAGTTATACTTTTTGCTGCCGAGTTATAAAGTATAAAATAATAGCTAGTAAAGATTTTTTAAAAAACTACCGATATAGTATAAAAGCGACGGACCCTAAAAGCTATTTTTGGAGATAACCCTCGATTTAATATTAAAGATTTTAAATATTATAAAATCGAGTAATACGGATATATCGATTTAGGATACGACGAATATCTCGAGACAAAATTAAAGTACGGAATTTTTCCGCTACGTATAAAATATTTAGCTATTAGGAACCCTTATAAAATAAGAAAAATAGGCTAAATAAAAATTAAGCGCTGCGACGCGAAAGGCTTCGTAGTAATTATTACGCACCCTAACGATTTATCCCGATGCTCGATAAAAAAGGACTAATCTTAGTTAAAATATATATACGACGAATATTTATATTACGTAACAAAAAAAGCCAAAGTATAGCGATTTATTAAAAAATATTAGGTTATAAAAAGAATTATTATTAAAAAAACCGATAGACTAACTTAAAATATTAGCGATTTAGTTAAAAGCATTTAAGATCGCACGGCACTATTAAAGTACGAGTATAACGTTATACGAAGACCAACGATAGGAGTTATTACGGATAAATAAAGGAATATAGAGATTAATATAGGAGAATCTAGCTTTACTTTTAGGTACGATATTATAAAAAAAGCCGGTGACGATATAGTATTATATAAATAACGAGGAAACGAGACTCGAGATCAAAAAAACTAACGAGTATTTATACGCGCCGAAAAAAAACGCGCTAATAAAAAAATTAATAAAAACTCGGGAAACGAATTAAATTATTTTTAAAAAGACAGGAGCGGTCTTAGACAAAGTTTATTTGCGTTACCGGGAGCGATAACACGATTATTAATTATTTTACGATATAAGTGCGAATTAACGGATACGATATACGAGCCTTAATAAATATAGGAGCTTAAGGAAATTTTATTTTACCGAGAATCGTTAATAAGCTTTAAATATTATAAAAGCAAAAAAAAACGCCTTACGCACTTAATACCGTCGATAAAGAGCCTATTTTATACGAGAATAGAATAGTGAATATAAAGACTGCGTATATTTAGATTTATATCTAGGATTATTTTAAATATTTTACGTGCGATATTACGGATATTACGGATTATAATTTAATCCTAGGGATACCTTGGTTACGGGTAAATAATTTTAAAATAAGCTGGAATATAGGCTAATTTTAGTGGGATATATTAGGAAACAAGTTAACTTTTAATAGGTATTAGAAAAACTAACTTTTACGTAATTACGAAATATTTGGATTATACGTTATAGCTAAATATATTAAGCCGAACACTATAAAAAAAATACCCGAAAAATATAAGGAGTTTAGCGACTTGTTTAGTGGAGTATTAAAAATAAGATTATTAGAGTATATACGATTCGATTATAAAATACCTTTTTAGGAAGGAAAAGAACTATATTTTATACCGATATATTTAGTGAGACCTTAATACGAAAAGGCACTAAAGACCTATATCACAGAGATAATGGAAAAAGGATAAATTAAAGAATTTATATCGCTAGCAGGCTACCTTATATTTTTTATACCAAAAAAAGTAAGGATAAGACACTAAAATAGAGACCTTATATCGATTACCGCAAGCTTAACGATATTACGATTAAAAATAAATACCTTTTACCTTTAATTAAAGATTTACGAGATAAATTATACGGAGCTTAATGGTTTATTGCTTTAGACTTGCTTAATGCGTACGGCCTAATTAAAATTAAAAAAAAAAATAGCTTTTAGGACGAAATACGGATATTTCGAATATTTGGTTATGCCTTTTGGATTAACTAACGTATTAATAAGCTTTTAAAATATAATTAATACCGTTTTACGAGAATTCTTCGACAAATTCGTAATAGTATACCTCGACGATATATTTATTTATTTAAAAGACTTTAACAAATATAAATAGCACGTTACTGTTATATTACGGAAGTTATAAAAAGCGAACTTTTTTGTAAACCTTAAAAAAAGCGAATTCCACCAAAAAAAAGTTATTTTCGTTAGATACGTTATATCCCCCGGAGAAATCAAAATAGAAAATTCTAAGATTTTAATAATTAAGGATTGGCTTACCCCGAAAACGGTTACAAAAGTTAGATCTTTTTTAAGATTCGTAAATTTTTACCGTATATTTATCGGAGGATTTAAAGGTATCGCAGCACCTTTAACGTACCTAACGAAAAAGGATATATTATTCGATTAAATTATTAAAAAGCAAAACGTTTTTAATATAATTAAAAAAAAAATTACGGACGAACCCGTAATACGCATAATAAATATAAAAAAAGAATTCGAAGTCGAGACCGACGCCTTAAACTACGCCATAGGCGGACAACTTAGCTAACGAAACGACGAGGGAAAATTATACCCTATAGCCTTTTACTCTAAAAAGTTTACTAAAAAATAATTTAATTATTAGATTTATAATAAAAAACTTTTCGCAATTATCGAAATATTCCGAAAATAAAAATATTACCTAAACGGAACCAATTATTAAATTAAAATTTATACCGATTATAAAAATTTCGTTTTGTTTACGATAAGCAAAAAATTTAATAAACGACAGATAAAATAGGCAAAGTTTTTAATAAATTATAATTTTAAAATTATTTACCGCAAAGGATTAAAAAATAGCAAAGCAGATATTTTTAGCCGACGACCGGACCATTATTAGGAAGTACCTAAGGAGATATATACTATCTTTACGAACAATTAGGAAAAAAACCTGATATTTATTATAATTTTTTACGATATTAGCAAAATAACTAATAGCGATAATTAGTTAAGCAAAATTATAAAACCAGACGGTATATTACCTATATACCAAGGCAAAATCGAAATCTTAGAATAAATTAGGGACGAGCTTATCCGAGAAATCTATTTTACGCTTATTAGCGGATATTAGGGAGTATTTAAAATAACTAAGCGGATATAATAGTATTTCGATTGCTTATAATTACGCAAGCACGTTAGCAAAGTTATTAAAAAATACGATTTATGCAATAAAGCGAAGTTAGCACGATATAAGCCTTACGGAGAATTATAGCTAATATTACCTTTAAATAGAGCATAAAGATTTATCGCTTTAGATTTTATTATAAAGTTACTATTATCGAAAAAGCTTTTAATTAGAACTTTTTACGATAATATCTTAGTATTTATAAAACGATTTACGAAATACGTTTATTTTTTATTTTATAAGGAAGCAAGTAACGTAAAAAAATTTGCCTATACGTTTTTACGAATTATAGCTAGCTAGCACGGTATTTTAGATAAAATTATCTTAGATAAAAACAAGCTATTTATATTAAAATTTTGGAAGTTATTTATAACGTAACTGGGAGTAAACTATAAGCTTTCGATAATTTATTACCTATAAATAAACGGATAAATAAAACGAGCTAACCAAATATTTAAAAAATACCTACGCTATTATATCAATTACGATTAAAATAACTAGGTTATATTATTACCTATAACGCAATTCGCCTATAATAATACCGTACGAAAACCTATAAAAATATTATTATTTTACGCCAATTACGGCTATAAACTAAATATAACTAAAGAACCTATTACAGGGAAAAAACTAGCGGAATACGTTATTTAGCATATCGATAACCTAAGGAAATTTTAAAAAAACCTCTAAAAAAACCTTATTGCCCTTTAAATACGTACGAAGGCGTATACCGACAAAAAAAAGGTTAAAAGACCAATTTTTGCGAGGGGAAATAAAATTTACCTATTACGCAAAAATATTAAAACAAAACGACTAAACGACAAATTGGATTTTAAAAAACTCGGACTATTTAGAGTCGATAAGCAAATTTCAAAAATTAATTACCGTTTATAGCTACCTAAAATTATAAAAAAAAAATACCTAACGTTTTATATTTTTTTATTCGAACCAGCACCTAAAAACGCGATTATCGACCAAACGCTAGAAATAAAAGAAAATTAGCTAAAATATAACGTTAAGGAAATTATCGACTATAAAAAAGTCGGACGAGGATACCGGTTCCTCGTAAAATAGGAAGGTTACTTATTTAAAAATAATACCTAGGAACCTAAAAAATATATTAAAGACTGCGTTGCCTTTTAGTAGTATTTTTAAAACTAGTAAGCAGACCAGGGTCTGCGGGATTATTTTCGAACCCGATAAGGGATTAATCGAAAGCATCGAAGTTTAGTATAAGTTAAGCCAAGATATCCGCTTTTGCCTCCGCGCGCTTTTGCTTTTTTATTTTTTTTAGGGTACGAAAACCTTTTTGTACCAATTTTACCCCGTTTAAACAAGCTTTTTCTTTTTGTTTCCGAAAACGGATTAACCGCGCGATAGCCTCGTTTATCTCCGTTTAATAACGACGCTACAATTTTAAAAATCGCTTTTTAGCGATAAGCTTTTCGCGAGATATCCGTTAATGCTTTTCCCGGATACGTTCGAAATAAAACAACGGGATACCCGAAGCATTATAATCCTTAATATTTTTTCGAGTATATTTTTCGTATTTCGCTATACCTTTTATTATTATATATTTGTTATTAATGTCGGTATACGACGGATACGGCATAATTTTAAAGCCAAATTTTCCGAAAGATTTTAATAAGACGTAACGACGAATAATCGAAGGCGCTAGAGAAGTATAAGCGATTTTAGGAAGTAATCGTATTTTTTGCGCACGGTTAAATATAATGGCCATATATTACGAAAATATAGAAAAAAGGAAAAAAATAATTTAGCACTAAATAAAGGGACTAAACCTATTTATATTACCTAGGATTTTTTGGGGATAAAAAATATAAAAAAAAGAGCTGATATTATAAATATACATTTATACGGAGACTAAGGACTAAAAATAAATAAATACGGGCCAGGAACGCAGCCCAAAGGATAATAAACCAAAAACGGACCAACCCCCAATAAGGTCACGTGATCCAATATCACGTGAACCAGGAATAATCGCTAAGCGTTGCTAAAGGAAGCTCTTTTTAGCACCCGTTAGTATAGTATAGCAGCTATAAGCATCATTAACCAACATGGTTACTTAAGCAAATATTAATAAGGGAATAGATAGATATATAACGGATAGATTTCCTACTTTATATAGATAATTATTACCTTAGTAATTAATCTAAATATTTATTTTACCTATAAATAAAGCCAATTAAGCTTTGACGACTATATTTATAAATCAGTCTTATAGTTACTTTTTGCTCAATATATTTTTTTACGTTTTACGTATTTGATAATATAAACCCTAGCATTATTTTATATTTCGGTTTATCTTTAGTATAGTCGTTATAGAAAACCCGGTTTTAAACTAAATTTAAAATAATATTACGTATTTTACTTTATTTAAAATTTTTATAAATAATAAATTTCGGCAAAAGTTTATTAACGGTTACCGTATTAATAAAAAATACGCACGTATTATCGTTAATTTACGTAAAAATAACGAAAACGTTGCGAAAATTTTAAAACCCGGTATTTGGTTTAAATACGATAATAGCTTATTATATAATATCGATAATATATAAAACCGTAAATTAGCTATCCCGTATATATTAATTTTTAAGTTTATAGCTATGGTATATAATAATAAAAATTATTTTAATTTAATTAAAATATTAAAAAAAACTAAAGAATTATGCTATTAACCGTAAATCGTATTTAACAAAAAAATATACTTAATATTATATTATTTATCAAAATTATAATACGGATAAAAATAAGCTAGCGGGTAATTATTAACCGGTTAAAGTTTATAATTTATTATTTATATAAATTATCGTAATAAATTTTATTATAAGTATTTTTAAAACAATATTAGCCGGTATTTTTTAGCAATTTCCCGGTAAAAACTATTACGATTATTATAATACTTTAATATTAATTAATTATATTACGTTTAAATATATAATATTAATCCCTGGTAATAAAAATATACCGGTAAAAATTAAGCCACCGTTTTAGTTAAATTATTTTTATTTTTTAATTAAAGAATACTAAAAGCTATTATTTTAAACAAAAACGCTAAGTTTAATAGTAATTTAAAAAAAAATTATAAAAAGCTTTTAATATAAAGCTTTTTATAATATTTATATATTATTTATAAGTAAATAAGCTTTCGGAACGCAAAAATTAATCGGTTGAAATCGTATTACGTTATTATTTATTCAAAAAGCTAAATATATTTTAGATTAATATTTTATTAATTTTATAATAAAACCTAAATAATATTTCTTTAGAGTTAATTCGATTAAATCCGTATAAATAGCTATTTAAAATAAAACTGCCTAATTTTTTAACAGTAATTAAAAATACCGATACGTAGCCTTTTAACGAGATTTTAATTTTGCGTATAATTATTCGCGAAAATATTCGATTAATTATAAATTTTATTAATATAAAAATTAAATATTATTACGATTAACGATATAAAGCTATAAAATTTAATATTAATAAAAAAATTTATTTTAAGCTTTATACCGGTTATTATTTCCCGGGACGACTATCGAAAAAGCTTTTATATTAAAAGGCAGGTCCGTTTTTAAAAAAGAATTAGCTTACGAACTAAACCTTTTAAATTATATTAAAATCTAGCTAATTATTTTTATTATTTATTTTTTTATTCCCGATAACGACGACCTTTTTTATTATAAAGCTTTACTTTTTAAACTAATCGAGGCCCATTAAAATTTAAACGATATTTATAAAATTAAAATTGTTATAAAATATTATATTAACCGTATTAAATTAAATTACGACTATTTAATCAAATAAAAGGGCTATAATTATAAAAACGACATATAAATAATTTTAAAAGCTTTAAAAAAATTCGGAGTTAATTACGGAATATTAAGACCGTAATAAAAATAAACCTCCGATTAAGCGTAACTTAAATTATCGCGGATTAAGCCGCTTTCGCAAAATATAATTTAACGTATTTATAAACGCTTAAAAACAAAAAAGTCCTCGCGAAATAAACCTTATGACAAATCCGTTTCGGTAAAACGCCGTAATCCGGGCCGTCCCCGAAAAAAGGCCTTAAAAAGGAAAAACCCGCCTTTAAAAAAACATAATCGGGGACGTCTTTATAAAAGCGCTTAAAGACAAAAAGCTTTCGGAGGAATAAATAATATATTTTTTGTTTATTATTAAAAATAATAACGTTTTTTAACACCGGTATTATGATACGTTATAATAAAAAAGGTCCGTAAATAAATAACTAGTTTAATAGCGATAAAAATGGCTATTAAAATTAATTTTAGTAGCCCCGCCTTATTTTAATAAGCTAATAAATTAGCGGTGGATACTAAGTTTTACGGTTATAAGCCACAAATTTAAGATCCATTATTTTTTGTATTTAATTCACTTATATACCTTTATATAATTGCATTAAAAATATTAAAAAGTGTATTAACACTAATTTAAACTTATATATTTTTATATATAAACCATCGCTTTTAAAAGCTAAAAATATAATTAATAAGCGTAAATAATTACAATGCTTAAACTTATATCCGAATATTAGTTCTTTTAGTATTACCGTTATTTAAAAGGCTAAATTTAATGCCAGCCTTAAATCGATAATTTGTTCGAAACTTATAAATCGCACTTATTAGCTACCAGGCATTTAAGACGCGCCTAACTTATAACGTATAATATCGTGATAGCGAGCAATCGAAAAGAACGAGCATTAAATATTATTGCCTTTGCATAAATAAAAAACTCAAATTCAATTATAAGTTTCTAGTTAATGGTAATAAAACACAAGAAAACACAGCCCGGAGGTAATAAACCACTAAAAACAATATTAACAGTTTAATTTAATTTTAAAGCGGCATTTATACGTTAATGGATGCTGAATAGCGTGTAAGCCCGCACGATTAATAATTAAAAAAGTTAGCATTTCTAGCTATTATATTTAGCCGAGCAACTTGACATCCTTATATACTTATTATACATTAATAGCATATAGCTCTCACTTATTTTACGAACGTAATACCTAGATTTTAATGTTATAGGTGGTGTTTGGAATGATTAAAATAATGCAATCGTGTGAAGTAAATTTAATCATTCACTTATGATGAATCCAAATAATTCTTGCAAGTTTGCTTTACTGTATGCAGGCTATGAGTTTTAAACAACCGGCACAACTTTAACTCTACGGCTTATTGAAAGATACGAGCAATGGTGACGTGTTGACACGTTTATTAACAATCAGAAAAACATACTGTCACGTATCACTCGAAACATTTGTTCTCGGCCTCGGAAATAATCCTAGCAGTACAATAGCTAGCTATTTAAATACAAGACTTTGTGTAAGACTTGTTTGTTCAAATCCAGTTCTACGGCCCCATCATCTTTTCTTAATCACCATGTCACGTAACATATGTATCACCGCTGCAGATGGCCACACTGGCATTGCTATTGTCGAACTTCTTTTCGGGGAGCTCTTCTCGAAGAAATTTGACTCAGTCACTGCGATGGTCTTAGACCCGAAATCAGAGCATGCTATCTGAGCCAAAAAACTTAGGGCACAAGTCGTGCATCATGAACCTGGACGTGAACGCGATGTCGCCAAAGCTTTGCAGGATTCGCAATGCGACACTCTCTGCTTGATACCTCCGGCCCATAAGGACAAGAAGTTAATCACTTACCGAACTTATCAGAGCTTCCAAGAAGGTTGAGATACCTAATGTGCTGTTCATCAGCTCTGCTGGATGCGACTTTGCCGATCCACGCAAACAGCCACGTCTTCGCGAATTCATTGAAATGGAAACAAAGTTCCTGGCAACGAAAGGCGATAACACCACTGCCACAGGAACTTCACCATATATCATTCGGTAATACTTTTGCCCCCAATTTGCAAACACTTGAGTTTAATATGTGAAATGTAGTACTGGATTTTATGCGGAAAACATTTTATTATACGCGCCACAAGTCGTAGAAGAGGCTCTTCTTCCTCTACCAATTGGGTCAATACACAAGTTCGCACCTGTGGCCCTAGGAGTTAGTTATTTCTTCTCAAAGAGGCGCGTACACAAAGGATTAATATTTCGGTAGGACGTCGCGAATCTGAGCGCTCATATCCTCACCGGCAAGGGAAAACATGGCTTCGATGATAGGCATCGCGGTCAGATGATGGTGGTCACTGGTAAGTAGTGTATCACGTTGGGAGTGAAATGAATTCACCGCAATGCCAACGTTCACCGTTAGGGCCGGAGTTATGCGCTGGCGAAGAGCTTACTACAGCAGCAAGTCAAGCTTTAGGCGTGACGATGCAATTCGAAGATATTTCAAAGTAAGGCATTTTGCACGATGATTCTTGTACAGCACATCATCCTAACCAGCAGTATAGAGCCGAAGCAGGACATATCCTTAAAGCTCAGTCTAAGAGTGATCAGTCGGAACTACAGTATCTTTTAAAGTATTATAGTCTTGTACGTGAGGGCAAAACCAACTATATTGCAACAACGGCTTTTGTCAATGTCACAGGAGCTCACCCGACAACACCGACAGAGTTTTTCAAAATGTATGGGAGTGAATTGAAGCGGCCGAAAAAAAGGATTAAGTGGAATCATTAAGATTCAGGTTATGATAAAGAATCATTGTGGTATGTCATTTATTGATTGTGATTAACCATGAATAGTCAGAGAACTTGATAGGCATGTGTATATAATTGTTTATACAAAGGCCACAGCATTATACGTCTACCTTATTAATCTTGTGTAATAGAATAGAATCTAGTGCCATTTGTATCATAGCAAAACGTTAACACAATACTGGAAACATCGCTTTGGCCAGGTAATTAATGGCTAGAATTGGATGGGCCTGGTTACACATTCTAAATACACGAAATTGAATTGAAGTTTTAGAACGAAAACCATATCTGGGAAGGCCCTGTTTGGCCAAACTAATGTCTAATTCCATCGGCAAAAAGTTGTGCTGATTACATGATAACTTATAATCTCGAAAGGTCGTTTATGGCAAGATCTAACTGCTACTTAGTTTCATGCCTTCGTCGATCGACCTCCTTGGCCCCTATCTGGTCCCTGTGCAAGGCCTTGACTATGTCCCGCGCTAGCATCCATGTCTTTCAAGGCGGCACCTGGTTCATGCTGAGGCATTTCCGCCGTGTTGTCCGCCCGAGAAACGTGGGTACCCTGCCACATGTTAACTTCTACCTAAAGCTCATCACACAAGACTCACAACATCCGTATCACCAGCTCCGTGAATAACATTATGATCTGTCTCAGGACTGAGATCGTAAGCATTATGCGATCGACCACTCCCGTCTCGAGGCATGTCAAAGAATATTAAGTTTAACAATTCCGAAAAAGAAGTTGACTTGATATGCACTGAGAAATACAAGCATAACTTTCAGATATTTGGTAATGCGGATAATCTCTTGCATATGTATGTCGCGGGCAATGCTGGCACGACTCGCAACATAGTTACAGTTTGCAACTCGTTGTGTCAGTAATACATCATTTTCATTATGCCTACGTAATGGCCATGCCACTGCCAAGCAACTCATTATTCACATCAATTCAAATTGAGTAGCACTATTTTTCATATTTTGACATCATTGGCGCATTATTATTGGAGTTACGAATGTGGTGCATTATTGACGATGATGATGATGATGATGATGATGATGATGATGATGATGATGATGATGATGATGATGATGATGATGATGATGATGATGATGATGATGATGATGA
>BCGF01000002.1:1404443-1500421 GCA_001599175.1 Pestalotiopsis sp. JCM 9685
TGATGATGATGATGATGATGATGATGATGATGATGATGATGATGATGATGATGATGATGATGATGATGATGATGATGATGATGATGATGATGATGTCAATTCCACGGTTAAGGTAAGGTGGGGGGCAGCTCCAGTTCCGGCAATAACCAACCACTCCCTGACGCTGTACATGCATCTACATCTGCTCTGTATCCTCCACCCTCTATTTATTTACACACGAATTCGTGCACACCAAATCTCGAACCTCACATGCTTTTCCCAAGATGATGGTCCCTCCGTAGAACGCTTGGCTTGCGACGACGAGAACGTAGCAGGGCTGACTGTGCTGATGTCGGGTCCCATGATGGGTAAAGCCCGCGAGGGGTGTACAGAGGAAGAACAGGCCAAATGGGTCGATGCCGTGAAGCAAGCGGTGAAAGAAGAGGTAGATCAGTTCGGAGGGATAAAATTCGAGGCCTACGTTGTTCTAGCGACTAAGTAAAGCTGGAAGGGTCTTTCTAGATAGGTAGCGAGAAGGTGAGCACAAAGATCAAATCAGGAGTGGAGGTTCTCTGTGAACACATTTTTAGTCAAATGAGTAGGCATTCTCTTGTCTCGCTCCCAAAGAATAGTCCAGTGTAGCTATCTTCTGAGCACTGACTGAGATGTCTGGCCACGGCTGCTCTCCTTCCTCGAGAATTATCTCATCGCCTTTTTCCCATAGGACTAGAAGAAAGGAACCATTCGGATCTTTCCGCAAGACGTCCGGATCTCCAGGTGAGACGAAGCTGTCACTGATGTGACGTTTGATCATCTGCTCCCACTAAGCTCAATCAATTAGTGATTAGTCGTTACCACTTTTAAGAACAAATAAGGAGGTCATTGATTCCCTTACACCATTGCCAAACCGGTAAGTTACATAAATGACTCGCAAATATGAGTTGCGCTGAAGAGTGCCCGGGATGCACCAATCGTCTCGCTTTGCTGCTTTTCTGCTGTTCATCTCGGTGACGTGATGCTCACGGCACTTAGTCGCGCGCTGCTCATCCGTGGCATCGGATGGCATAGGCACACCAATAACCTCAATCCGTTCTCTGCTACCATCGTGCTGACGGGCTCTATAAGTGTTTTCGTGTGTGATACGAGCCACATAGGAGATGTGCTGAGAGTCGGCAGCCTGGGGTGTGGCGTCGTAAATGCAGTGAGTCCACAAAGGGCGAATGGGGTCGCCCGGGAACTGGCGCTGATACGCTGCAAATGCCGGATTTCCATCGTGGCTGGGCGCCTCCTCGACGACCGTTTCGATGCGTCTTTTGCGGGGTGCCTTTGGCATCGTAGAGTCGTATTGTTCTCAATCACGAAAGTCTGTGTGTCGGAAGCCCCGGCGCTCTGTTGCAATCAGCAGTAGGGGAGGACATCAACGCTGAGTATGGATTGGGGCCATAGATGAATTGATGAAATTGAAATGAAAGCGGACAAGGTTCCCAGACACGTGGATCCTACGGCCTATAGAGGTAGTTGAGAAAGATCTGGTTAATCACATAACATCAGCCTTCATAATGCCCAATTCAATCCGTACTCTGTTAACAAACAAGTATTACCAACCCGTTCCAATCGTGTCACTCCTAAATTTTCCAGGCTTTCTCGACGTATTCTTCCACATCGGCCAGCAGCTCAGCCGGTTTCTCCATGGCCTGTACAAATGTTAGTTACGGGTACATATCATGATGGCAGGGAGAGTAGGATAACATACGGCGAAATGCCCACCATGCTGGTGCTCACTGAAAGTCACCAGGTTGACACTCTTTTCGGCCCAGCTCTTCGGAATGGGCACAACCTCGTGCGGGAACAAGGAAAACCCGCAAGGTTTGGCGACGTGGGGTAGGCGCAGTGGTGCCAGATCAGCCATCTAAATCCTGATCAGTATACATTTACATGGCTGGAAATCACGACTGGGGAGCACATACCACGCTGTATCTCGCAATCTTTGGTTCGTCTTTCGGGTCTCCCATCTGTTATTGTATCCCGAGTCAGTCGTCGGTCTTGTTGAAGGAGAAATGTCAGATCAACTTACCTCGCGATTGTGGTATAGACACCGCGGGTAGGTGTCAGTGAGCCAATAGAGCATGACGCCTTCGAGGATCTTGTCCAGCGGCGGATCTTGGTCCGAGAACTCGAGGAATTTCTCCCCCATCCTGGATGAAACATATGGTCAGTAATCTTATTCGCGCACCAAGACTTCGGGGCGAACTCACCATGCCAACAGCGCCAGCGGACTCGCGCTCAGCGCCAACCCCATCGTCGCCGCGCGCGTCCCCTGCTGCAGCGCAAACGCCAAGCCGGTATCAACCGCCTCGGTGGCCCTCTGAAACGCACGCTCCTCGGCCTCATCGCGCGTGTCGATGTCGACCCCGGGCGGCGGGAAGCCCATCTGGTTGACGTGCATGCCCTTGCACTCGGGGAACATGAGCGCCATGGCGCGGGCGACGAAGCTGCCCAGGTCGCCGCCCTGCGCGAGGTATCCATCGGCGCCAAAGCCCAGGCCGAGCATCAGGCCGTGCACGGCGCCGGCGGCCTGCGCGACGCCGTAGTCGGCGCCGAGGGGCGGGCCGCCCGAGAAGCCGTAGCCCGGCAGCGACGGCACGACGACGTGGTACGGCAGCGTGTCCGGGGTGTACTTGGCGCGGAGCAGGTCGAGTAGGTCGAGGAACTCGCAGACGGACCCCGGCCAGCCGTGCATGAAGACGATGGGGACGGCGTCGGGGCGCGCCGAGAAGAGCGCCAGGAAGTGCACCTCCGTGGTGGAGCCCGTGGCGGGGTCCCGGACCGGGGCGCGGAAGCTCGGGAACGAGTTGAGCCGGGCCTCGGAGCGGCGCCAGTCGTAGTCGTGCAGCCAGGCTTGCTTGGCGGCCGCGAGCCACTCGCGGGTCATGCCGTACCGGCGGCCATTGTGGGTGTTTTCGAAAGTGGCCGGGCCGATGGGGGAGAGCTCGAGCAGGGCGCGGAAGTGCTGCAGCTTGGCCTCGTCGACGTGGATCGGGAAGGGCTTGACGTCGATGTTGGAGCCGGACGGGACTTGCGCGAAGTTGGACATATTGGACAGGTAACTAATTGATGAGTGAATATGGGACGATAAAAGTTTGATTTGTTTATAGTATCATTATCCGCGGACTGGACAAGATGAACTCTACATTATATACTTCCAATTGACCTATGTAGGATCTCATACGGATGGTGCATTTCGTGTAAGATATTCGTATGTCCCTTGTTATAGGCGGTGGTAGTTGCCTTGAGGTTGAGAACTAGTTGATTCTCGAAATTTCTGGTCAGATTGAAGAACTAGTTGATTCTCGAAAGTTCTGGTCAATCCCAGCATCTACTGCTGACATCCAGGCGGACTGGTTGACTTAGGTCAGCATGGCGCGTGCATGGTGAGATGCCGGTCTCGTTAGTGGCCAAGCACGGGTTGGAGGACGGAGCTGTCTTGTAAGGAATAGTACACCACAATTAGATACCTACAAACTATTGGAGAATGTCCCAATCAAACCCAGAGCTTCGAATTCCACCTCTGGAGGAAATGGCCTGCATCGGTCGGTCATAAAAAGCAGAGAACGGATGGCACGGTACGGTATTCTTGGTTGGGGATCAGTACACCGCCCACGTATTCGTGTAACATGTAGTCGATCCGATTCTTCAGGCTTCAGCTGTTTTCACGATACACCGATTCCCATCACTGACTTATCCTTCACATGATACAGGCTTCAGTCGACATCCTCTGGTAGCGGTCATCGTGGACAATGTATTCATGACGAATGTCTATGCTGTTCAGTAACCCTCTTGCCTTTAGCTCTGTCTAGTCAACATCGACAAGATCAACGCACAGCTGACTTCCACCCGCCACCATGTCCTCCATCAGCAGTCATCGGCTCAAAGAAGGTCCTCAACATAGTCCTCCCTGGGGGTGAAGCTCAACCAAGGGCCGTCGTGACGTGAAGTGATGACGTCGTACAGTTGAAATTCGTCCACTCTTCCCCGACCACCAGGCGTACCCTCCTTTCCGCCCCCAACATCGCCGAGGCTTCCCTCACACCTCTCAAAATCAAAGTACCACAGCGTCTTGGCGAGGAGCAGGCTGGTCTCGAGATACGCCATTGACTTGCCAAGACAGGATCGCATGCCAATAGAGAAAGGCACAAATGCCCTGTGCTGTGTTGACATGCCCTCCGAGTCATCAGGTTCCTCTCCAGTCTCCAACCAGCGCTCTGGCGAAAAGGTGAATTGATCGGGGAAATACTCTTCATTGTGGTGGATTGAGTAAGTATTGACCCCGACTTGGGTTCCGGGTGGGATGATATGACCGTCGACAACGAAGGGCTCTTTGCTGTCTGGGTCCGCTGCCTCCCGCCACAAAGTGCCACCGACAGGAGGCGACATGCGCAGAGTCTCATTGATGCAGGCGCGCAGATACAGACAGCTTGAGAGCTGTTGGCCCCCATGGATTTCGCTTCCTGTCTTGAATTTGCTGCGAATTTCGTCTGAGAGCTTGTCGTAACACCTTTTGTTCCGTGTCAAGTAGAAAAAGACTCCTGCCATGGCAGTCGAGACGGTATCGCCACCTACAGTGGAACAATGTCAGCCGTACAAATCTTGACTCCAGAGCTGATGGTGCCACATACCTGCTGATATGAAGAAAAGACTTTCTGAGAAGAGTTCACTCTGGCGGAAATCGGCGGCAGACTCTCCATCGAGATTCTGCAGAACAAAGGAGTAAAAGTCTCGACGCTCCGGAGAGTCTTGCTCAACGCGTGTCTTGATCATCTTCTCGACTATACTCCTCCACTGGTGCCGAACCGGGCTTCTGTTCAGTAGAGGCTGAATGCCTATTTTCGACAAAAACGGCCAGTTCATGAATGAGTTGATCTTCCAGTTAGCGAGTGAGATGGATTTCAAGATAAAGTAGTGCTCATCATGGATTTGCAGGTCTAGCGGATATCCGTAGGCCAGATGCACAACAATGTCCATCGCAAGGCGTCTGAAGCGCTCTGATACATCGACAGGTTTCGAGGCGCTTGTAAGAAGATGCTCCAAGAAGACATCCACCTGCGAGGACAGGACGGGCTCGAACATTCTCATGGACCGTTCCGACAATGCGGGGCCGATAATCTTGCGCTTTCGGGCATGTGCGCTTCTGTCGAGAGTGTTGAAGATGAAGGGCACGCCGTTATTAGTCGAGAACAAGTACAGGTGTGACTTGGTGGTCCTTGGGTTTTGATATATATCTAGATTTTCGATGAGTAAAATTGAGACAATCATTTCAGGCCCAGACAACACGTACCACGGAGAGCCGTAACAGAGTTGAATATCAGTCGATTAGGGCCATAACGCATGACGCTTCCTGTTTCCTCGCAAGTGATTAGTTCAGCAATGTGAGGGGCGGCTAGCTGGATCAGAACATGGTCTTGTTTGGGGCATACCATATTTTCTGTGATCGTCGTGCGTGGCCAGAGGAAGACATCTACGGAGCACGAAGAGCCCGGCATACAAGTCGGATATTTTCGCCAGGAAGGGACCATTGTACTCCTTTAGAGGGTGCAGGCCAAGATAATAAGTTGATCTTAGAATGAACTATTATAAAGACTTAGCAGCGAACCATCACACTATTCTTGTGCAACTCACATAAGGTATTGCAACGCAGAGAATGTAGGCAATGCCGAGGGCAATGGGGTAAAAGAAAGCCATTTCACTGCCTTCCAAGAGATGATGCTCATAGAGAACGAGCCAAAGGGCGGAGATGAGGGAGAATCTTAACCTAGATCGATGTAGGCAGGCGTATGCGTTATGCAGTTGGTTGCACTGAAGTCCGCAAACAACAAGCAACCAGGGATTCTGTGGGTGGGGCCCAGCAGTCGCTTCTTCGGTATAAGTCTGGCAAATCGTTGGGTCCCGGGGATGATATTACCCTCATCGTCGACATCTTCGACGGTCGCTGTCCGTTTGATGGCATCTTTCAAAGCGGGCTGCTGCGCATGTTTTTGTGGTTCACCATTTCAAGCAGATGTGTCGAGAGCCTGACGCTGTGCAAGTTTATTGAGCCTGCGGAGTGGAGCTAGCATTACCAAAGTATTGTGATTCTAATGGCGTATACGTGCTTGAATGTATTCGAGTTCGAACGGTCCAAGCCACCTAATGTGCACTCCCTTGTCGTTCTTCAGCGTTCTTTCGACTTGAAGGGTAGCAGGAACTTCGATCTTCGCTTTGGTTCTGCATTTTGTTCCGCAATTTCTTCTACAATCTCTTCCGCAGTATCTTCTGGTTGCACCACACGTTCCCATGTCTTTTGTATAGTGCCTGTGACGTGTGTCACTTTGCGGCTGCCAACGTCGGGTGGTCGAAAACATTCCTTGACATGAATGTCAATCACATCGACGAAAGACTCTTGATCAATTGCATTAGCTTCATCGGGCCTCAGCTTCTTTATCCTTTCTAGGCGTGCAGAAACCTTGACGCTTGGAACAGGACTAGATATCGTCTCGAATTCGTTTTCCAAATTGAGGAAATGGCAGTTCTCCACAACATCTGAGGTTCAGGCAATCCCTCGGAATGGGGGATGCCACAGAGAAATGTAAATGTAGCATAATGGCAACTGGTTGTTCTCCAGGTTTTTGCGAGCGAGAACAACAGAGAATCCTTGCTTGACTTGATGGCCATACGTGAAGTTGTAAGCCAAGAAGACTCCTTCCTGTTGATGACCTACCCGCACCACATGATCCCGCTCAAGCGAGAATTCATCGTTGATCACACTACCCCATAAAGAGAGGCTGCCTCGCTCCAAGACTTCCAACTCGCGTATGACAATGTCATAGGGTGATAGCTGGATGATGGACTCTTCCGCAGCAACGTGTAGCACCTGATGTAGGTTGAGCAGAGTCGAAGGATCCTCTTTCTCCATGTCTATTCCGTGGCTAGTGCTGATTCTGTCAAGTCGGCCAAAATATCCGTCGCCCCAGAATACGAGGGGTAGGATAATGAGTCTCTTACTGTCGGACACTGTGCAAAGAAGGACAGAGTCGATGGCACGGCGCGTTTGGGGCTTCGCGGATATCTCCCATTGGTAAGTTGACCAGAGCTTGGCGGGAATGACAGGAATGTCGATCTTGATGGTCTTGCCGATGGAAATTGGAGGTTCTGCATCATTGCGCCAGGTTCGGTAAAAGCGTCCGACCCACGAAACCGGGACCACGTCGCCTGATTGAGAGAACTGCTTTGGTGACTCTGCAAGTAGACCCAGGAGCGGTTCAGCAGTGGACCCATAGTGATCCCTCAAATTCGCTTCCATGTTATTTGTAAAGTCATTTATTGGTTGGCGATCCATGTCCCAGGCGTAGATGGAGTGGTCCTCTGGGTAAAGTCTGATGATCTCTTCCTGAAGCCTTCTGAAAGCTTTATTACCCTCGCCGTAGATCATAGGCATATTGACGTCGAAGATACCCAGGAGGCAGTAAGCCATGTCTTCGATTCTGGTGGTCTCTCTGAACGCTACCCACGACATCCTTCTGGCAATACTCGCGGTGCGGAAATGTTTTTCCTGTGTCAGATACTCCTTCTGGATATGACTCGAGGACGAAATACTGTCGAAGAGGTCTGCCTTGAATCCCAAAGAGGACCAGTCGGCCGCCAAAAACTCCATATGCTGTGGCGCGATGAGCTCTTGTAGTGTCCACCCACGTGTAAACCATTTGCTTGCAGAGATGTCTGGCTCCTTTCCATCATCGCCTCGAGGGATATCCTCGAGGTAAGCGTAGCAGATATCAGCCTCTTGATACCATTTGAACATTGAATTGATGGCTTCGGAGAGCTCTGCGCTGCTAGTCTTGTCGATGCAGCAGCTACGAGCGCAGATGTGACGGTCAGAGCAAAGCCTTAACAAGAGACATGGTTACCAACATACGTATCGACCCAGGCATAAAGGTACCCATCCTTGCTCGCCTTCTCGCAGCAACGCACTATCTTCGAGTGTCCGGACTTTGCTCTGGTGGTTTCACTCGGATTTTCCGTCCATTCCTGGAAAGACACCTCACTGCCATCTTTCCAGGTATGTGATAGTATTGCATAGCGGCCTACTTTACTCCCACTAAAACTCTCGAATTTTCGATTTCTGACATTGATGAGGCGCATCGCTTCGCCTACAAGTTCGGGGTCGCGTTTGGAGCAAATGACAGAGGCATCCGAACCAGCAATGCCAAAATAAGTGCAGTGGTCTGATATTAGAAGGGTTCTTTCCCGCCTAGAGTCAGCTGAGTACTGCAAAATGCTTGGCAAGAGCAATCAAGGACGACTCATGCTAACCGAGCCACTGAGGGCACTTCGCCAGCCTCCTCGGACACCTGCAACTGGACGCTTTTGCCTGTGTCTGTCAGCTTTCTGCGATGTGCCCAACCAATATATTGGGGGCCGGCGCTTCACTGCCCCGAATTGAGGCTGCACCGAGAAAATATAACACCAGCCGCCGTATCATTCGACCACTACAAAATCTCGTGTCCTGGTTCGCGCCCAGTTCAAGGCGGCAAGATCTACAGTCTGCTTCTGCTGTCACCCACCGGCATGATGTGACACTGAACCAAAGCACTGAGCTGCAGTGACCAGCAGTAACCGACATCGCTATTCTCACGATCTAGCTATTTTCCCTATTTACCCTGAACGCTGGTCATGGCGCCTAGCAACAGACCAGAAGCCATCCGACATTTTACAGAACCACATTGGCCCTCAGAAGACTCTGTGCAACCGAGCTCGAACCCGGCGCCCACAACTGTAGAAAGTCAGGCGCAACCGAGTCGCACATTCAGCTCACTAGTTCCTACCTCAAGATTTAGCCAGGCAGTCGCCGCCTTGACACTACTTTGTCTCGTCGCTCTCGTCGTCACGTTGCCAGTCGTCTTCCTGATTATCAGGAAACCAAGCTGGCAAGATCGGTGAGCGAACCCAGTGTCACATGCCCGGCAGACTCAACGGCTTGCTAACTATTTTTTTAATAGTGGTCCCAAAGACACAGTATTGTCACAAGTTCTGAGTATTGCCGATCTTGACGGACAACTGTTCGTCTCGGCCAGAGGTCATGACGGCCAAATTTGGTACACTACCCGAGAGCAGGGTGAATGGAATACCAGTTGGACCAGCACCGGCCAGAAATCACGAAGTCAGCCCACGAGTCTAGTCTGGGGAGTGCCCAAGCGGTTGAGCCTCTTCTACATCGGGGATGATAATACGGTCCATACCAACTCGCTGCGAAACGGGACATAGGAAGACTGGGAGTCCCTGGGCGCCCAAGTCAGCAGTCCGGCTGTCCTGTGCCGCGAAGCAGCCCGTGAGACGATACACGTTTGGGCGCGCGAGAAGGCGGACGCCAAATTAATACTTCACAACTACTGGGAGGCCACCAAGGATCGCTGGCACACCCACACATCTGACTGGGAGACGGGAATCAACATTGGGACGGCCAAGGGAGCACGCAGCATCCCAGCTGTTGTATGCCGCAACAGCAGCGTGACCAACGATGTGCTCTTTTACGACAAAGATTTCGGCTCGGCATTGCACAAGCAATGGAGTGCACCCGCCAACGCATGGAATCCATGGAACGACCTTGGAGGATCGTATATAGGCGATCCGGTCGTGGTGTCTCCGTCGGATGACCGTCTCGACTTCTTTGGTGTTGCCAGCACAACGAGAGCTCTACATCACATCTCATGGACGGAGAACTCGAGCTACTCAAGCCCAAACGATCTGGGCGGCGGATGGAATAGTGTTCCATCACCGGTCGTGACTGCGAGCGGCCGCCTGGACGTCTTTGCTCTCAGAAACAACAACACAGTTCAGCATCGGTCCTTGCTTGGATCGACTTGGGGCTCTGGCTGGTCTGATTTGAATATTTCATCCACCAGTGCGCCGTTGGCCGCACTTCTCGACACCCAGCCGCCCCAGATACTTCTTCTCGTTCTGGGAAGTGGTGGCGACGTGTTGAGCTCGGAATGGGAAGTCGCAGATGGTGGGGGCTTGAATAACGTCTCGCCCATCAAGAGCATAGGGGGCAATGTTACAAATACTTGGTTAGATACGGGGAACTGATTATTTAATATAGGGGTCGCTTTGAGCGGAAGTAGAGAACAGAGTATGTATCATACTACGACCAATTTAGATAATAGACACTTGTTGGAATTCCTTACAGATCTCAAGCGTGGACCTTGATCGAGGACTATCACTTGATAGCTATGGCCCTCGGTCATGTCCCGAAATGCCGCTTTCGGTGTTTGGTATTCCACCAATAGGTAACGGCCATCAATGGAGATGTCTTTTACAGTTTGTAGTTTCGTATCGGCGCGTTCGTCTGTAATGTACGGGCGGTCTTGGCTTGGGTCAAGTATGAAGTATTGTCCGGAACAGAATTGTCGACGTATCGGGCATCGATAAGGGGTGGCAGAACCCTCTTCCAAACTTGGTCAACAGATGTGAGATGACACTCAGTTCTGCCTCTCCTTCTGAAGACACCAAAGGTTTTGGCTTGCAAATCCGACGAGACGGAGTTCGTTGTCAAGCAGTCACCTGCAGGCGCATCAACAAAATCATGGAGAAGCGAGCCAACCATCTCCAGGAAACTCACACCGACGCGGAAAAAGTCGCAGCATTGTACAAGAGCATTGGCCGTTTTTTCTACAGTATCTGGCACTCCGAGAGGAGCACTTGGCAATTGATATTGGTATAATGAGTCCTCTCAAAGGGGGCGAAGGCCAAGCCCGCCCCCCAGCCCACTTGAACTCCACCGCCTTATAAGAGCGTACGACAGGCAATTACGCGGCAGCTTTATAGGCGCCGAACCCCTCAGCTCGGCAAGAGAGGAGATTCTCGGGACCACTGCGATTGGATATCCTCCTCTTCCTCTGCTTTGCTTTTCTCTGCTTCAGGGGCTCTAGAGGACAATTCTTCTGTGACGGCGGGCTGGGAAGCTGGAAGGCGGATTTGCCGTCCGCGGGCCCCAAGAGCAAAGTGGTTGCATGAACGTGAGCGGGCAGGCAAGAGAAGTAGCCCAGTAGCCCAGGCGGACGGGGCAGGGGAGAGAAAAAAAGGAAGCATCTCAGATCACCAACTGCGAACCCTAAAAAAGTGTCTTTGTCGGCCTACCGTGGTGTCGTTGTGTTCAGTGCCACGTGCGAGGGACGGGCGATCCGCTGGAGAAAAGAAGCATCTGCCGCACAATTTTTGACACCGGAATCAATTGCAACGGATAATCACGCCTGATCAGATTCCTGGTAACGACATGCAGAATGGACAAATCGGCAGGCGGATTGTGCTCCGTAGAGAGAGAGGATGCTAAAGAGGCCCGTGTCGAACCAAAAAAGACATTGACAACACGCGGCCCGGCGGGACTCCACGTGGCCTGCGGTATAGACATTCTTTCAGTGGCGGCGGACTGGACCAGACGAGCTGAAAGAAGCCCGAGAACAGGCTAATAAAATATCGCACTTGGCGAAGCTCGGGGACGCTGGTCCACACGAAGCTAAATTCCGGAAGAGAGAGATGCCATTGCCTAAATACTTTCAAGTGTGCGATCAGTAATATAATTGTTATATGAGGTTTCTGGGCACGTTCAGGTAGTGGAATGTAGAAATGAATAAGACCGACAGCATGTCAATGTCGATGACAGGCACGGAAAAGAGATGTCATGGCGACCGAACAAATGGGCACGTGCGTTTGCAATCCTTGCCCAAGATTTCCAGATTCTGGAATCAATGGAAAGGATAAGCCAAGTCTGCTGCCAGCACCCGACAGTTTTCTCGGATGAGAGCGAACATTCTTGCTCCCAAACAAACAGGGCGGCCCATGGGTGGAATGCGCCCTCCCACACGGGTCGGCAGTGGATGCAGCGAACCCTATCAGAACGACCGAGACGGGGGGTGGTTCTCTCGATCTGATCTTCTAGCGGGCGGCCACTGCGCCGGTAGCACCGGTTGCTGCTGGCAATGGGCATCTGTTGTCCGTCCTCCTCGACAAAGCAACAGTGCGCAACACAATGCGATCGATGATCATCATGATGGCAATGATGCGCGATTCGCGATTCGGGGTGAATGATGCAAGAAGGCATGTCCACAGCGTAGGTGGTGGTTAAGTTGAGGCGTGGCTGTCCCTGCATCACTTGATGCAGGTACCGGTCCCGCCGGTTGACCACGAGGGATTGCCCAAAGGTTAAAACAAAACAAAACGGGCTGCAGTGTTGCAGTGGTGGTGGTGCCAAGTCCAACTCAATTTGCAACCCAAAATTCATCGGGTGTTGCCTTGTTCGCGATTGGTTTCCCGTCCGTCTTGGTGTCTGGGTATGTCAGATATGTATGCGCTGTCGGATTCGTGTATGTGGTCTGCGCCTATCGTATTCTCCTTGCAGCCTCATATGTAATGTATGCAGGTACGAATATGCAAGTGCATTCACAACGGAGAGCCCAGAGGGGTCAGACCAGCGGAAGCCGACGTATGTGCGAGGCTGAGGGTTCCAGTTGATAGATACCTAATCCACAGCAATTCTGGGTAAGCAGGGTGACGTGTCGCAGTGGGAAATGGGCGAGTCTTTTTTGTGCGAGCCACCGTACCAGAATTGCGGTCGGGTTACCAGTGGGCGTTGGCGATGGAGGCATGGATCTCCTGCTGAGCAGGCAGGGCGATGGCATCGTTCGATAAGATACCCCGCGATTCGTCATTCTGCATCCGCTGCAGCTGGCCGAAGGGGAATCCGTCTCTCGTCCTTTCTTTGTCAGACTTGATTGATGACTGCCCTGCAAAAAAAGGCCTGAGCTCTTTCTCTTGTCTCTCATCAAACTGCAAGATGAGGTAGCCCACAATTAAGTGATCAACAGACGCCCCCCGGAGCACGGGTCTGCACGACAGGCGTCGACAGCACAGCCAGAGAAATTGGGCCGGTCTTGGGTCATTGATCTTGGAGATTGAACCCAAGCAAATCCCAAGCCGTTTGGCGCTCTGATTTGAGTCTGCAGGCGCCGGCCCCAAAGCACCAGGGCACTTTTTTAAAGCCGGCGAGCGACGGTGGCGCGGGACCCCGCTGCCAACTTGAACTCTGCTGCTGGCTCTGCTTACTGCCACTTACGGAAAGGGTCTGTTCCTTTTCCTTTTCTAAAAAGATGCACCATCCAGGTAATGAAACTTGCGGTACTAAAATAGTCAACTTGACTCCTGAAGGAAGAACGCGTACGTACATGAAAGACCGATCAAGTTATAGGTAATGCGTGCTGATTGAGGGTTGAAGCACAAACCAACGCCAAGGGATTCCAGAACTGCGAGCCCGTTCTATGGGCGGGCCCCCAGATTTGTATGCGTGTCTTTCGTACACCCGGGTCTTCAAATGTCTTGACCTGATCATATTTCAAGCTGCCCCCTGGGTTGGAAGCCGTATGTATTGGCATCGACTGTAAAAGCATGCCGACTGGTCACTCACTACTTCGAATCGTTCCAATTTGACGTGCTGCTAACTCCGTAGCCCGTCGAGCCGCTGTCGAATGCAACTGTGGCAGGTGATCTGGGCTAGAACCGCTAGTTCATGTATCTGGGTCGATCGCAACCTGAGAGACAGGAAAAGCTTGGCTGTGAGCTTGTTGCCGATGAAATGGAAGTTCGTCCGAAGTTCCAGCGCTTGTGGCTTAATGGTCAGACAACGGACGGGAATTCAAAATACGGAGGGTGTCGCATTAGTTCTTGGTCACTGAGAAGAACAAAGAAGCAGAGGGCCTAGACACAGCACAGGCACAAAACACGGGGATCTGGTTAAAGAATTTCAATCATGCATTCATTCCATACAATGTGCGGTAGACAAGAGAGAAAGAAACAGGCCGTGGTTTGCTGCGGCCAATGTGCCCCTTGGATGGAATGAAAATACTGGCAGCTCGACGTGTGATTGGGTGCGACGGACGTACATGCCAATTTTGCGATCCTACCTACAGCCAAGAGGCGTTGTGTCGTACCTGAAGGCTCATGTCACTCGTCACACCCCCTCCCTTCTCCCAATCAATCAGTCAATCCAATCAATCCCAGATCCTTTTTTTCCTTTCCTTCCAAAAAGACGCAGGGACAAAGTTTCTTGCTGTTCCTGGCACACCCCTGCTAGCTCCGCTGGGCATAGCCCGTAGATCCCCCTGGCGCCATCTCAGGTTGGAGTGACTTGTATTTTGCCGCTGAAAACGCTGCCATGTGCAAGTCACTCCTTGGCTCATTGCCGGTGCGATTTGATCAAATGCAGGTACGGACCAGAACGGGGAAGGCAGCCAGACAGCCCAGACAATCTGTGGAGATGCCATCTGTGGTCTAGCCTCCTCGTCCCTGTGTGCCACGGGCCAAGTCGCTGTCGACTCCCCAAGCATTGAGACCTGCTCCCACTCCCAGACTCCCAGTTCGCGCTGGCAGGATCCCCCCTGTGCCCCGGCCCCCCGAGCCAACGAGAGGTCCAAGATGAGAGAACCACTGGGGGCCTCTTGGGTGCGTGTGGGCACGAGAAAACAAATTGATCGGGTCTCTCATAATACACCCACAGGCAACACGCACGCCCTAACCCCCCAAGTTGACCCATGCCCATACCCATGCCCACGCCTAAGGTAGAGGGCCTTCATTAAATCTCCTAAACTTGGCACCGGCTCTCACTCTCACTCTCATATTTGACCCCCTTCTTCCCTCTTTTCTTCCTTCCTTTGCTGCAACGAATGCTTTGTCGTTTCTAGGTCTCCTCTTCGTCCCGGAACCGAAGTCACTCATTGTTCAGGTGATATCTCACCACGCCACTCTTTTACCACAAGCCATTCGATTCAGCAATAGCAATTTATTCTTTAATTTGCTTGCCACCAGATCTATTTCTATTGTTTCGCACGTCGCCGTTCCGTCTATTCAAAAAGTCCCGGCCCGTCTTATTGTTCTTTGGAGGAGGATATCACATCTTGAGAGGAACTTTTCAAAAAACCGTCAAAATGAAGTACTCCGCCGCCATGGTCATGGCTTCGGCCGCTGCCGTCAGCGCCGACTGCTCCGTCACGTCCTTCCTCGAGAATGGAAACTGGTACTGCGAGGCTGTCCAGCTCATCAGCTACGCTGGTCTCGACACCAGCGGTTCTTACAAGGCCGTCTCCAACATGGACACCACCACTGGTGACTGCACCTTCGAGTCCCAGGCCTACTCTGGCTCCATTGCGCCCTTCAACGAGGAGGTCAGATTTACTACGCTCGAAAATTGTACATGTACTGGACCACTGTATACTGACATCCAATATAGCTCTCCGTCCACATTCGTGGTCCCACTCAGCTGAAGCAGTTCGCCGTCTACACGCCCAACACTGCCTCCACCAAGAAGCGCTCGGAGCACAAGTCTCACGTCCACAAGCGCCACGGCCACCAGCATCTCCACAAGAAGCACACCGAGGCACAGAAGGAGGAGGCCCGTGCCGTCGGCGACGTTGTCACCGCTGTCATCGATGGACAGACCGTCTCCTGGGTCAACACCTGGTCCGGCGAGTCCGATGACTCCGCCGACTCGGCCTCGGCTGCCACCACGACCGCCGCTGCCACCTCCACCACCAGCAAGGCCAAGTCCTCCAAGACCTCCGCCACTTCCACCGGCACCGCCGCTGCTGCCACTGGCGACTACCAGCGTATCGCCTACTACAACGCCGAGGACGGCACTGCCGATGGTGTCACTTTCGTCGGTGCCTGGGGTGGTGTTGCCGGCTCCGGTACCTGGGACACCAAGTTTGGTAACTCCCTCTCCTACCTGAGCGCCGACGGTACCACTGGTGCCGAGTCCTCCACCGTCCTCGACAACGTCCTTGTTGGCGACAACGTCGAGTACGCCATCTTCTCCGATGTCGAGTGTACCGCCGACGATGCCGACTGCGGATACTACCGCCCCGACTCCGTCGCCTACCAGGGCTTCGGTGGTGCTGACAAGGTCTTCCTCTTCGAGTTCACCATGCCCCTCTCCGGCTCCTCCGAGGGTACCAACCCTGACATGCCCGCTATCTGGCTCCTGAACGGCAAGATCCCCCGTACCCAGCAGTACGGTGACTGCTCTTGCTGGGCCACCGACTCCGACAGCGATGGTTGCGGTGAGGCCGATCTTTTCGAGGTCCTGTCCCAGGGTGACACCAAGGCCAAGTCCACCTTCCACTTCCTGAACTCCCTCGGCAGCTCCGACTACTTCGACCGCCCCACCGAGGACTACATCAAGATCGCTGCCGTCTTCCGTGCTTCCGACTCTACTGCCTCCATCAAGGTCCTCGACTCGTCGGTCGACTTCTCCTCGTCCCTGACCTCCGACACCGTCGATGGTTTCATCACCGAGACTGACAGCGTCCTCTCCGCCGTCATGAACTTCCTCTCTTCCCTGAAATAAGCGGTTTCCGGATTGGTGGACGGGTTGTGATCGCTACATAGGCGCAGACAAAACTGTACACGGACGGATTTCTTTTCTAAGCTTCTTTTGGACATCGTTCGTGTTTGATTCTTGCCTATTCTTGGATATCTTTTGTTTATTCAAGATACCCTCCATACTTTTTGGTACATGCGCAAGCGAAATTCATCAATGTCTTATCACTAGTATATAACGTTTGTGATTTCTATCATATTCAAGACAAAAAAAAAACTTGTAAATGTAAATTTAAGATCGAAACGTTGTCCAACCATGCTACTGGAATCACCAGGTGAAAAAAGTCGCCTGAGTTGAACATATCGAGTCGAACTATCAGATTGACATGTATACCTATGAATGTATATAGGTATGTATGCATATATCATCTCCAGCCATAACCAGACATTCGACATTACGTACTCGAACACTCGGGGTCGCCTACGCTATACCTTTGACTACCAATATGGCAGCGATAGGCACAATACGCGGCAGATTGGCATGGTCACCAAGTCTTGTGAGCTCTTCTTTGCAGGCATGCCACCTGGTTATGCTTTAAAAGTGTTTCTTCCGACTTTTGCAGTCGGGAGTGTCATCGAGCATATGCCCAAGTATGACGAGCAAGTGCAACAACCGAATCGAGATACAACGACAAGAACGCGTATACCCAATCATGTGAACGATGTTGCGATACACTATTACTTGCATGTCGCCCACATGTCGCTTGACCAAAGGTTGGCAAGGTCACAGACGGCCGCATCCTCGGGGTGTATCGTATCTACACGGCAATCAGAAAGCGTAGACCGTCATCTTCATTCCTTAGCTGAGCGTGTTTTTTTATTTTCAAACACCACAGCTGTATTCTAGTTATTTATGCTTGGAAAATGTACTATATTAGTTTCAATCCTAGCCATCATCAACCACGCCGGTGTATGAGTCTCCGTATTATCTTCTTCCATATTTGATATCTACATATATACAGAAGTAAAGTCGAGCCCGTCATTCAAATCATCAAGTCTATCGACGGGTCGATCAAGACCTCGTTTGTTCAGGTCGTCCTTTCTGGTCATGCCTCGGTCCGGAAGGCCGCCGCCGGGATCCTCGAGGCGTCGCCCGGCATCGTCGTCCTGATCAACTCGGCCGGCAACATGGCCATCAAGGACTGCACGTTGGACAAGCAGGGCATCGAGATGCAGTTCTCCGTCAACCACGTCGGCCACTTTCTGCTGGCCAACCTGCTGATCCCGGCGCTCCAGCCGCCGCCACGAGATATGACGGAAAGGGCGCGCGCGTCGTCAACCTGACCAGCGCGGGTCTACCTCATCAGCCCCGTGCGCCTCGACGACCACAACTTCTTCGCCGGCGCCGTGTACCAGCGGTGGACGGCGTACGGGCTAGAACGACGACACGGCGCTGATCAGGCACATGACGTGGGCCGACTTGGCCGAGATCGAGCCCGTGGCCCGGGCCGACACGGGCCGCGGCTTCGTCTTGGAGGAGCCGCGGCCCTCGACCCGGGGCTGAACGCCCGGTCGCCGGCGTATCTACAGAACGGGCGGGTCGCGCCGTGCGACGAGTCCGCCTGTAGCGATGGCAATGCGGACAGGCTGTGGGAGTTGAGCGAGATGCTCGTGGGCCAGGAGTTCAGGTATTGAGCTCGGGTTGGGTGCCTGTTATTTGTGGCGCGTATGTGTATACCTGGTAGTCAATTTCACAGACGTAGTAATTATACCCTTGTGCATCAGATGACAGACATGTGGTCACGTACGAACCACCGTGGGCGGGTTCTGTTTACAAGATCATTCGTCACAGGGATGGCTAGTCACGATAGATCTACCTAGGAATGAAAGAACCATTAGAATACGGGAACAATCTCTCAAAAATAGGAAAACTAACGTCTAGTGTTATGGTTGATTTATAATGAAGTCAGGGACCAGCAGATGTATAAATATTTAGCAGCCCTTTTACATTTTGCTCCCGTCTTCCAGAATTCAGAATATTGGAGGAAAAGTTCCAAGGTTCAAAAGTGCTATATATGTACAGAAACTTGATCTTTTCATTCTGGTCCAAGAGGAATCTGCATGGCTTTTGCTTGATATTTCGGCCTGGCCGAGAAGACACGTGTTATCGCATTGGGAGTGGCCGTCTTTGGCATTATCAAAACTTGCTGGCGAGGACTCTTGGCTGGGAACTACCACGCAGGTGAGGTCGTGTTGACAGCCAAGAAGGCAGGGAAACTATTCTTACAAGTGCCAGCTGCAAATGCTGGCCCGTATCACTTGGGAAATGGCCGACCAAGCTTGTCGGACTGACTCCCAAAGCCGACCAGATCGCTGGTTCCGTACGTCAGGAGGCCATTCCCAGAAAAGAAAAGAACCAATCTCGCAGAATCCCTGGAGGGATTTGCGAGTGTTCGATGAATACGACAACGTGCGTTCATATATAATACCCAAGGTTTTATATCACGCTGAGAAACTGCGGACTGTAACTTGAAACTCCAGCTGACTGGCGAGCCCGGCACAAATTCAGTCGGAACGGATACGATCTGTGACTTGGCATTCATCTAGACACTGTTTGCTCCAACAGGTATGAAAAGAACAGCGTGTATATGGATGTGCAGTCTCAATCTGTCCCATGTTCAACTATTTCTGTGGCAGAGTCGTCAGTCAGCTGGAGCTCCAAGCTGCAGTCCATAGCCATCTGGTGTGTTGCACAGTATCATGCCGACCTATGCTTTTTTTCTTTTTTTTTTTTGGGACTCCCGTTCCCTCTATTTCTGGTGGATTCTCAAGTAAAGTAGATTTGAAGAATCCGATCTTCTAGACTGCTACTCTGATTTCGAAAAGGTCATGAAGTGTCTGCCATTCGTTCCGATGAACTGGTGCCTCTATTGAGATGAATCAGTCAATCTGCGAAGCAGCGTAAGCAATAGACCCCGGAGATCTGGGTACGAGTCTACAACTTACTTGACATGTATTTATACAACGTTTCGTGCGTATCTCCTTCACTCTATCCACGAGACAGATTACAGGACCTCGCTGCTCGTTTTCCACCACCCTTCATCGCACTGCGCTGCAAAGATCCAAATCAACAGACACGCCCATAGTCTCTAGAATTCATTAAATCGGTACCATAAGAGAAAATATGGAACGTGACATACAGTAACAAAGTCGCAATCGGTAAACAAGGTGGTCTAGAGTCGTTCATTTCGAGATATATATAAATGGAAAAGGCTTCAAAGAAAGGGCCCGGCCCGGATTACATTGCCACCAACAGAAATCTATGTTGTGCCCATTATTCTGTTTGGAATGAAGACTTGATATATATCAAGTTGATATATATCAAGATTTCCAAGAAGCCGTGTTCGCAGTCGAAGAAAACATGAGGCTGGGGCAGCAACAATAAGAACTGGCAACTAGCATGTCACAACTGCAAGAGTAGGGCCCACCGTGTTGTTGTGCAGTGTTTTCCTGCGATGCACATGCATGCTGGGCTTGACCGACAGCATCCTCACAAACAAACTGTCTGTCATGTTTTACCTAGATATTATTATTAGGAACGAGGGAAGCAGGTAGCATCGTGCATATGTAGGCTCAAAGATAACCATATCAAGGTCTGGGTCCTTGAAGTCGTGACTGAGACATGTAAGGTGAATGCAGCGCTTCGGCCAAGAGGGAAAAACCATGGCTTGAACTTTATATGTCGAACGTATGCATCTTTGTTTACATTTGTCCATGAGTACATATCCAGGAAAGGGATATCGCTTTCGCGATTTGCGTCGACAAATGGCTGCGATGGAGAAAGCGAGCTTGGTCGTCTCGTTGCTCTCGAGCCAAGACATGAGGCTTCCGCCGTTTCGAACATTCGCATGGGTCGATTGGGCATTTGCTCAACAGTCCATGCAGTATAGATCCTACATGTAGAGCAGGATTCCCATCGATTTCAGCTCCAGGCAGGCGGCATCACACATTCTGCCTCGAAGGGGGAGCCAGGATATTGCGCTTTAGTTTAGACCCGGTCTATCCAAGTTGAAGACGAGAATGTGTGCTCCTGTGTCTGCGTCAGAGGAGCATAGTTGTTGATTCACTGTGACCTTTGCACCTTAAAAAAGTCCTTTCGCAAGTGGGACGGTCGAATCCTCCGGATCTTAGGATAGACTTCGGTTGGGCATCCGTAAGACTCCTCCGCTGCATGTGAGTGGTGTGCATGGCATGGCATGACGAGCCTACGCCGATCATCCTTTGAAGATTGTTTATGCAAACTCAGATCCCGCTGTCAGGCTGGATAATGCAAACCTTGAATCTGTAAATAGTAAACCGAAAGGCCGAGAGGGGCGTTCATCGTCAATGCCAAAGACTGGCCACTTGCCACATCGCGAGTCTCCCTCTTTTACGAGTGGCGGAGGGCAGTGAGTGAGGTTGGATTTGAGAGTAGCTGGAGCCTGGAGGTTGGTTTGCTTGGTTTGGTTGGTTCACTGGAGAATCTTTTAGTGGGTGATGGTGGCAGTGGGGTGACTTGGATCGGGTTTCGCCCGTCCCGCGCAAGACGGGGAAGGAATATCTGGGGCCAATGACGCAGCGCTGACAGGGCTGACAACTCAGCCTCGACAAGCCAAGCTGACTTCTGTTGTCTACTGGACTGAAAATGTGATGTGGTCGGTGATAAGGGAATCTTTACGTGTGCATGTGTCCCGGTCTGACATGTGTTACGGGGCGGCCTGCGTGTTTCAGACGACCGGGCTGGCTAGAAGGAATACAGCAGCTGGCAGTTCTGTTCCGATTCGCCCGGTGTCAAAAACATCAGCGCAAGCCCACTGTTCTGATTTGCGGACACCAGCAAAGCCAAACGCACGGCGAGCTCGAGTTTCTATTTATTGCTTGCCCTCATGAGAGGCGACATGGAACCTACCAGGCGGGAAGCTCAGAGATCAACAACTTTCTTGTGGTTTGAGTTTGGTATATCCCGGCGATCCCGAGTGGCTTTGTTGTCTGCCCCTCTGTTTAAGCTGAGCCCTAGAAAGTGTGTAGCGAATACCTTACTAGTGTACTGCCATGTAGCCTCTAGGTAGGTTAGACAATACCTACCCGTCAATATCGGTTCCAGACCTGATTGCAGTCTATTATCCGGGAAATTTCGTGTTGTGGTCTTGAATTGTCAGGTTGAATTGTCCTACCATGCAGAAATGAACCGAGTGCGTCGAAAGGAGCAGCCAATAAGCACAAGGTTATGGTTCCTCCAGATCCTGAGATGGGATGACGAACCCTGGCCGGCTTAATCTGTTACCCGACCGTTGCATTGGTTACAGCGCTGCCGGTTTGCTGAAGAATAGTGCACAACTGCCCTGTCCAATCCCGTGGCTATGACCGCCAAGTGCGACGAAGCCCCCACAGCAAATCATTTCGATATGCGGCGCTCTGAGTGCTGCATAGCCCGAGAGCCTGACGTATGTATGGTCGGGGATGGATCACCAGTGCAGTGTGGTATACTAAGCGTACGTGCGTGCATTGGTCAGCCCATCCGATGCAGTGGCCACACACGAGGTATATGCAGGAGGGAACGGGATGGCGACCTCCAAGACAGTGAGTGCATCCAGCTCACCTAGGGACCTGTGATCCAGCGCAGCCACGCAGCCACTCGGGAGACGCGTTTCCATAGACCTTGACCGGCCATCGGTGGGCGTTTTCCCACCGCATTTGCTTTGGAACAGCCTGTAGCTTCTTGTAAGGTGTGTGGCTGCTTGCGTGGACTTTTCGGGGCTGCATCGTTTATACTACTGATAAGCTGAGGCCGAGCCAGTTGCACAACGTCCATCCGGGTCCATCGTTCTTCTAGGCTGCCTGGTTACCTACAGGTGCGCACATTGTAGGCAAGATATAATTACCAAGAACAAGAAGAGATCGCATCTGTTACACTAGATCTCGCATCTTTCATCTTCGGGCTTCCTTTCCAGGTTATACAAGGTACTAGCATCCCCCCCACGTCTTTTCCTCTCGGGAGTCGTCTCAGATTACCCGAATAAACGTTTGTGTCCCGTTTGTTCCTCTTTCGGGGCTTGATTATTCCTCTTTCTTCTTTCCCCGTTCCTGCCGTCTGATATTTCGGTCCTCCACTGGAATAATAAGGCCGTTCGTTTACTCCACCGAACTACCTTAAGTTTTTGGTGGCACCCTTGGGAGACTTGACCCATCTCGGACCCATCAAACTTCCACGCTTCCATCATATCTTTCTCGACCCCCCTGCTCTGCTCTGCCCATCCATCATTGAGATAAATTCAAATAGTATCTCAACTCGCAGCGTCTCAGTCACACCTCTCTTCTCTTTTCCTGCATCCATTCTTCTTTTTTCCGACTGCTTTACGGACCTTTGTCCACTGGGGGAGCTCATTGGTATTCCTTTCCTCTTCTTCTCTTCCGACACGCAAACAGAAGTTCGTGTCAATCCACCGAGCAGCAATGCGTTTCCAGCACATCCTGTCGGCTCTGGCCAGCATGCTCGCCACAGGCGCCCTGGTTGAAGCCTCGCCCATGCGTTGCCCAGACGTGAGTCTTCCACATTACCATCTTCTACTATCATCTTGTCTCGATTCTAACATGACAGCAGAGCATTCGCGACGGCATCCTGAAAGGAGAAATTGCAGCAGAGAAGTGCTGCAGCTACGGCAAATGCCTGGGCGATGTCGTGATACAGTCTGGTTGAGCTCCCAGCTCTCAGCTGCAGCTCCAGCTTCAAGCTCGACGACATACTATCTATCCCCGTACGACTACAATAATGCGTTACATGAAAAACGAACGCAGTCTCCAACACGTTGAAACGAAGAACACACAACACACGATGGGACTCCGAGTCACACGATAATACAATCAGCATTTGCATCTGGCGCGGCGTTTCTATTCCTTTTCAGACAAAAAGACACCTGGCGGACTACGGCAAACGGCGTTCCGGATATACATATTTTTCTCTCTCTTCCTCGCCAAATATACATATTCACATGGCATTTTTAGACGACGTCTGCGCACTCACAATCCTCATTCGGCAGAGGAATATTGGAGGGGTTAAACAACCAAGACACCATTCCGGCGCAATTTCGCAGTCACCTCGACGTGGCCGGGGGTGTAGGATTTCTTGGGTTGGTGTTTCGATGTTGGTGTATGATTGGCAAGGAGGGTACCATCTGGCTTGCAAGCATCTCGCCGGTCACAAGAATACACAAAAACGGCGCAATCACAACAAACGTCGTACACGACCACAATTCATGATCGAAGGAGAAGGGAGGGAATACAAGCTTTCTTTGGTCAGACTGACCCACTCCCACTAGGTTAGATATTTTTTTACGACCTGGTCATGGTCAGCAGAAAAATGAATCGAAAAGAAGCACATCACCTTCCAAACTGAGCTGCCCCAACCTTGCTCTCCCTTGCCTGCCTCCTAGAAATTTTATCGTGATGTGGATGTCGTTGGGAGGGTGGAGATTATTATGGTAGGATGGCCAAGCTATCGCGGAAATGGACCCTGTTTTTACCCTATTCGTACCAAGCGGGAGCACGTCAAAAAGGGCCGCCCAAGCGACGACTAGCTCGGTGCCAGATACGGGTCTCGGCGGAGCCTTCGATCTTCATTACACTGTCCCCCGGGCGGCCAGTGCCCCGGGAGACGACATCCACTGAGAGATATGCTAGACTGGCGATGCCAGGGTTGCCCCGTGGACGTGCTCCTCGACTATTGAGGATTTGGCTCTTTTTCTCTTCTCTTGAGTCTTGACCGCCGGGTCGGTCATGGCCAGGGGGGCAGGCGGCCCAATCGCCGGCGAGAGATTTAAACGTTGAGATGGTCGAGTGAGTAATCGCCGATGACTACGAGTTATAGGATGCGATCAACCACCCCCCTTTTTTCTTCACTTTCTGAAGAATCTGAACCAGGGAAAGAAAAAGGCGCAAAGACAGATCCAGGGTAAAGCAATCACAGTCAAGAATACTCTGTACATTCGAATCTTGCAAAAGTCTGGGCGCCCAGGCAAGCGGCGCGGGAAACAGAGGAAATCAGACGCTTGGCTCATCAGCAACGCAAACACTTCTTCCCGGAGCTAGTCGCTATAAAACAAAGGCTAACTAAATAACCATAATTTCACACTCGGCTACCAACGTTTCCAGCTTATCTAAGGCCTCTCTCTCTCTCTCTCTCTGCCAAAGCAATTTATTCTCTTCGCTTCGTCTCCTTGTCCTTCTCCCCGTCCGATTGGTCCGCCCGTATTGTTGTGACTAGGTCGCCAGGGTCCCGGACGTGAAACCCTTGCTGTCGACCACGAAGCCGTACGAGTTCTTGTACCGCCCGAATCAGCTTTATACACTGGTGACCTAGCAGCGGACAATTCGTTGCGCCTGAGGGGAACGGGAGAGAGATAATGATTAAAAACTCACGGTAACGTTGTGGATGCAGACGTCGTGCGCGCCCTCGGTCGTCGTCGCGCAGCAGTCCTCCACCATGATGCAGTCCCAGCCCGCGTTGTACGCGTCCGAGAGCGTCCCGAGAACACTACAACGGCAAAGGGAGAAGTGTCAGTTGCTTGTCAATCTCTTGGCTTGCTTGTGAGCGAGCACACAATGTGTCCCGGTCTCACGGGTAGCGGGCCGAAAACAATTCTTTCCTGCCCGTGTCCAAACGTGACAAACAACGGCGCAGGCAAGAAGAACGACGACTTTTGATGCCGCTCTGGGACAGTGCGTCTCGTATCACCATGAAGCTTCCCGTTTGAGAGAGCCCAAGGGGACACGGACGCTCCGAGCAGTACTCTGTACGAGATGCCATCTGCTTCAAAAAGGGACATTCATCAATTTCTCCGCGTATCGCAAGAAACTCACCATTGGTCCGTGTTGACGCCAGCAAACAGCAGAGTCTTGTGCCCGCTCTGTACGAGGTATCGCCAGAGCGGCGTCTGCTGGTTCCAGAGCCCCGACACTAAAATCGCCGTATCGGGTCAGCCTATACAAACGCATACACAAACGAGGGAGCAAGTTCGGGGGCAAGTGCCTGGCTCCCCCCAGAGTCCAAATACGAGAATGCCGCTGCTACCCTGGACGGCAAGCCCAGCAAGCGTTGGCGCCAATTCAGCCCCCTTATACCCCGGACATCCTCGGGGTGGCTGTACTGCACGGGCAAAGCCGAGGGGGACTACCACTCCCAAACCGCGCCACAGATAAACGAAAAGAGGTAACATCCAGCAACACAGAGGAAAAAGCAGAAGAAGAAGAGAAAGAAAACTCACTCCTGTCCTTGTCCAAATGCTTGTCCAGCGACCCCACGGCGGCGGCGAGCGGCGGGTACAGGGCGGCGTTCCACTCGCCGGCGACGAGGGTCCGGCCCATGCCGTCTCCCAGGTCGGCGCCCAGGCCGAGCCGCCGCGGCCGGTGCGCCGGGTCGATCAGCGTGCGCGAGAAGCTGCGCGACACGCTCGCCGGCATGGCGGCCAGGTCCGCGTCCGTGAGGCCCCAGTTGAGCCAGATGATCTGCGGGGAAACACCGACGTGAGCTTTCTGCTTTCTGCTTTCTGCGTGTGTCGAGGGGAAAGAAAGAAAGACGAGATGTTGGGGGTCCGGCATGTCGGGCTATAGCCGGCCATTTTCCATGCGCCACGTGCAAATTTTCTCTGCTCATAGTTCCAAAAGAAAACCGAAACCCATCCCAGACCAGTCTCACGACAAGAAAAACGTACCTGAATCCCGACCTTCCTACACCTCGCCACGACATCCAGCGTCGCCGCCACGGCCGCCAGGCCCGCGGCGTGGTCCCGCAGCTTGCCGTCGAGAAAGTAGTTCTGCATGTCGACGACGACGAGGGCCGTCTTGGCCGGGTCGACGCGCACCGAGGTGCCGCCCGGGCCCCGGCTCGTCGGGATCGTGTAGTAGTGCCCTCTTCCTCCTCCGTTTCCCGCTGGCTCCTCCGTCTTGACGCCAGACCGACTATTGCTGCGCGTCAGGTCGTACGTCTTGGTCGCGCGGTCGTAGACCCATTCGTCGCCCGCGGGACCGAGCCTGAGGAGGTCCGCAGCAGCGGCGGCGGTCATGGTTGTCTTCTTGTCTTCTTGTCCTTCCGTCTTCATATTGGGAATTTGGCTGTGCACTATCGGACCCGTTGGGGAAGGATAATACTAGGTATACAACTACTCCGAGGCTTCGGAGGCTTTCGAGGGTCCAAGTAGTTATCATGCAGCCACCCAATGACGTAACTTGTCAATATGTCCCAGTATCGGCATCCCCCCGCTCTCCGACATGCAGACCCGAGATCGAGACACAACGAGTATCATCTATAGCTTGTGTATTGCTATAGTACTCGGCATTTGGTTTACTCCAGTTCGGGGTCAATGATCGGCAAATAATAAAATATCACACTAACTGGACACCAGCCTTTTCGAAATAAATGTATGGTATTCTCCAATGTGCCCTCCTGCAAACAGTGCTTTTGTAGCAAGGTATAACAGACAAGACAGGGCCAGCCGATAGGTATCTATATGAGTATGGCTGTGCCCGATGCAATATATGCTTCTAACCCAAATGCGCGCGATTCTGTTTAACCCCAAACGCCAACTACGTTTGCGAATTTCGCACTCTTTCCCGGAATGTTCATTCCCCTCTTGGCAGGCCGTCTTCTCGCCAAGTTGTGGTATTACCATGATGTATGATGTAGGCCCTAATGCTCCCATGTGCCCATCTTTTTGATCCCGAGCCTGTTTGATAACCGAAACGCCTTGCAGAAATTCATCTCATCCTCATTAAAAGGCCGTGTTGCGAAATCAAAACCGAACCCTCAGTGTTCAAGATTTCCAAGATATCGAGATGGGGTAGAGTGTTTGATGTCGCGGTCGTGCTATTTCTTAGTGGTTGAAGCAATCCTGTCCACGAGTTCCTGAACGCGTGGGATCAGATCCGGAATGCGGAACGGTTTGGATATCACATCGTCCTGGCAAGTGCGTTAGCTACCGAGTGAGGGAGACTTTCAAGAATGGGACATCTTACAACTCCTGCGCCCTTGGCGTCGTCGATCTGCTCGGGACGAGCATATGCAGTCACAGCAATGATGGGAATGTGGCTGACGATGGTACCCTGTTGTTCCAGCTCCCGGATCTTTCGCGTGCATGTCATTCCGTCCATGACAGGCATCTCGAGATCCATCAGGATGACGGATATTTCAGAGCCAGATTGCTCGTGGCCCTTCCAGTATCGAGATTTCTTGATTATATCAATGGCTTCCCCTCCATGGTTTGCGACGAGAGTATTGTTGCCGCTGTTCTTCAGCTGTCTCTGTAGTACTTTTTGGTTGACCAAATTGTCTTCGACAATCAGCACGTCAAAGACACGTCTTCCCGGGCTTGGCGGTGGTGCAATCACCGGCTGGGCCTTTGCCGTTATCAGGGTAGGGACACGCTGCGGTTGCCGATTTTCTATCGTAGTGGAGGACCCTGGTGCTCGAGTCAAGGGTGGAGCAACGGAGACAGTCTCGTCCTTGAGAACCTCGGCCCTGCGACTTTGTACATAGAACGAAAAGGTGCTGCCTACACCCTTTTGCGAATCTACTCCGATCTGGCCGCCTTGAAGCTCCGTCAAGATGCGGGAAATAAACAAGCCCAAACCAGAACCACCGTACTGCACGTGAGTCCGGGGTGATGCTTGAGAAAATCGCTGGAACAAAAGTGTCTTCTCATGCTCGTCGAGACCCCGACCAGTATCCTGGACAGAAAAGTGCAGGTTCAGCTTTTCGCCCGTACCCCAGTCAGGCTTGTCTGTGATCTCATCCGTGTCTGGCCGGTCGCTAGGGAAGAATGAGATGTGGGAGTCGGTACGTTCCACAATGTGTTTCGATGCATCCAGAGTCACGATGATCTTGCGTTGCGCTCGAGAGTTGGTGAATTTGATGGCATTTGTCATCAAGTTGATCAAGACCTGAAGAAGGCGGGAGGGGTCCAGCTTGACCCAGTCCACTCCAAGGTCGATGAATCGATTCTTGACTTGGAAGGTCATTTCGATACCATTGGCGTTGAGTTCACCCTCGAACATCTTCAGGACTCGTTGCACGACGGCCACTGGCTGCACATCGACAGGCGTGACGAGAAGCAATTGGGAATCAAGCTTCGACAGGGTGAGCACATCGTCAACAATTCTCTTCTGGTGACTTGCGCAGAGCGTGATTGTGTTGGCGGCTTCAAGACACGCCTCGAGTGCTGCTTTGAGATTGTCGGCTTCTCGATTGAACTCCGTCTTACTCCTATAAGTGCCTAGAAGAGCCGAGATCTCGTCTGCGCACTGGAGGATGGCGCTCAGTGGGTTTCGCATTTCGTGGCTGGTAATGTCGATGAAATTCTCTTGTTGCCGCTTGAGCTCAACAGCCTCTTGGCGGCGCTGGTCCTGGATTTGCTCCGCCAGTTTCTGCTGAGAAATGTTGGTCATGCAGCCAAAGATTTCTTTGATGCTACCATCCAGGAACTTCTCGGGATATGCGCTCATCAGGACCCAGTTCTCAATAACATTGCCACTCTCCTCGCGAGCTTGCTTGAAACGGAACTCGACCGTGATCGCGTCTTTCTGTCGCGTTAGCCGTTGCCATGCTTCTTCCAGCGCAGGCCGATCCTCGTCATTGACTTCATCCATCCATGAGTCGACAAAATAATCGTCCCTGGGCCTCTGTGCGATTGCGAACCACATGTCATTGCAGTATGTGATCAGACCCTCGTGGTCTGCAATAAACATGGCGACTGGTGCAAATTCGGCCATCCGGGTAAATTTGAGCTCGCTTTCCTCCACCTCCTGCGTTCTCAAATGAAGCTGCTGGGTCAGTTCTTGTCGGTCCAGCGCGGCCAGGCGCGCGGCGCGCTGTCCTCGCTTTATTTCTTCCTCGAAAAGGACAACTGATGCCATCGAGGTCGCAAGCTGTCTCGACAGAAGGTGTATAAAGAGCTGATAATCATCGTCGTAAGGTCTCTGCGGGTTGAGACCCATCACAAGGAAGCCCACAACGCTTTCACCACCTGTAGTCGGGTGTATGGGGAAAATGACTATAGATCGGCAAAATGTGACTGCGCCCCTGAAAGTGAACCCATCCATGAGTCCCCCCTCAAGCGTACCATCCTCCTTTGACAAGACAATTGGCACGCCGGCCTTGGCCATCGAGTCTCTCATATATGGAGCAAATCCATCGGTGCTGGTCCTCAGGTCAAGTGGTGTGACCAGCCGGGGATGGCCGTCGGGTATGCCAAGCGATGCTTCCAGTATCAGCTGAGGTGGATTCGACAAGCTGCCCGAGTGCATCGAGGACATGTCGCTCTCGGAATCTTCCGAGACAGAATACACCAGGGCAAATGGAATGTCGTCTTCGTTGATTTCGAGACCCGCTTGGACTTGAGACCAGAAGCCCCTGACGTCTCTGGCCATGGCCGTCTTCTCGCCCACGTCGCGCAGTGTAAGCATGCGCCTCTCTGCAACCTTGCGCCTGGTGTTCTCGAACGCAGGGTTGTACAACCCCACTACGGAACCATCTTCGCCGACCAAAGGAACAATGGACCACGAGAAGAAGGTCTCCTCGTCGAAGCCATGACGGTTGACGATCAATCGGTGATCATTTTTCATGGTGGCCTGGCCCGATTGGGTGGCACTTTCGAATATTGGCTCAATCTCGGACCATATTTCTTTCCACGCCACCTTGTAGCTTTGCCCCATCAACTCCGGGTGCTTCTGCCCCGCCATGGGCACATATGCTTCATTGTAAATAGCAATGTGTTCGGGCCCCCAGTACATTGCGGCTGGGTGCGGGCTGCCCATGACCATATTAGCCATGGCGCGCAAGTCTGCTGACCAGTGCTCTATGGGGCCGAGAGGCGTGGATGCCCAATCTCTGGAGCGAGCAAATTGCACGTGTTCGGGTAGATCCGTCGTCAAAGGAATGCGCGTCCAGTCGAAGGAAGGCTTTTCCGACGGCACCGAGCCATGATCTGACGCGAATTCACCGGGGCGACCAAGGAACAATCGATCCACGGCATCGTTGCCGAGGGTGGCGCCTGATGTGCTCGTCACTGTTGCACTACCAAAGTAATCTGGCGCATCCGGAATCACTATGTCGCTGGGTGTCCTTGGCTGCGCACTGGGAGTGTGTACGCGCACGCGCGAGTCGACACTCGTCTCCCTCTCGAGCTGTGGCTCTGGCGACGATCGTGCTATAGATGCGGCACTTCTATTGGCGCTCACAAATCGAAACCGGTTGCGAATGACCGAGCAGGTCCAGTCGCTTCCGGCGTAATGGAAGGAGGGCAAAAACAGGTCAAGGCCGCCTTGGGGATCGCCAGGGCTTTTGACCCAGTACTTGAAGGCCGCGAAATCAAGCTTTGCATCTTCATCTTGCAGCTCGGAATAGAGGACATGACGCATGCAGGCCGAAGCTTGGAGCGCGGGATTTGCGTACAGGATGACAAACGGCCCAGCACTAGAGTTGGCCGGGTTCGCACCGTCCACGACAAATGTCGGTCTGTCGTCCCTCTCTAGCAGCTCAAGTATACCAATTCCTTGGAGGAATTGGAGCCCCGGGGGTGCGCCGAGTAAGTCGGGGCTTCGTGTGAGACCGGCTGCTTCGAGCGAGGCCCAACTGCCGCTGCCGGGCGTGCTCGATGACCTTGCTGGACTTGCAGAACTGACTGTCCCCCGTGCGAGCTTGAGGGTGGTCACGTCTGCTGCCGAAGGGTCTTTAACACTTCTCAACATGGTTCCCGCAGCTTCGGAACTCGAGAAGCGTGGGAGCCGCACCAGATTAGGTCTTGTTTTGTGGGAGAAGAATAGCGGCGACGTGACGGCGGGCTGCTTCTGTGGGAGAGGCGGTGTTTTGAATTCGCTGAGGTCAATCTTGGACGGTGGAGGCGGACCAGGACGAGGTTTCTTTGCAGGTGGCCGGGCCGAACGATCGTTGCTTGGTGCCACTTCGCTGAGGACCCGTTTTCCATGTGTTCTCGTATTGTTCCTCTGCAGCTGCTGCGGCGCCGGTGGAGAGGAGACCGAGCCAGGGCCGGCAGATGGGCGGCGACGGGAGGAAGAGGACTGGTCGGTGTACAAGTGTCGCGACTGAGAAGATGCAGTGGTAGTAGTAGAAGCGGCACTTAAACCATACCGGCCGACTTCCTCAGGCCACTCGTCGAGCGCAACCTCAGCAGCATGCAGTGCAGCAGCGCTGTAAAAGGGTCTGTCGTGGGTGGATTGCGAGGGCGGATCCGGTATGGTGGTTGGGAGAGAATCGGCAGTGACGTTTTGGGGCAGATGGTAGGAGTAGGTGTACCGAGGGTTGTGAGAGGAAGCGATGTGGGGAGGCGTCGTGGTCACGATGTCCACTGTAGCCGCATGGAAAGGAAGCTCTTCTAGTCTATTGTTCAAAGTCATGAAGAACCGGTAGATTCTGGCATTTGAACAACGCCAGCCCTCGTTTGGGAAGCCAACGCCTGGGGAGGGGCCCGAGAGTGGTAGTGGTCCTCTGCTCTCCTCTTGGGGCTGCAGCAGGCCCAATGGGAATAGAAGCAACCCTAGGCGGAGGGCAGAAGCTGTGACCGAGGGACGAAGTCTCGTCGGACACTGGCCATCGATCGATGGGAAAGCGCTCGATGGAGAAGTAAGTGGACAGCCCAACGACTACCGGGGGGGGACGAGGGTCCTTGACTCCTTGTAGGCGATGGACGGCAACGCATCCAAACGAAGCCCAACGACGAGCGAAACTGTGTCGGATGTCGCAAAGGCGCGCGCACAAAAGCAGGCGTAGTAGTAGCAAATGGATATCTCCAAAGTCGCGGCACCCAAATTGGCAGCGAGATTTCGTGCGACTGGCGAATCAATTTGGGGGTTTCCCTTTTCGCTTGTTCGTCAAAGCCGGGTGCCAGGTGGTTTTGCGATCGATCCAATAGTGGAAGTGGGCGGAGAGTCCAGACGAAATGGGAAATAAAGAAAAGCCAAAACCGACCACTATAGGGACTTGCCGATTCCCACTCCTGCCTAGGATATCTCTTTCTCAATCACTCACTTCCTTTGAATCCGACGAAGAAGAAGAACATCCGACACACGAGGGAGAGAAAAGGGCGACGGTCGCAAAGCACAGCAGCAGCAGCAGCAGTAGCAGGCAAGCAGCATTAGAGAGTATCGATCGGACGGTATGTGAGGTAGGTAGCAATCAATGTTCAATGTTGTAATAATTCGGAGTGCGGGTCAAATGGACAGGGTAGGTGACCAGGCGGGTTGATGAAACGCGCAGAGGATTGGGTGGCCCTGGAAAGGTTTAAAGAGCCCAGAATCCCAAATGCGTTATCCGACATGGGAGAGACCCAGCTCTTGGGGGTGGGACAGCAGCAAATCGAAGAGATCTGCACTGGTCTGGAACATGGGCACCCCACCAGCTTATACATACAAGAGCTCCCCCAGTACCCTCCTTATTGAACCCACCTGGACCGGAAACTTGGGGTGTGGTCAGTGATTCCTTCGTGGTAGGTATATATTGGAAGTTATATATATCCAGAAAGAATATACACTATCACTTGGAATACTTCTTGCAGACTCAACGCAGCGGATCAGTCTTGAAGTGCGGAATAATATGTGACAAAACACGGGCAAACATGGAGTCGGTACCCAGCAGGTGGTAGACCCTGAACTGAACTCTGTCCAAACGTGTCATCTTCACTACCTAATAACAGGCGACAGGACCGACCTCGAGCGAGACCGCCCAGAAACCAGTGACCTTCTCCAGCAAGCCATCGTTTACTGTTAGCGGCTGGATATTCCAACACGCCCACCAGGCATGTGTCGATCTTTTACTGCTACCAGTCTCTGCTGCCGCCATTGCTTTGTATCAGAGCGCATGCCCAGTGCCAACCAATGCTACATTGCTCCCACCTACCCGACCTATATCGACCGCAGCATACGCAAGCATCACGGGAAGAACAGCGGGCCTTTGTCAACTGATATTCTCTGAATCGAGATGATTGTCTCGACCTGAGAAACAAAAGAAAGTTGTCGCATCTTTTACTCGAGAGCAAACGTCAGTGTTTTTTTGGTGAAGCTGGCCCTTCTTTCATCATCACTATGCACGCTGAGTGATGCTAGGTATGCCCACCTTGACGCGAACTATATTTTTTTTCCAATGACCTCGGCTGCGCGAAAGACTTGACTTCTTCCGCTGAACCACCCCTGACCAGCTGTTATCTGTAAAGGGACAAGAGGCTGACAGCGCTACCTTCAATATACACAATAGTTCGCAGTAGATCAGCAACCGTAGGCAAGAAAACACGACGGATTTCCATTGAAGGCCAGCCACCTCAGTCCTGAGGTCCCTGTCCCTGGAACTTCAGTCATGGCATTGGCCGCTAACGTCCTTTTATTTAGAGACCATCCGCCGTTGACGCAATACCTTCGCATGTACCGTTCGGCTCGTGACTGGCCCGGGCTCCAGCTCTTGGTCGGGTCGCTTCGCATCAGCAGCCTGGGGATATCATTCGGCCGCGGGGGAGTATACTAATCTAGCCTGCTCGTAGTATGGAGCTCATCAGGCATGCAACACAAACTGGGCGCATCATGCGGCTTAAAATCTTCTGCGACGTATCCACGTTGGACCTGACATACGTGAAGGAAAAGCTAGACGGAAAATTGATTGATACCGCGGAGGAGAAAAAAGAGTTGCAACACCCCCTGCCGAGAGAAACCTTGTACGCGTGCGTGCGGCTTCTGACTTTGCTGCCTGTGTGTCTCAAAACCAGCCCAGATCTCACATTCCCGAGTCAAGGCCCACTACTACCGATATATCCGGGGCCGCGCTAGAGGGGCAGCGGTGCATTTCAATGTCCAATCCCCATGAGCCAAAAAGATGGCATTTTGGGAATTCGTCCATGTCGCATCAATCCCTCTTTTGCTCTCTCAGCAATGCGCGTCCATGCAGGGCTATTGCTTGATAGAAGGGACATACAATACCAGCCAGCTCGTATTCCGTTCAACCACGAGCAAGTTGTACATATTTACAATTACTTGTCAGCAGCATTTCTTCGCGTGGACAATTGGCGGGTTTGGCATTGAATAGTCCAATGGAGATCGGCGATCTTGTCAGTTCTAGACCGCTTCAAACTTGCGCCTGGCTCACCCCGTCAACTTTGGGCTGGCCATGGCATTGGCGGCGGGAACCCAGCTGAGAAAGCAACTATTATTACGGGGCTTGACCACTGTTTGCCCACCTAAAAGGCCACCCCCAAAACACACAATGACGATACCGCATGCGCGTTGTCAGTCCACAGCCGTCTTCTGACAGCCTCGCGTGTTACGCAAAGAGCGTGACAGTTGAGCCCCGTAGCAATATATGTGACGATCTAGGTCAAATGTCACCTTTAAGCAGGCTGCTATACTCATGCTCTTCTATGCTAGTAGTAATGCTCTTTCTGGGGGTAGCCTTGTCGGAAAAATGGCGGTTTCAATCTGATCCAGTTGATTTGACTTGACTGACTCTTGCTTGTCGATCACATTTCCACTGCTTACAACACCCCAAGCGGTACCTGCTAAGATATGTTTCAATGATGGCCGAAAGACATGGAGCAGGAAACTTTGCTTTTTCGATTCTCCAGGAGCATATATTCCTTCCCATGCACTCACCGCAGAGGCCATGCACACATCCGTCGAGTATATCATATTGACTGGTCACTCCACGCCCGGGCACAAGCATAGTCAAGGCAACCTACATGAGGCCACAAAGTAATTTGCAAATAACGGTCTGCAGTCTGTGCAATTACGTAGGTTGTTTGATGCTCTTTTCTATAGCACGCTCCTCATAGGCAAATGAGTATGTAGAGGTGCCCAATATATCGTCAAATATGGTCGGATGATGTATTCGTGCATCTCGCCTAGGTCGTGCAAGCCGTGTAGACATACCGGATGATCATCTTTGATCGTGATCTCCGATCAGAAAGCAGGCCAGCAATCACCGCTATTGTACGATCTCTTTGGTTGTATTCCATTGACGAAAAGATACCCTCATATATCTATATCTAAATCTGTATCTAGGAACAAACATCCCGGCAACCCACCAAGTGAGATTGACTTCCCCAGGCACAAGCTAGGGGACCGTAGGGGTGGTCAGCACGGTGATACACTTTCGGCCCATCTAAAATCAATATATGCACCAGCTGTCGCTGGGTGCAACCAATGAAGAGCAATCACATCATGATACAGATCCAGCTAGGGACATTTATAGTCGAAAGAAGACATTGTCATCCCATGCCCAGTCGAGGATTGGACAAACGAAGCCTTCCGGGACGCCATTGCCGATCGGTGAAATCAGGGGTCGTTGCTTCTTATTGGACTTTTTGCACTCTACGAAGTACGCCGGTATCTACGAGTAATGGAATGCTCACTTGCTACTTGCCGCGTAGCTCCGAGCCAGAACCTCTCCCACGTTGAACCTCATGTTCACGACGCCGTACGAGGCATAATAGAAATAACGATGCCGGATATATCTTCGGAATCCACATTTGAAGTTTCTCATTTTCACTCTCGTTGTCTTGACTTGTTGAAAGGGAAATGCAGCAACAGCTATGATGTCCCGATCCCACCACAATGGCCATGCTTACACCCACCACAGCTGGCATAAGCAAGCTCACATTCAGGAGACGTTTGACAACAGGACTCTGACATTTCGAGCCTACCGCACGTCTGGCTTGCCGCTGGACGGTAGGTGATGAGATTCACCCTGAGGCAGCCTCCGTCTTGTCAATCGGCATCCCGTCCAACGCCAGCCCAGGCCCGAGAGATCGGGGCGCCAAGCCGTCACAGCATCGTGATAGACGGTCAAGGCCTTCTCAGGACCAGATATGCGACCACATTGTATCCGGCCGCGGACCTTGTTGTGACGGGCTCGTGGCAAGAAGAGATTTACAGTGGTTGCATACGTGCGACGGCTCGATCCAGGCTGGGCCTGCAAATCAGTCGGTTGACGTCGTACGAGAACGCTCTGGCATGCGCCCATCGAAGAGCAATATTTCAACAAAGCAAAATGTCACGACGGGATGGCCCTGTTCGGCGGCTGGGAATTGCATCGCCGAGCCGGCGGCCCCCAAAGACAAGAACGGGACTGACCGGGGTGGGGAGAGGAAAAGGTTCCAACAGGCCAATGAAAACCCTCGTCGCCGGCTGGGGTGAGCTCTGCAGCTCTCTGCTTGGTCCCTTCGAAGGCGCATCGCCGGCGTGATTGGTTGCGCAGACCACTGCTTAGAGATCGTCAACCCAATCCGCTCCCGCCATTGTATTCTGGGGTCCGGCGGAAGCGCCCACTCAACGATCGCTCCCCTCCCCGGCGCTTAACAGCCATGCGTGCGACCCTGCCGATTGGCCTTCACACCCGGGTGACCCCCCTCAGTTGCGACGCAATTTGCATGTCTGGCTGTACTGCAGTACTGTCTCGCTGTGATTGAACATGCATTTGGCCCTCCCCGTCGCCCGCTTTGGGTCTGGGTTTGGTTGGTCGGGTGGTTTCTTAAAAAAGTATTCATGGGCTGACGCTGCCCGCTCTCCCCGAGCCTTCTTTTCCCTTTCTCGTGAGATGGTCATCTGGAATTTGTGATTGATTCTTCTTGTCGCATTCAACACCGGCGAATTTCATCCCAGAGATACGCGAAAGGAGCCGTCTTATGTGAGAGTCCGATGTGATACGCAATCTGCTGGCGGAACAGCGACTCCGAGATCTACCATATAACGCCGGGAAGCCCAGCCTGCTTGATCCTACGAGCTTAATTACACCAACACAACCAAGCCGCGGCCAGCCTTGCGGCCAAATATCGAGACCCTCATCATGGGATACAGAATCTTGCACCGAGAATGGCGGTCGACCAAGGCCCTGTGGTGGGCGATGATACCAGAGCTCGCCTGCACCGTCGCGCTGTTGGTGCTGTTTGGTCTCGCGCAACCAGACCTCTTCCGCACGCAGCTATGGCAGGCCGGGAATGACCTCGGTTTCAACTCGAGTCCCAACATCATACTCTACGCCTACGCGAACCACAGACCACTACCGACCATTCCATTCGTGTGGTCATCGACGTAAGTCTTGGTACTCCATGGAAGAGAGGAGGCAAGCAATTTGCGACGGACTATATGCTGACACCGTCTCGCAGTCTTACCAACTTCAATGTGGCCATTTCCGTCCTCAGCCTGTTCATGATGATTGCCAAGATGATCGCCATCATCATGCACTGCTTCTACCCGATAGTCGGCCTCATTGTCAATGTCGCGCTCACGGCCCTCTACACCACCAGCGTCTACGGCCAGATGGGACCAGACTACGCCGACTCGCACCACCCGAGCCCCATTGCATGGTACATCGCAAAGCCTTGCACCGTGGCGGCGAACCAGAGCATTCAAAAGTCCTGCCGGACGGCCAAGGGCACTTATGCCGCGACGGTCATATTCCTGTAAGTCAAGCCTATAGGGGTTAGTTTCCTTCTCTCGGAAGACATGGTATGCTAATACTTGTAAAACAGTGCTGTTTATCTTGTCAACCTCGGCCTGACTATTTGGACCATGCTGCCCAACGAGGCCGACAAGAGGGGCAAGGACGTTGACTCGGATGACGACACCAACTCGCCCTCCAGTCTGAGGCGCAATGACAAGTGGGAGATGCACGGCATCCCGCAGACGCCGAGCGCGGCCGTGCCGTACACGCCACGCACCATGGCCTTCAACACACTAGACAGGAAACTTCCCCTGAGGTCACAACAGTACTCTTGAGAGGGAGAAGTCTGATTATGGGACTCGAGCCAGCAGACCCAGTACACATACTTGAGAGCGCCCGAGTTGGAACGTGAATATCACAAGCTGTATTTTATTATTTTCTAATGATCATTTGTGTCTTGGTTATATTATACCCGCTGCACAAATAGCGGTGCGGAACGTTGATTTATAGTCGGATGGTCCTCTATGAGCATGGAGCGACCGAGACAGGATGGATATTGAGGATTAGAGGTACCACGCCAAATTTCATGTGTCGACTCTGGATCGAGGGTTCTGTCACAGGCATTACGAAGAAAAAGAAACATTCAAACCAACTCAACCATTCACCTCGTGCGCCAGCTCCGTCAGAATCTGAACACAAAACGATACCAAAAACTCGCTTCTTTTGAATTTGTGCTACATCCCAAGCTAGCTATCCAGCGTCAGAATAACAGCCTCGCTGTCTGCGACGCCGACCGAGAGGACGCCGCCGGTGACGTTGACCCTCTCGCCGACCGTGACGTTGGCCAGCCGGACCGGCCGCCCGCGCTCGAGCTCGTAGTTGTAGCTCCAGCCGTCGAACGTGACGCCCGTGATGGCGTCGCTGCCGTTGGCCGACAGCCGCTGCACGCCCGCGCCCGCCGTCAGGTTGCCCACGCTCAGGCTGTACGTGCGCACGGCGCGCGGCGCCGGGTTCAGGCCCGGCCCCGTCCCGTTGCGCGTGTAGTTGTGCTCCCGCAGGTTGATGAACACGACCTTGTTCAGCGCGCCGTCCACGTAGCCCAGGTACCCGGCCTCGGCGCCGTCGCCGTCGGCGCCCATGTCCAGCTCGGCGACCTGCACCGTCGCCACGTTGAGGTTGCCCAGGAACGCGGCGGCCGCGACGCCGCCGTAGTACGGCGCCTTGGTGCCGACGCTCGTGACATTGGTGTCGACCGGCTGCCACGCCTGGTACCGGTAGTTGGTGCCCATGTGCAGGTGGACGCGGCCGACGCCGGCCGAGGCGCTGTACAGCAGGAAGTCGGCGGCCCAGAGCGCCGCGCCGAACGTGTTGGACAGGCCCGGCCGGCCCTGCTGGTACAGCGAGTTGGTCTCGCCGAAGATGTGCGGGATGCCGGAGGGCGCGATGGCGGCGTACTCGGCCACGTGCGCGTCGACGCTCTGCTTGGTCCGCGTGTGGTTCATCAGCGTGCCCTGCAGGGTCACGCCCAGGGAGTTGGCGCCGCTGATGTAGCTGGGGGGAAGGGGTTGTGGTTTTAGCCAGGGAGCTCGGAAATACCTGCCCGAGGTAGCAGAGAGAGGAGAGACTTACTTGTGGGACGAAAAGTAGCTGACGTCTCCGTCGGCGTCCAGGCCGTCGGCCCAGGCGAGCGGCGCCTTGAGGTGGTTGTCGGTGCCGGCAAACGACGGCGCGAGGAAGCCGTACGTCTGGTCGTCCGACAACAGGTCCGGGCAGTTCTGCGCGACGAGCTCGTTGATCGTGCGCGTCCCCTGCTGCCACTCGGCGACCCAGTCGGACTCGTTGTAGCTCTCGGGCCGGACCTGCGCCGTCGGGATCCCGACGTACAGGTCCGGCTCGTTGCCGTACTCGAAGCGGTAGAAGTTGCCGCCGGACAGGGCCCGGCAGGCGAGCGGGACCGTCTGGTTGAGCGTCGCGTGCACCCGCGAGTCGTTGTTGCCGCCCAGATTGAAGCCGTGCGAGAACTTGACCTTGGGCCAGGCGCCGTAGGCGTCGAAGAAGGAGGGCCCGATGGTGATGGTGGTCGGGTAGTCTGCCGACCTCGTCGTGTTGTAGACGCCCCGGAGCGGGAGCGTCTCGTTCTCGTCGTAGATGGCAAAGTCCTGCGTGTTTCCTCCTACCCGTATATACGGATTCGAGCCTTGGTAATAGCCGATGTTGTTGATGAGCGTGTTGGAGAACTCATTCGGCGCCGCCGAACTGCCTGTGATTGGTCAGTCTTGCTTGTTATACACATGGTCTGCCGCTTACGGATGACAACATACCGGCATAATCTGGGAACGAGGAGAATTCGATAGAATAGCTCACAAACCCGTCTAGAGGCGCCCCGATATTGGTATCCTCGGCATTGATGCTCAGCGGCAGAGTGCGAACCTGGCCGAGCGCAGTTCCAGCGCAAGCCAGAAACACAGTGATCACAAGCATCGTTGGCTTTCCAGAGGCGATAATAGCGAAATCCTTACCATTGCAGAGAACGATAATGAGACGAGGTAAACTCCCGCGCAGCATTTATCCTCACGCAAAGTAATGACGGAATGCTTGCATAGCGAGTGAGCGATCCTCGCAGGTATTAATGCCGGGAGGGTAAACTGTACCGACAACGCTTGTTCTACGGCGAGCCCCCCTTCGGTATTGTTTATGGCATTTCTACCCTCGCAGCCAGTGAATGACTGGACGGAGAATATGATTGCACATGTTTCCGCTTACGAGGACAACCAATCCCCATGGCGAACGGCGATGCAGAAAGTCTGGAACTCCAAGATCATGGGTGTCGCCGCCCCGGGCCCAAGAGAGCTATTGGCCCAAAGGAGGAGGTGAGAGGATCTGCATTGTTTCGGCAATAGACCCCAAGCGGGGGAGCACTGAGAGGTCGTGCCGTTCATGCAATCGAGAGCACGTGGATATAGCCGTCCATCATGGCGTGCTGGTTATACTACAGTACCTGGGGAATCCCAAGAAAGAGGGGGCAAGGACCGGGAAACCTTTGAAGTCGGCAATATGTGATTTATTGGAACCAAGGTTTGAGGTCTGTAGCTCATCGAGTTCTCATGGCTTGCACACAACTCAACTGCTCTCACGCAACATGAACCGGAAGCCAGTAGCAAGAATGATTATTTTGACTTCAGCAATAGTTAGTAGGGAAGAAATCCAAGATGGTAAATCAACTCACTTGTTTGGAGAACCACCTACATTCCGGCGTGGTCGACTCGTTTCAACTATAACTACCGTACTCTGTACGTACTTACAAAAGTTGTATCGGCGTCTGGGAATGTTTGCCGAGGCATCGCGCCCTTGACGCCCATATCTTTTTCTTCGCCATTTTTGCATTCGGTTGGTACATCCTGACACGGATGTTAGTGTCAGAGTAGAAGACACAATTTCCACGCTCCCATCCCAAAAGGCAGGGGCACGCGAAGCATTTCCTCGGTTCGCCAATACATGGCACATAGTATTGCAGAACAACCGCCTTTGATAAGCCGAAGTCGGCAGTCGATTTATCATACAAGTTCCACCCAGGCCTTCTGGCCCACGCAGGCTGGAGCTGGTCCCTGAATTTCTATTTTCTAACGTGATCCGTCGGCATCCTTATCTCTGGAATCTTAGTCGCAGATCGGCCAATGCCATGTCAAGCCAGCAGCCAGGCACCGCAATCTAGCCGAGTGCCTATCTTCCATGGCAAACAATGGCAGACTAACAGTGTTTTCAATTGTCCAAGTGGACTGGCATGACTCCTCCCCAGATGAAGGTATCGTGAGAGGCTTCTGGTCGTGTCTGAGGTTTTGGGTGTCTTTCTGCTTGGACCTGCTGTTTTGGGTAACTTACCCCACACTCGAGCGGCCTTACAGAGGGTTCCCCCCCAACTCCCAGTGGAGGGGCAGCCCATGTCCACATTCCGACGTCACTATCAGATACGTTAGTGAAAGCTTGCCCGCCCGCTAGGTCCGACGCCAGTGCTCATCATCAGCTGTAATGTAGCTACGGCCGCGGAGCTTCTGGGTATCTACCTACGTATCTGTCTGGTAATCGGACGAGTTGCCTCCAGCCAAACAGTTCGCGAGAGCAATTCCGATTCAACACCCTCGGATAGTGTATGCTGCTAGGTAATCTTATGTGCCCACCTTTTACTTAATAATTCCATCTCCTCCTCGCCCACTGCTCGGGCTACAAGATTTCCCATTCATAATGTCTCTGCTCCGGACCTTGCAAAGATCTACCTCGAGGTATCCCATCAGATCAAGTTTTCAGAAAACCACATTGCCGCTCTTGACCTCCAGGCTAGCTTCCAACATGGCACCCGTTCCCAAGGTGAGTTTTACATTGTTAGAGTCTGCATATTCAGATTGCAATCCGTGGTCGATGCGAATGGCAGACAGAACCGCTACGAAATATAGCCTCGGTTGTGCTGACGTTTGCGCCCCCAACCACAGCTCAAGGACCCCTCGCTCTTCAAGACCGACGTCGGTTACGTCAATGGCGAATGGGTCAAGGCCGCCTCCGGCAAGACCTTTGAGGTCCACGACCCTTCCACTGGAAAGCTGGTCGGCACGACCCCCGAGTTCGATGGCAAGGACACCGAGCTGGCCATTGCCGCCGCTGCAGAGGCCTTCAAGACATTCCGCAAGACCACCGGCCGCGAACGATCCAAGCTGCTCCGCAAGTGGTACGACCTCATGGTCGAGAACTCTGAGGATCTCGCGACTCTGATCACATGGGAGAACGGTAAGCCTCTGGCAGATGCCAAGGGCGAGGTCACCTACGCCGCCAACTTCTTTGAGTGGTTCAGCGAGGAGGCCCCCAGAGTGTACGGCGACACCATCCCATCTTCGGTCGCCAGCAACCGGGTCATCACCACCAAGGAGCCCGTCGGTGTCTGCGGTCTCATTACGCCGTGGAACTTCCCAGCTGCCATGATTACAAGAAAGATCGGACCTGCGCTGGCTGCGGGCTGCACCGTCGTCTGCAAGTCTCCTGGCGAGACGCCCTTTACCAGTTTGGCCATTGCCGAGCTGGCTCACCGCGCCGGAATCCCCAAGGGTGTTGTCAACGTCATTTCGGCGCTTGACAAGACCATTGAGGTTGGCGAGGTCTTGACCACCCACCCCACCGTTCAGAAGGTGTCTTTCACCGGCTCGACCGGCGTTGGCAAGATTTTGATGAAGCAGGCTTCATCGACCCTCAAGGTTCTGTCCATGGAACTCGGCGGTAACGCCCCCTTCATTGTCTTTGACGATGCCGACGTGGAGGCTGCTGTCGCCGGCGCCATTGCCTCCAAGTTCCGATCTTCTGGTCAGACGTGCGTGTGCGCCAACCGTATCTACGTCCAGAAGGGCATCTACGACGAGTTCGCAAAGAAGTTTGCTGAGAAGGTCAAGGGCTTCAAGATGGGTAATGGTTTCGATGAGGGCATCACCCATGGCCCTCTGATTCACGGCCGCGCCGTTTCAAAGGTCGAGGCACACATTCAGGACGCCAAGAAGAAGGGTGGCGAGGTTATTGTCGGTGGCCAGAAGCTGCCTGACCTTGGCGAAAACTTCCACGAGCTTACCGTCATTACTGGCATGACCAAGGAGATGGCCATTGCTACCGAGGAGACTTTCGGTCCCGTGGCCGGCCTCTTCCCCTTCGAGACCGAGAACGAGGTCGTTGAGCTTGCCAATGCTGCCGAAGTTGGTCTGGCTGGTTACTTCTTCTCCAGCAACATTGAGCGCATCGGCCGCGTGGCGGAGGCTCTCGAGGTTGGCATGGTCGGTGTCAACACTGGTCTCATCTCCGACCCTGCCTCGCCATTCGGTGGTGTCAAGCAGTCCGGATTTGGACGTGAGGGCTCCAAGTACGGCATTGAGGAGTACCAGAACATCAAGACCATCACATACGGAGGTATGGGCAAGCCTCTGCAGGGTTCGTAAATGGGAGGGATTACGCGGTATGGTCACAGTTTAAGAGTGACCACGGACACTGAAATTATTTGATACCTGGCGTGCAATTCAATTGCCATGAAAATGTTGTTTTATCTGGTATATATGGCGCAAAATGAAATTTGAATTAAAGATGATCTTCTGGACTATACAAAGCAATTCTACGCAGTATACTAACATGTGCACGCTTGCATCTGGAGATTGACAGAACATTAGCCAGACTTCCGTGCTCAACCAAAATGGTGCATTTGTCTTCCAATTGACATTGCTGTAACTTGATTATATTTCGACATATTCATCAATCTTGTGGCATTATAATAGGTCCGAAGCATATAAACTTGTCAGTAACCAGTTGTATGTTGTATATGTAAGGGGTCCCGATGGAATGCACGGACCGCCGTACTAACATAGCTCCACTACCGATTTTCCAGCATCACGAAATTTCCCATCTCGCAGCTTCGTCGTCGCCCCAGAGGTCAGCAGTTCCCACACAAACGACCCCCCCAATCAGCCCCCAATGATCCGGAACTCGATACACACAGGCCTCGGCCGGGGCAGGCCGGAGCTGTCGCGTCTCAGCGACGGCATCGCGGCCTCTTTGCGCCAGTTCTCCGCGGCCCAGGCACGCTGCGCCGACAGCGACGATTCCTCGCGGCGCCCCCCCTCGAGCCGGCAGCGGTCCGCCGCCGCCGCCGGCGAGATGCTCTCCATGAACAGGCAGGGCCAATCCAACAACAACAACAACAACAGATCGACCGCAGCGCCCCGGAATCCCACCTTCAATGCCGGCGCTGCTGATGGCGCCCCCCGGACTGGGTTCACCGGCTTCAAGAGGGTGCAGACCGACGACTTGGTGAAGCCCCCGCCGGGCGCCGCCCCCGGGCAGGGCAACAGAGTCATGAGAGGTGGCATCATCCGCGGCGGGTTCCGGGGACGAGGTGGTGGAGCTTTTGCTGGGCGAGGCGGTGGAGCTTTTGCTGGACGAGGTGGTGGAAACTTTACACCTCGTGGAGGAGGAAACTTCGCACCTCGTGAAGGAGGTGGAAACTTTACACCTCGTGGAGGAGGAGGAGGAAACTTCACTCCTCGCGGAAGAGGTGGAGGAGGATTCGCAGCACGAGGCGGCGGCGGTGGCTTCAGGGAAGGAGGCCGCGGTCGTGGACGCGGACGCGGACGAGGCCGTGGCGGAGGCGGAGACGACAGGCCATATCGGTCGAACCGGCAGAGCGCTGAGGAAAGGACGGAGGAGCTCGACTACCAGCGCTTCAAGTCCTTTGGAAAGGCCGAGGACCCCGAGCTCAACAGCTACATCCAGGACGTCGAGACGGGCGTCGAGCAGGCGTACCAGCCCGCCTCGCCCAAGGACCTGCTGGCCTCGCTGGCCAGGCTCGTGCCCACGGTCCCGTCCAACGCCTCGATGCTCTCCAAGGAGGCCACCATCATCAGGCAAGCCGCCGTGCTGGGCGGCGGCCGCCCCTACCACCCCGAGGACTTTACCTCGCCTCCCGAGGCTTGGAAGCAGTACAAGCAGGGCCACGGCGCCTTCTTCCCCAACGAGCGGGCCAAGGCGTGGGTGAACAGCCAGAGCAAGGTCCAGTACCAGGACCCGCCCAAAGAGACGCAGTCGGCCGTACTTGATGCCGCCCTTCTGGGCAAGTATGACGGGCCCAAGCACTCCGATCTCACGGACAAGTCCAGCACAGTCAGCACCCGTACGCTCAACACAGTCAGGAGTTTTGTCAAGAGGGACGGCACGTGGAACGCTGCGGCCGAGAGGAGCATCGAGGAGAAGATCAAGACCTTGCTGCCAGCTGCTGCTACGCCAGCAGTACCGGGCAAGGGCAAGGCGCAGGCAAAACGCGCTTGAGGGCATCCATACGAGAAGTGGCCTAGTTATTAGAGAAAGACCATATATCACGCGGCGCTGTAACAACACCTGTTTATAGTAGTGTACATTGAAAATACACAATCCAACCTACAGACTTTGCAAACCAGCTGCATATCGATTCGAGTCACTCCGAGTCGTACTCATGTCCATCGAGAAATTGTGATTAATTTTACACACGTGAAAACCGTTTTTTTTCCTTCTCTATTTGCCCTCGACGGATTTCACCGTGTCCTTCTCCAGGGCGTCGATCTCGGCGACCTTGGCCTTGATGATCTTGTCGAGCTCCGTGTCGGCCTTGCGCTTGACGTCGGGCAGGAGGGTGCCGTCCTTCTTCCAGGCGGCGTGGACCTTGTCGCGCTTCTGGCGGACCTGGCGGACCTTCTCGCGCCACTCGTGGCAGACGGCCTTGGCGCGGCGGGCCACGTCCTCGCGCTTCTCGAGCTCCAGCTTGAGCACGAGCTCGAGCTCGTTGTCCGGGTCGCGCTGCGGCTGCTGGTTGAAGTCGCGCGACGCCTGGATCGCGCTCATGACGGGCTTGACGCTCGCCGCCTCGTGCACGATGACCGAGATGGTCCGCCCGCCCTTGGGCACGACCTGCGCGAGTTCTCGTAACGGGTACGTCGCCCCGTCCTTCTTGTCCGGCTGCACGCGCACCGCGCCGATCAGGTCCGGGTTGAACCGCCCGCCGCTCCGGAGCTTCTTGAGCGCCTCGGTCGGCGCCTCGGACGCCTTGGCCAGCCGCGACTGCACGTCGGCGAAGTCGAGGGGCTCCTCGGGGTTGGGCGTCGGGTGCTGCGAGGAGCCCCCGGACGAGGACGGATTCGACGAGGACGAGGAAGACGAAGAGGACTCGGGCTCGGACGCGGGGCTGTGGTCCTTGTTCTTGCCTCCTTTGCCCTTGCCTTTGTTGCCCTTGGCCGGGCGGCAGGGCGTCGTGTGCAGGGGCCGCAGAGGGACGGCGAAGAGGGACTGGGGTTGGGAAGAGCTCGTCGCTGCCCTCAGGGCGGCGCTTCCTGGGCGGACGACATTCTGCGTGCTGCTGATTCTGCACCAAGGTCAGATTCTGACACAAAATAAAGATATTCAAGAGGTCAATTGGGTCGACTCACCCTACGCGCAGCTCGTAGAGAGCTCTGCTCTGCCTCAAGAGTGTTGTCGTGGTGGTTGTGCCTCTCATGATTTTTGAGTCCCGGTGTTTTTGTTCGAAAGATGGAGCTTGACCTACGTACCTGGCCTAGCGAGTTGCGATATGTGTAGCCACCTTAGTTTGCCTATATCCGCGCTTGGAGGTAGGTATTGCTTCACTTTACCAAGCGGACTTGGGGAATATCCAGGTCTGGGCTCCGACTATATTGCAGATCTTTTTTGCGTATTTCTTCTCTCACAACAATGGCAAATTCAAAGCGCATACCAATCGATCGCACAGAAAACCTGACGTTCCTCGTCATCAATTCTGGCTGATTCGTGAATGGTGGCCTATTAAATCATTACACTGGCTTCAAGAACTATATATTTGGCACGCCATCGATAGGAAATCCCAAAATAATTACGTCCTATATACTACTCACTCGATTACAGTTTCTCGGCTTTACCAACAGCTTGTATCAATTGATCGCCGTGGGTCGTCGTTCATAGGATTCTCTTTGCACGTACCTCGTATCTTGCATGAACTTCTACTGCATCAGTACCTGGTCTGTGGAGTTATCTACATAGGTTGCGATACGGCCGTTTGTCATCATCGCAGCATCTGCTCACAAGTCGAATTGGCCTAGTGGTTAGGGCATCTCCTTTACAACCTTATCATGATTGATTCGGAGAGGATCGCAGGTTCGATCCCTGCATTCGACATTTTCTTTTGCTTTTTTGTCGTGTTCTTTTGTCGTAGCAATTCCATGAAAACTGCCCATCTTCACTTGATTATCGAATTATTGAAGATGGGTCGTTATCTTTTTGTTTCTTGGTAAGAGAGGATGGGTCATGTACGAGTATATACCACCACTTCCCTGAGAAGGCGTTTAAGTACGTAGACAGTCGAGTTGCAGAAAAGGAAATACTACCAAAGCAAGCCGTCCTCTTGTGAGAAAGTAACGAGTCACCATCAGTTCGAATGGCGTCTTGGTCACAGGTGTGGATGGTTGAAAGCAAGTCACTGAGAGCTGAGCTTCTTGGCGTATCACAGGGCAAACTGCTCCAGACAAAAGGTTCGATTGACTACAATTAGGCTTCGATATGGGGTATAGGTGAAACGGCAAAGTAGGACGTATTTTGAGTGATCAACACCAATGTGTATCATAAGTATGATATATAGACCTATGGAAGTCTGGTGATGATATTGACAATAGAACATAGACGGACCCTGGTCTTGGAACATCGTCATAGTTTCAAGCTCGGACCTTGCAGCTGGGCGCTTCAATGATAATCAATCGGCTGCTGATAGCGGGCAGCTTCTGGCAGGCTGCCACTGTAATAATCAAATCGAAGCTCGACTTCCCCGCCACATTGTTGATACAGCACTACCCGGCCGGCAGCTACCTTACCTTCACCACAGTGCACTGCACATTGACGCCCTACGTAGCTACATTCGAGACATACGCAAGAGAACCCTACGCACTTCGCCTTGCTCCGAAGACGAATCTCGCACTTAGCCACATTCCCGTCGGAGACTCACGACATCTACATTCATTGCATGAAAGCCACGGACCTCCCAGCTTATTCCCGTCCAGCTGTCGCAGTCGTCGGGCACATCAACCCGGGCTCGCTACAGCCAGTCGCCCACCATGGCCGTCATCGACCAGCATGACAATTTCTCCAACGTCTCGTGGCATAGCGACAGCCATGATAATAACGACATGACTGGCTCCAGCTCTTCGGCGCCCGTATTCGACGACTCCGAGCCCGTCGGCACACACCATCCGGAGATGGAGGAGGATCCCACGAGGATAGACCCCGGCTTGTCCGGCGACATCCTCGACTGTACCGTCACAGAGCCGCGCAAGGAGAGCGATGGCACAAAAGACGCCTTTGTATCATATCTCGTCATGACAAACGTAAGTCGAATAATGCTTGAATCTATGGGGCTGGGAGAACGACAAGGACGGATTGTCATACGGCCTTCTTCACTTGAACACGACCCCTCGTTCTATTAGACAGCAGCCAACGCTTACTTGTAATATCACAGTCGACGTTTCCGTCCTTTCAGAAGGCCCAATTCTCGTCGCGCCGGCGCTTCACCGATTTCGTCTTCCTCTACAAGTCTCTGTGCAAGGACTACCCGGCATGCGCCGTGCCGCCGCTGCCCGACAAGCAGCGCATGGAGTACGTGCGCGGCGACCGGTTCGGCCCCGACTTCACACATCGCCGGGCCTTTTCGCTGCAGAGGTTCCTCACGCGGCTGGGCGCGCACCCGATCCTGCGCCGCGCGCCCATCCTGCACACCTTCCTCGAGAGCCCGGACTGGAACGCCACCATGAAGAGCCGCTCGGCCCGCGGCAGCGTTAACGTCGAGCCCGGCAGCGGCGGCGTGTTCGACAACTTTGCCGACACCTTCATCAACGCCTTCACCAAGGTCCACAAGGCCGACAAGCGCTTCATCGAGGTCCGCGAGCGCGCCGACAAGCTCGACGAGGACCTCGGCCACGTCGAAAAGGTCGTCGCCCGCGTCGTCCGCCGCGAGTCCGACCTCGAGGCCGACATGCGCGACCTGGCCGAGCAGTTCCAGAAGCTCATCACCCTCGAGCCCGGCGTCGAGAGCGCCGTCCATGCCTTTGCCGCCAGCGTGGAGGACGCCAGCACGGGTTTGCGGAGGCTGAAGGACCACACCGATCAGGACTATCTGGGCAGCCTGCGGGACATGAGCGCCTACAGCATGGCGCTTAAGAACCTCTTGAAAGCCCGCGAGCAGAAGCAGCTGGACCACGAGCAGCTGACCGAGTACCTCAACAAGTCGACGCTGGAGCGGGACGGCCTGGCCTCGGGCTACGGCTCCTCGGGCGCGGGCGGCTTCATCCGCAGCAAGATCGAGGACGTCCGGGGCGTCGACCACGAGGCGTCGCGGCGGGAGCGCCTGCGCAAGCTCGAGATCCGCATCGACGAGCTGACGACCGAGGCCGAGCGCGCCAAGAAGACGAGCGAGATGTTCGACGAGGAGGTCGTCAAGGAGGTCGTCGACTTTGAGCGCATCAAGCGCATCGAGATGAAGAAGCAGTTTGGCGGCCTCGCCGACGCCCACGTCGACTTTTACGGCGGCCTCATCGAGATCTGGGAGCGCTACGTCAAGGAGATGGACGGCCAGGTGAGCCCGTCATGAAGAGGAAGATGATGGGAAGTGAAAACCGGCTGGTTGATTGCATTTTTAATACTACTGCGCTGCCGAGTTTCGGCAGAAAACGGGCGTTTGAAAGGGGGGTCTTTTTGTTGAAATGGAATTCTTACATTACAAGCACGATCAAATATGAAAAATTAATTCACCCGCCAGAATTGTTCGGCCCAATTCTCTGCGGCTGGAACGTCGTTTGACTCAAGTGCAAAAAGTTATGTCACTAAATGTCCCTGAGAGGCGATTGGCAAAAGGTAGTTCGTGGTGTCCCATCATACTCGATTTCAATGCTAGTCTTCCTTGAATTCCTAATGACCCATAACGCCGTTTCCATGATCTAAATAGAGGCAATGACTTCAGAGTTTCTTCATATACTGCCAGACTCTGTAACAATCTGACATTTGACGTGCCACGTTGCGCCGTGATTTAATCACTACTTTCTACCGGCCGAGCAGCCTGGAGCTCTGCTTCTCGTTGCCCGCTTCCGAGGCGTCGCTATCCGTGCTTCTCCGCGCAGCACGGTGGGCAGCGGCGTCGTCGTCCTCGTCGTCGCTGCCGCCGGCAAAGGCGTCGTAGAGCTCACCGCCTCTCTTGCGCTTGGGCTCGCCAGCCGTTAGGCCCTCGTTCTCATCACCGTCGATGAGCTCGAACTCGTACGAGTCGCGGGGGCTGGCACGGCGGCGGCGGACGATCCACCACCAGGCGCCGAGGCCGCAGACGAACAGACCAATAAGACCGAGAGCACCATAAATCCAGGCCAGAGTGTGGGGAGAGGCGCCAAATGTCGGCAAAAAGGACGGGACCCATGAGCTTGAAGTGGTCTCGGCCGCTTCTTCCTCTGTCGTGCCAGTCTGTATGGGCTTACCATCCGTGCCAGTCGGCTTCTGGGGACGGTTCGGATGGTCGTCTGGGAGGTCTGTCGGGTGCACTGCAGTGTCGGTATGGTCAGAGCCGCTAGGCACTGCAGTTGTTCCTGGTGCAATAGTGGTAGTGGCGATTACGTCGTGGTCATCGTCATCCTGTTCGGTGGGCATGGGAAGCAGTTTGGCTTTGGAAGCATCAATCGATTGACCCCAGAGCTTCAGGTGCCAGTCGATGAATTTTCCCTTGTTAGAATCGACCTTGGAATCCCGGATCACGACCGTCCATGTGCCAACACCCTTTTCACCCCTACTTTCTGTCAGTAAGGCCAGACATATATACGTGGTGTAGTGCAAGGAGAGCTTACCAGTGTGCTACGCTCATAAATGTCCAATCATCGTATCCATCTTTGCTGGAATCAAATTTGCGAGTAGTCGCAATGTGGCTGACGACTCCGTCGGGACTGATGAGATCAACACTCAAGTCGCCCCGGTTGGTGTGCTCCACGTTCATGGTGACCGTGACATGCTCGACATTCTCCACGTTTGCCTGCTTCATCATGTCGGCCGTGACTTCAAAGGTCGAGGTCAAGCCAGTGTTGCCCTGGGGAATATCCTTGTGGATGTGTATCCATGGGGAAAAGAACCAAGACTGAGGCTTGACGTTTTGCCAGGTCTTTGCCACCTCCACAAGCTTCCAGCTGTCGACCTTGCCGTAACCAAAAGTGTGACTGAACTTCTTGCCCATCGACGTGTCTTGCCACTCCTCGGTGTCAAGATCAATGGGCACAGCACTTTCAATAGCAATGTACTGCATGTCGCGCCAGCTCAGGTCGTTGCGGACCTCGAGAGCGAGCGCGAAAATGCCAGCAGCCAGAGGGGCCGCGGCCGAGGTACCACCGTGGCCGTTGTAACACGCGTTCTCTCCCACATCGGTGGTGTGGATAGCATCGCCGCTTCCACTGCTATACGTCACCACAAGCTGGGCAGAGCATTTTTCCGAGTAGTAGGGGTGTGTTCCCTTTCTGTCCAACGCACCAACGGTGATACTGTAAATGGAGTTGGTATATCCGTCAAAATTGCAGTTGTCCTCACTGGCAGCGCCGTTGCCACTAGCGAACACGTAGATGGAGCCGAGTCCTGCGCGGCCATTTTGAATGCCGTTCAACATGGCCCTCTTGATGAGCACGCCAGGCGCGTCCATGGTCCGACCGTCATCAGGAGGACCCCAGGAGCAGGAGTAAATCTGGTTGTGCTGGTAGTCGTAGTTCATGGCAACAGCTTCGTCGGCGTCGCTGATCATCTTGCTGAGGATTCGAATGCCGGCAATCTTGGAGTCGTAGGCAACGCCCACACCGCACACGTCGTTCTTGGCGGCGGACACTTCGCCAGCACAACGGGTTCCGTGTTTATCATCTGACAGCCGCGGTTTGGGCTCTTCGGTCTGCTCGTTGAAATCGTAACTGCCCTGGGCGTAGTAGTTGGGCTTCAAATCGTTGCTGTACATGTCCAGACCGTCATCGACAATGGCCACGGTGGCGTTCTTGCCAGTGACACCAGACAGCCAAACGTCAGTGACGTTGACATCATGGCCCAGCTGGACCGGGTTGAACAAGTGCCATTGCTCGTGGAAGATCGGGTCGGAGATGCCGAGTTGCTGCATGACAGACTGCTGCTTGATGACGGCGTTCGCATCGGCGCTCTGCCGCGGCAGGACTGGGAAGAACCCGGCGGGCCTCGGGGGCGGGATTCTCTTCTGGAGCGGCTCGTGGAGACTCTGCTTCTGGGAGAATTTCACCAGATCCAAGTAGTCCGTATCGTCGCCAAGGGATCGTTTCCGCCTCCGCTCTTTGATGGCCGCCTTGACTTCATCATGGTCGCGCTTTGCCGTGGAGAAGATGTGGTGGTCTGCGAGGTTCCCCAGGGCACCTTCGTGCCGCAGTCCCAACCTCGAAGCGATGTTTTCTGGTTGGACGGCTCGGTCGAGATGCAAAACGTAGTAATCGTTGGAATCAAAGTCTCGTGTTCGCAGGGTGGATGCGGATCCTATGCCAGCCAGGCCGCACAACGCCAGCAGTGCAGACAGCTTCATTACGGGCAACGTGGACTCGAGGGAGCGACGTGCGCTAGGAAAGGAGTCGTCGTTCTTGGTCGCGGTCGCAAGGAGGCAAGCAAAGAAGGTCGACGATGACTTTTTCTGGCCTGAAAGAAACAGTGGCGGAATGTAAGACAGACACAAGGTAAAAAAGGATGACCGCGCGGTCCCCAGTCGCAATTGCGTGTCCCCTTTCCAACCGACGGGCCCAGAGAGGATCGAACCTCGACTGCAGGGGCTTAGGTAAGATCGGTGCCGTGAACCGAGCGATTAGGAGATAGTAGAGATGCGTGGGGATAGAATATGCAAACAAACAAGATACAAGAGATGTGGTACAAGGACAGAGAGAATGTACAATGAACACGGCGTGGGATTGTCAGAAGCCACGGTATGTCGCAGTTGCGCAGCAGCGGCCAGCGAACAATGAACTGAGCAGGAGGATACAAATGGATGGACGGGAAGAGTGTGGTGAATTGAATGGCAAAGCCGCCAAGCCGTAGAGCAACGCAACGCCAGGTGTCCCCGAAAGGCTGTTTCAGGGTCGCTGGATGGCGCTAGCCACTGATGGGACTCGTCGCTAAGCCCCGTCTAGCAGGTGGCACTCTTTTGCCCTGTGAAAAAGGTGAGCCGCCACGGGAGTTTCCAAGAATAGTAAAAAGATTATTGTAGACACATTGCGGAATGCTTGCGTATGCTTATTTTATCCATTTACCTTAATTTGTAGATAATAGTCAATTTGTGATACCGGAAACATCTCTTTACTTTTATGTATTTTTGCTTTCTCCAAGCTGTACTCTACTGTCCGTCTGTACTCGAATATTTTACTTGCTACTTGGAACAACTAGAGAAACAGCAACGTCTTCTTATGCGCCCTGTCAACAGGCACGGCATCTCCATAAGTCCAAGACCCATTGGGAAGCAGGAACAAAACGGCCCCAGAGTTACAAGGGGTCGTTCGCTATTGGCCAACCCCCTGTTGCAGATTGGCGAGCAGCACCATGGATCCTCGTGGGCGGACACTGGAAGTTCTTGCTCCGAACTTCGTTTCGCGACTCTTTAGCCATGCAAGACCAAGTGTTTGGGAGCCAGTGCACTCAAAATCCGTGCACATTATCATGAACCTTGTTAACATATCATCGAAGGCCTCGCGGATCCACTTGTCTCACTCTATCAACTCTTCTTCTCTTTTGCTTGGTCTGTGTGGTTTATAGCCAGTCCGATCATGATTGCATCTTGTAGTCTGCAGAAACACCAAAGAACATGAGCTCTGCGATATACAAGCCTATGTAGCAGTCGCAATACGAGAAGATCACAATTTGGATTTGTTAGTTCTCACGATCGACGCTAGGATCTCAGCTCAGTATGACGCTCATTGATCCGGCCATGCGCTAGATACTGTCATTGATGTTTTACAACCATCTTTCAAGCTGTATCATCTTCCCCAGCCAGGATACAGATGATTAGCAACAGAAGAGCTTGAAGGTTTATATGCTGCAAGCTCTCTCTGCCGGACTCCTCTCCTGCGTCGAAGTGATGAGTTCCTTTTCTTCCGTATCACCCAAGTACAACAGAGCTGGGCAGGTTGTGATTTTGCAATAATATAGAAAGACGAACCCGTCACTTAGACATGTCACTTGGAGGCATCCAAGTTGACAGCGCCCATCTGCTTAGCTCATGACATCAGCCAGTCCGAGGAAAACTCTATGAAAGATGAGATGTGGGCTGGGTGCGGCTCTTCCCGTACTAAATTGCTGGAGTCTCGGCTAAGGAAATCTCATGATGGTCCACTGACTCGGAAGGTACTCAGTATTTGAGATGTTGGTGTAGGATGTCGCATGTGCTAGACTGGGCGAACATGGCGGCGCATTTTTCTTCTCTTCTTCTTTTTCGTCCGTTTCTGACGTTTCCGATGTCGACCCGAATCCATGTGTCTGTTCCTCGTCCATCGTTTATTCCAAGTGCAACCTGGATGGGCTAATCAATGGTTGCTTTCCTGACCAGCCACCAATTTTTCTTTTTTTCCGTCTGGTTACCTTGATGAGTTACACATGCAACCTCTCTTTCAGCTCGGGACAGCTCCGCTATTCCAAACGTATCCTTGGCAGCCAAACGTGGGCGCAACGGATGATCCCAGGATCCTGCATCTGTCTGGCCTTGACTCAGGTTGTGTCGTCCAAGTTAATAAGCCAGCGACAAGCAACGAGCCGCCGTTTTTTTCCCTCCTGCATATTGCTGAAATCTTCCGCCACTTGCCTATTGGGCCTCGGAATAGACAGCAAACGTCGCAGAGCCACAGTCGAGGATGAGACCAACGGGCGAGTAAGCACCCAAAGGTATTCGACTGCATGAGTCCTCCCGCCGAGTCGTGAAGGAGCTCTGCCACCTCCCATTCGCGATCCATTGCGAGACTGTCAGGACGCTACAGTACGCACTTGTGAATCTCTCCGGCGCTATCATTGACCAACGAGAACCGCATCGCCCGGCTTCCCGTAGAGACCGGGGTATACTAATAGCGATACCCACCGACCAGCTACCCTGTCCCTGTTGGTCAGGCCTTGGAATCGTGCAGCAGCTTGACAAGTTCAACCTCTTCATTTTGCGCTCGTCGCCAGTGCCATCATATCTTCAAAGGACCATCCTCCTCTTGTACACGGCCTTGCCCGGGTTCGCCTGGTCTCCTAGCCTTCGATTAAACAAGCGTCTTTGCGAGAGAAGATCACTTCGTCCAGCATGGAGGCATGCCTGCTGCTTGTATAGCTTCCCCCGGCCACCAACCATCGCACTGCGCACAACCTACCCGAGCTTAGAATAGTAGCCAATATCTCGCCGTCATCAGCAAGCCCAGCCGCTCGCTGGCTGGCTGGCCAATCCCAACTGCAGCTTCTGGATTGAAGCCCAATCAATCGTCATATTTGACATATAAGCCGCCTGCTCGCATTTTCCGCGAGCCTGACCCTCGCCTGCCATGTCCGGCCCGGTGTCTACACCCTACTGGGGTCACTTACCCTCGCAGAGTCGTCGTCCGTCAGGTGGTCACAGTCAATCCCACGATCGCAACCCGTCATTGGACGACCCTGCGTCTACCAGCCGGTCGCAGCTCAGATTGAATCGCGAATCTGTGCAGACCCAAGCAACCGAGGATTCGACCTTCAGTCCATTGGCGTCGCCTACAGCTTCCGACGAGGACTCCGGCCTGGCTCCTCGACCGCCCACGCTTCCTTACGGGCAAGTCAAGTACCCGCGCGACCAGACAGACAAGCGCAAGAGACGCGTGACACGAAATCAGGGAGATTTCTCTCAAGAGACATCTCGCGCAACGCCCCCAGCGGCGCCGGATGTGCCCAGAGCTCCTCCTGTCAGTTACAAAGACCCGCACGGCAGCGGTGCCAATTCGCCGTATTCTTTCGACGCTTCGGGACAACCAGGACCTCCAGCGTCGGCCCACCGATCCGCCGCTCTCGCCAAAGCCCTTGCAGACATGGAGGCGGAAAACCCAGGATCGAGGAGGGCGTCTCGCACTTTCGAGGAGGACTTGGAAGCAAGGAGAGCACGCCGCGCCATGGCCGACACGGGATATGGTGGACCTGCCACGACCGGATCGGCGAGGCGGGTATATAATGGAGACAGATCCGACCGAACGGGGTCGCACCGCCGCAGGGACTCAGGCCGCAGGGACTCAGTGGATCCTGATGGACAACGGCAAATGTGGGCAAACGACTGGTCACCTCTTCAAAGACTTGAGCTGACGCTGGACAGTCTGACCAAAGATGAAAAACGTGCCCGCGTCGAGGCTGCCGAAAAGCGCGCGCGGCAAAAGGCAGCCACAACGGCTGCCGAAGCTGGCGCAAACTCTCCTACTACAACAGGCGCCGAGCGCTCACCAGCGCAACAGGTACATTTCAAGGCGCGCAGACAATCCGTGGGACAAGGCGAATATCCGCGCCCGGTCGCGGCAGACTCTCGATGGGAACAATCCCCCACAACGACACGAGGAGATATCCCTCTGCAGCGCGGTGTCGACGAAAACAGACGGAGCGTCTCCCTGGGTCAGGCTCACCATAGTCAGATACCTGTCCCGAAAACCCGGAACGTGTCTGCGCCCGGGGCTGCCATTCCGCCTCAACGTAATTTAAGCTTTCGCGAGAGAGCGGCAAAGAACGACCCAGTTGTCTCACGACGAGATGGCGATATCGACGACGGACCTATGTCTGCAGAATCCCCGCTGGTGGCAGCTCCTCCGGGCCCCCCTCTTACCCGCAGCGGTAGCAATAAACTTCGAAAGAATCCGCCTGGCGATCCTTGGTACAGCAAACGCGTGGAAGCAGAAGAGCGATTTCCAACTGTGCGAAATCGTGCTGACGACTATGAGGAGCCAGAACCGATCAACCAAGTCGGCGTGGCAAGATCCAAGACTTTTGGTGGCACTCTAAAGAAGCTGCCTCCGCCGCCTGGGGCGTTCTCAGGACCTGGGAGAGATACTACCGAGCCTGGTTACGACGAATATGATGAAGAATATGCAGAGCCGCCGAGCCGAGCCAGAAGCTTTGCTGCAGCAATCGGCCTGGGCCGTTCAATGTCCATGGGAGCCAAACGTCAACCACCACCACCTCATGCACCAAAGCAAGAGTTTGCTCGAGAACACAGCAACGGGACAAAGTCCGTACAGTTCCCTGATCAGCCTCATACGCAAGACGACGACGCCGATGACCACTATGATGAGGAGGAAAGCTATCACCACCACTTTCGAGAGTATTTCCACAGGGACAAGTCGCATCCCGGCCAGACTGTTTATCAGCCTCCCAAATTCTTGGAAGAGTGGAAAAAAGCCACTGTTGGTCAGCTTTCTGATGCGCTGCTCGACACCCAAGCTCAGGTCCCCAAGACCCCTGAGAATGCAACCCACGACTCGAACACAGCCTGGTGGGAGAGTCCGAGTGGGCGGAGGGGGAGCATGTCTTCGCGAACACCCAGAGCCGAGGCATTTGAGGGTGAGTACGCCGAGTCCTCGGGGCCAACAAGGTTCAGACCTGCCTTGCATCTCAAATGCGGCCCCCTTTTGAGATACTGTGGATTGCGAAACGAGAGATCCGCCGCCCGAAGCCGGGCTGGCGTTTCTTCGGACAAGCAGATCTGGAGAGGTTCCGTCATGATCGTGACCGAGGACTCTGAGAGCTCGTACGAAATAGCACCGACTTTGCGCATGTTCGTACAGCCGATCGACTTGCTCGCGCCGCCGCCGGCAGAACTGAAGGGCGAGCAAGCGCTTCTCCCAGAATATGTGGACCCTATAGCTGGTATTCCCAAGCTCGGTCGACGAGGAGAGACTCTTTACGTGAGACCGGTCGAGCATCTCGAAGAAGGCCTAGATGTATCTAGGCAAGAAGACAACAACGGCCTATTTGAGAGCACAAGGACCGCGCCCGACTTTAGCAATGCTGGTGCCCCAGGAACTTTTGCCAGTCGTGAGAAGCGCTCGCGGATGGACGGCGAGAGGCTTGGCAAGTACAAAGATGTGCGCGGATTCCGACTCCACGCCGAAAAGGGCTGCACCTTTTGGCGATTCAATATTGAGGTTGAGCTGCGTGACAAGCAACAGCGCATCGCATATCGCATCAACAGGGGCCCCTCCATTGGATTCTGGGTGCCATCCCAGTACGAGTCGATGAATGTCATGTTCCACAGCTGCAACGGTTTCAGCCTCAGTGTGAACCCCGACGAGTTCAGCGGTCCTGATCCCATGTGGCGAGACGTGCTCAACACGCACCAGACTCGACCCTTCCACGTCATGATTGGAGGTGGCGATCAGATTTACAACGACGCCGTCATGAAAAAGACCACAATCTTCAAGCAGTGGCTGGATATCAAGAATCCACTGCACAAGCATAATGCGCCCTTCACCAAGGACCTGCAGGAGGAGCTGGAGTTGTTCTACCTGGAGCGCTATTGTATGTGGTTTTCCCAGGGTCTGTTTGGCCTGGCGAACTCGCAGATCCCCATGGTCAATATGTACGACGACCATGATATCATTGACGGGTTCGGGTCATATCCGGATCATTTCATGAGATCGCCCGTCTTCTCTGGCCTAGGAGCCGTCGCTTTCAAATACTACATGTTGTTCCAGCAGCAAAGCATCATGAGCGAGAGCGAAGAGACAGAGCCGAGCTGGGTATTGGGCAACAAACCTGGCCCCTACATCCACGAGCTGAGTCGCAGTTTGTACATGTCTCTCGGGGCCGGCCTCGCCCTGCTAGCTGTGGATGCGCGGACAGAGCGCACTAGGGACGAGGTGCTCCGAGAAGAGACATGGAGGAAGGTCATGGATCGATGTTACGCCGAAATTGTCAAGGGCGAGACCACTCACCTGCTGGTCTTGCTTGGAGTACCAATTGCCTACCCTCGTTTGGTCTGGCTTGAGAACATGTGAGTCTTCCCTGTGCAATACTTGACTATTTAATCTGTATACTAATTTGTTCTTAGCTTGACTTCGAGATTGATGGATCCAGTCAAGGCAATGGGTAAGGCCGGCCTTCTCGGAAACTTCCTGAATCGTTTCGACGGAGGCGTGGAGATACTCGACGACCTTGATGATCATTGGACATCCAAGAACCACAAAGACGAGCGTCGATACGTCATTGAGGACCTCCAAGATCTGGCAGCCGATAAATCTGTGCGCGTCACAATCCTGAGTGGCGATGTCCATCTCGCAGCCATCGGGCAGTTTTATTCCAACGCAAAGCTCCAGATACCCAAGCACAAGGATTTCCGCTACATGCCAAACGTCATCTCATCGGCCATTGTCAACACGCCGCCCCCAGATATGCTAGCCGACGTCCTCAACAAGCGCAACAAGATTCATCACTTTGACAAGGAAACGGATGAAAACATGATACCCATTTTCACGACCGGTGTCGACAACAAGCCTCGCAACAACAAACACATGCTACCGCACAGAAACTGGTGTCAGATTCGCTCGTATGTCCCTGGCGAGACGCCGCCTCCTACACCACCCCCAGAGGAATATGAAGAGATGCCACAAGGTACACCGACAGAGAAGCGTGGGGGACTGCTCCGGCGATTCTCTTCCAGCAAACAGCGCGGTCCATCGTATCGTCCCGATGTTCCGGATGAAGGTGACCGCTCGCGCCCGCCGCTCTCTGGGTCAGGAGGGCTCTTCCGGTCGTTCTCCCGCAAGAACTCAACCTCCAACGGGGACAAGCGGCCAGGCAAATTGCTACGCACCTTGTCGCTCGGTCGTGGCGACTCTGATGGGCCAAGGGGTGGCATGGCCAGTCGTCCTTCAATGGACCGCCGCCGTCCCAACGATGGGGGAATCAACGGAGATTGGGGAGCTGAAAGTGACGAGGAGTACTATGATGCGACGCCGCCGCCTACCCAAGGTCGGCGCCGGCAACCAACCGCTTTTGAAGGGCCCAACGGCCAGCGCGGCGACAAGCTCGCACGCATGGGGCTGCGCGGGGGAGCTGGCAGCGCTCGCGAAGCGGCCGAATACAGCGCCGGCGACGATTCCTACTTTACGGTCACGAGCCGCGTGCCACATCGTGCTTACACGCAGCCTACGTCGTCTGCGACTCCTCGCGGTGGTGAGGGCTGGACTCCCGAGGAGCAGCCATTCAGACCCAAGCCACTCGGACGTACTCCCACGGGCTTGAGTACGAAGCAGCTAAAGAACGCCGAGCGATGGCAGGTCGACGTTAAGGGAGCACTCGATATCCAACTGAACGTCGAGGTCAACCCGAAAGACCCTGCCGGCATCACTGTGCCGTATCGTCTGCTGGTGCCGAAGCTAGAGTATGAATACCAGGGCGAAGACGCCTCGGTATCTTCTGAAGCATCCCCAGAGATTGAGAATGGCAATGCTGGCATCGAAGAGGCACCAGCAGGACCAAAGAGGGGAGGCACGTTGAAGAGGCTCTTTAGTGGACGTGGCAAGGGGGGCGGCAGTCAGTATCGAGAGCGCCGCGGTGGTGACGGCGCCGAGTATGACTACGTCTAGAAGGCTGCTTCCACAGCTTCAGAAACTCGGCCGCAGTCCATCAAGATGGTGCTCTACAGCCGTGGATTTCAGTTGCTTTGGAGAGAAAAAAAAAAGGCTCTACGAAACAGGCGATGGGAGTTTTATGGATTGGGCTGTGTCAATTACTTTTGCTTTTTAGAATCGAGTGACGCCGCAGACGAGTTACGACGAGATAGTTGATACGATTTATGCATAGCATGACACCAAAATTGTGTAAAAAGCGCCAGTTGCCTTGATGTTTCCGAGGAGAGAGAGTTGTGATTGTGGTGTATAAGCCCAAGTACCTAATCTGTATTCTTCTTCTATAGCTCACAGTGCTGCTTTGATGCGGAATGTGCAGGCCATGCACTGTGTTCCCTTTTTTAGCTTTTGCCAGCACCGCCACAACCAACCAAAGCACGGAACGCGGCACGCTCAAGTTCAGGAGGATTCTCCAAACAGGCTACAGCAGTTTCTCGGCCAGCAACATCCATCTCTCTTTCGCCCATTGCCTCCACGCACTGGGCCTATATTTCCATCTTCCCGCGCCCAGATACAATGACGTGAAAGGGCCCTTTTTCTCAAAATAACTGTAATCAACGTCACCCCATCCACAAGAGGGCGCCGACCACGCCGACAATGGCCGGAGATGAGAGCTCCAAGTTTGCTGCCGTCTGGTGAGTTGGAAGAGCCCCAAAAACGCCAAGCCGCCTTGTACCTTACCTTACCTTTACCTACCCGCCTAACGTGCCTGCTTACTGCAACAACCACGACCCCCTGAATTGGGCGTCATCGCTGAAGCCGCCCTATCCTGTCCTGGGCTGGGGCTAGTCAGTGGGACGCCCAAAATCCGGGCTCCGTCATGTTCTCGAGATGCCTCAAGGAGAAGAAGAAATGGCGATTAATGAGAGCACAAGTTGCTGACAATTGCATTTTAGTTTTATTGCATCCTTTCTGTGGCTCTTGCACTCGTTAGACAGGCATTCACTTATAGGTCAGTCACATTGACTCTGATGTTTCTCCATGATGCCGATACAATAGCTGCCCGTTTGGATCTGCAGCAAAGCCCATTTTCTTTCCAGACAATAAATGGCAGTTCTCAAAATGATCGAAACATGCAAATACTGAAGCCGTATATCCCTTTGCAGATCAACCACGATTGTCGGCCTTTCTTGTGTTGCTCGTATCGGGAGCAGTCGCCTTTGCCTTGAGCTTTGTTTCGAAACAACTTCCTGGTGCAGATGGAAGGTTCGGTGAGTTTATCGTCGCCTCTCCCTGTTTGATGTGGCGTTGCTGATGATGGACTTTCTCAATGAAAGACTCAGAGGCCGTGTTCAAGGGCTTGAAGCCAACCTTGCCGCAGAGGCCGCGGCGCTACTATACACCATGTCTCATCTTCTTGATCGTGGTCCGGCTGGAGATGCTGTATAGAGTCGTACATGACTTTCAATGTACCGTGCAGGGCGTCGAGGTAAGCGGTTTTACACGATTCTACAGTCCTAAACCAACGTGTGCTGATACAGATTGGTGGTCAGGCATTTCTGCCATTCTTTCTAGCTGCATACGACCTCTTCTTTAACAGAAAGGCCGCCGCAGTAGCCGACTCTGACGAGCTCGAGGATCCCTGGGGCAGCGTCTGGGACGATGTGACAGGCTGGCTCCAGGCTTCGCATCTGCCCTCCACTTTTATCATCCTGCTTCTCAGCTACAGCGTTTTCCTGGGTGCCGACTTTGCTCCCAGATCGTCGTACTTTTGCTCTACAGCAACGGACCAGACAGCTTGGGTCATCTTTCTGCAGTGGGCCGGCGTGGGCTTGGACGCCGCCATACTCATCCTGCTGTGGAGGATCCTTTCGTGGACAAAGACGACCAAGATCAGACTGCAGAAACTGAGCGGAATCTTGACTGCCTCCTCCCTCGCAGCTGGGCTGCTGTGGGTATTTGGGCGTCTTCTCCTCTCGCGGCCGACCACGACGGGGCAGTCCTTCCTGGGCCTCGACTCCATCTTCATCTTTGACGTCCTCACCAATGGCATCGCCTGCGCAGTGGCGGCCATTTCTGTGACTCTGTGGATGTGCGAATCGGCTCCGCTGTCTGTGACGGCGACAACCACTTTCATCTGCGGTGCAACGGCTGCGTTTCGTGAAATCTTGCTGTTTGGAACATACCAGCAAACATCCCGTCTCCTGCCGCTGATTGTGATGACTATTGTTTCCACAACATTTTCATTCTTCACATTCACTGCAGGCATGCGATCTGTCCTGTACATCCCGAGAGTCTTGTTGCTGCTCATCTTGGCCACGTTACTGATCATTGTGACCATTATCACCCTGCTCAAGAATCCAACCCTCAATCGCCATCCCGTCGGCGAGCTCATTTACAAGAATCGCGTCGAGGCGGATCGCTGGCTCCGGCATGCCACTGTCAGCACGACCCTGCACACGGCTGTCACCGAGTACAAGGAGCGTCACCACGGCCGCGATCCCCCGCCCAATTTTGACGCATGGTTCGACTTTGCGTTGCAGAAAAAGTCCGTCATTATAGACAGGTTTGATCAGATTGAGACTGACGTCGTGCCGTTTTGGGGACTCAAACCTTCCAAGATCAAGGAAGGATTGGACTTCGTCAAGGCTCTCCCCGATGTCGGTATCGTTACGATTGCTGCAGGGAGAGCCTCCCACAACCAGCCGGCGGATCTTTCTCACAAGCTCGTCCTCGACGAGATTGTGTCTCTGATCTCCTCGTTTGCCCAGCATCTGCCCGAGATGGAGTTCGCCATCAACTTGAGAGAGCGACCGCGGGTTCTGGCGCCATGGGACGATGTCCATCGCCTGGCTGAAAAGGGGTCGCGGCCAAGATCAAAATTAGAAAAGGTTCTGCCCCAAGCCTTGTCCAAACGTTCAGACGAGGACCGGGTGGTGCCAAGAGATTCCGAGACGAGCACTTCGATAGATTTTGTCACGGCCCAAGACTTTCGCCGTCTCCAGGCTCTAGCTTGTCCTCCTGGGTCCAAGACGAGAGCCAGCATTACGTGGAACGTCCGCGACCATTGTGCATCCTGCGCCGACGCGCACTCGCAGGGTCAGATCCTGCAGGACTGGCACTCGTCGCTGGATCCCTGCCACCAGCCCGATATATTCAACCTCCACGACTTCCACACGTTGCCTCACCAATCCGACATTCACCAGGAGCTTCTCCCTCTTTTCAGTGGGTCAAAGACGAGCAGTTTCAACGACATTCTCTTACCGATGATCCGGCCCACGGCTAACGAAAAAGTCGACACGTCGCGCTTCGACTCGAAAAAGGACCATCTCTTCTGGCAGCAGGAGCCCCAGCCGCAGCCCATCACCCACGACATGCTCCACGGCGGCCACCGGAACCGCCTGGTCCGCCTGATCAACAACGCGACGATGTTCGACAAGCAGTCCATGCTCGTGGGCGTCAAGTCGGGCAAGGAAGTCAAGTACGCCTACGAGGAAGTCGGGACCCGCGAGGCCAACAAGATCTTTGCGACGGACATCTCGTACGTCAGCCCCGCGGGCAGCGCGTGCGACAACCCCAACTGCCAGCTCGTGCAGCGCGAGCGCTTCGGCCTCAGGGACAAGGCCGAGGACGACGCGCTGCACTCGAGCCGGTACTTTCTCGTCCTCGACACGTCGGACGGCCCGTCGCCCGACGTGGTCCCGGCGCTGCGGGCCAACGGGCTGCCGTTCGTGTCCACCATCTTCCGCGAGTGGTTCACGGAGCGGCTCATGCCCTGGACGCACTTTGTCCCCGTCGACCCGCGCTACCACGGCCTGCATAGCACGCTCGCCTACTTTGTCGGGCTCAAGGGCCGCGGAAAACTCGCCGGCCGCGACCAGGTCCTGGAGGGCAGCGTCCAGGACGCCCGCTGGATCGCCGAGCAGGGCCGCAAGTGGGCCGAGACGGCGATGCGCAGAGAGGACATGGAGGTGTACCTGTTCCGGCTGCTGCTCGAGTGGGGCAGGGTCACCAGTGACGATCGCGACGATATCGGGTTCGTCTTGAAGAAGAAGGAGGAGAGCGCATGAAAAAGACGATAAAAATAGATGTATAGAATACGGCCGGTCTGTTTTTTTTTCTCTTGTATACTAGTATGTATATCTATATACACACACATACACACATACACATATGATTGTGTAAATAAAGCTTACGATTTCAAGACCCGGAATAGGAAACCTGAATGAGAGATAAACCCGTATAAGAGATGAACCCGGGTAAGAAAGAAAGGCTTGGCCTAGTTCAGTTTTGACATGCATACAATGATTCACCTCTGCTGGTGGACAACATCTTTCCATATGGGTACGTAAAGAAGAGACAAGGTTTATCAATAAGACATATATGAGTACATTTTACTTCTGAAAGCATATCAAGATATTCTCATTCAAAACGCCTGGATTTCCTTTCCCTCCTCGAAAAAAAAAGCATACGGGTTCGCTCACTCGGTAGTCGGCTTGAGCAGTTGACTGATCAATCACCCGACCACGAAAAGAGAACCTCGACAAACGTAGAACACACCAATTCATCGACCGCCAATCTTGCTCCGTGTTGCATATCTTCTCGTTTCTCTCTGCAATCAGGCTATCGGGGAACCGTTGTCCAAAGGTGAACACTTCTTCTCTGTGCTCCGTCATCCCAGTGCTCCTTCGCCTGCCAGTAACTCAGAACTCCTGGGCAGCACAGCAATAATACGCAAGAAATCGCATGGCCGTTCCAGGTCTGCTGTTCTGCTATAATAGCCAATGGATTGCTACACCCCTGGTTGCTGCCGTAAAGCCCAGTAAGCCACAGTCCGTACGGCTTCCACGTCTTGTCCTGTGTTCCTCGCTACTCTGGCGGTTTCCCTTGTTCTTGAACAAACTCCTTCCTTGTCCCCACATTGAGGCATGAGACTTAGGGGCGTAGCGTGCGTATAAGCATTGGTCCTAAATCAGGACCTGGATTCGCAAGCATGGCGTGTGTATATGAGACCTCCTCTTTCGTCTTCGAATCGTATTTGCTTCCACGGGGCCGAATGCGCATTTGGGCCACGCTGCCAACTCTTTACACGCTTTGGGGTTGCACATGTGCAGGCTAGATGCGCGTTAGCGAAAGTTCATGTCATTTGGAATTACGAGGATTCGACATACCGGACTGTTGAGCATTGAATTGCGCTTGTTTCTTCCCTTCTTGATGTGGCTCTTCAGTGCCGATGAATCAAGCGGCTTCAGAAGCTCGAAGCTGCAGAGAAGTTCGGAAGACACTGACATGACAGCACCCCAGTTGTCGAATTCACCACAGTACTGAGATTTGTTAGCTTGCCTTGATCAAGTATTAAATATTGGTTTGGGAGACTTACGTTGGGAGCGCTAAAGACGGTGACCAGAACTCGGTCGGTAAAGAATTCATAGCCGTCCTCGACAACCATATGAGCACGACAGACCAAGTCGAAATCGTGCGTTGCGAGGAAGTCGGTAATGACCTTTTTACCAAAACAGTAGCTTACGCCACGTTCATTGGCCTCCCAGTCTTGTTCCATATCGGCGGGATCGGACCAGAGCAAATCATTCAGCAGCCCGTAGTCTGGGACGTCTGTAGGTCGCGCAATGTTGCGGATATCATCCATGTGGCTAAGAGCAGGTGACAATCCTCCATGAACACAGAAGATCTTCCCCGCAACGATAGCCGCGATGGGCAAGGTGTTGAAACAATCAATAAAGGTCTTCCAGATCTTGACATTGCATCGCCTCTTGCACTCGTCGTAGAACCCGTAAACCCTCGTCACGTTGGCGCACTCGTGGTTGCCCCGCAGCAAGAAGAAGTTTTCGGGATACTTGAGCTTGTAGCAGAGCAGTAATAGTATTGTTTCGAGCGACTGCTTGCCTCGATCGACGTAATCGCCCAAGAAGAGGAAGTTCGAACTGGGTGGAAAGCCGCACATTTCAAACATGCGGATCAGATCCGTGTACTGACCGTGAACGTCGCCTACAATCTTGACTGGCGCGTCCAGTTCGAGCAGTGCTGGCTGGGACAAGAAAACTTCACGAGCTCTATGACAAATGGCCACAATCTCGGCGTTCTTGAGGCAGACGCTCTTTGTGACTTTGCCCGCGTATGCCGCGTCTAGCAGGCGCTTGATGTAATCGTCAAGGTCAATATCCTTGATATCATTCATGGCCATGCCAGTAGCAGGTTCGTCCTTGTTCGTCCCGTCGGTGGTATCCTGGAGGATCGGGTTGATGGTGCCATCCTTCCTGACGAGGATAGATGCACCCGGCTGAACGGCAACCTCGGGGTTGGATGGGGTTGAGCCAGAAGGCGGCTGATCAGACACATGGTCAACCTCGCCAGAGGCCTGCGCTGCAGTGATGTCACCATGACCCGCCCGGATCGAGGCAGACTGAACAGGAGACGGCGGCGGCTGGTCCTCATCAAACGGCGATTTGCCTTCGTCCGGAGACTGAGGTGACTGAGGCGCCGATACAATGCTGCCGCGTGATCTTCCACTCCTGCCAGACTTCACCGAGGCTGCATCTGACTTCTCATCGCCATTGGAGAGGACCGTAGAGTTGCGCGGGCTGTCCGTCTTTGTGCCTGGAATCTTGGATCGGAGAGTCTTGAACGAGCGCGATGACTCCTTGGTGTCGGACCTGCTGAAGGAAGGGTAGGACTGTAGACTTTCGATGCGGTCGCCACCTGGACCGGCGCCCGACCTCGAGGACGAGCCGCCCTCCTTCGACGCTTGATTTCCCATTGTCTACGCCAAGCGGTTGCTCAGAGTCTTTCGCAAATGTGAAGCAGATGCAGATATGTGATGTCAGAAAAAAGTGTCCAACCGTCTAGTCTCCACTCGACTCGCGACGAGTCGGGCTAGGCGTTGGTAGCAGTCTTTGGAAATGGGGAGGCCTCTCTCGATGTTACGGAGGATGGAAGAGTCGCTCGAGGGCGGAGAGGAAGAGAGAGGGAGAGGCTTGTCGGGGCGCCGTTGGTTCCTCCGTCTTTGTAGCTAATGTCGGAGATATATGTTAGTCACTGGTGATGCTGGAGGTAGGTAGTAGGTGAATAGGTAGGTAGGTCGCCGTCTGCCGCGGATCCGAGCAGAGTAGAGCTGTTGGATAATAGTATCACTCAAGCCAGGCCGAGGCCGCCAACGGGGATATCGGAGGACAGGAAAGAAAAAAAAGGCACGGATTTTAAAGGGAATTAGGCACTAACATTCTGCGCACGAAGCTAGGGTGACGATTGTTGATAAGGAAGGGTTGGGCTGGATGCGTCGGTCGAGCTGGCCGGAGCAAGCTGGGGTTGATGGGGAGCAGCAGAGCTCAGAGCCTTGCCCAACAAGGTGAGTTGCGGGTGGGTGTCTGTTGTGTTTTCGGGAGTGATGTCAACTGCGGCAGTCAACTCCGTCCGGTGAGTCGGGCGGCCGGTCGATCGGTCGGTCTGTCGTGCCTGGCAATCGAGTGCAGTGCACGGCGGTGTGGCCTCGACAAGTCAGGAACGAGGTAATCAGTCGATAGTAGGATATCGCAGTGGGGTTTGGGTGGCCAGGCTGAAAAAGGCGAGGTCTTCACTCCACCAGAGGATGGATGGACGGATGGATGGTGGTAATGTAAGAGGTAGGTTAGGTGAGTGAGGATCGCGGGTGCGTCCTGGCAGCTGACGATGATTGAATGGCGTGGTGGAGATGCGGGGAGGGAGGCTTCTAGGTTAGGTAGCTTTGGGGGTGCGCCTCGTCTTTCTTCCCTTCGATGTGTTGACTGATAGATACTAGAGAGTTGTACGTAGGTAGCACGTAGGTGGACGAGCAGGAAGATACGGAGGGACAAACGATACGCCGCCGAATGCAGTGCGGGCAACGCCAAGCGGCGAATTTGTGGTCTGGATTGGGTATTTCGCCTGGTCAGGGATATTAAACGCGGCGCCAATGTGCGCCGGAGCTGCTAGTCAAAGAAAACGTGACTGACAATAAATAATAGATAATACAACGGCTGGGGAATGTACGTTATGCGGGTGCTGGCTTTCAAGGGAACTACTACGTAGGTAAAGGTCATGGATACAGAGATCGATAGACAGAGACAGACACCCGGAACACCCAAAGCTTGTTGTTGGCTTAATTGCAATCAAGCCTCGTGGCTCGAGTATGGCAAAATTGGTGTGGTGGCCAAGTGTCTCCAGAGGACAACAGGAATGCCAAGCCTCTGGAGAATGAGTGAATGATACGGGACCAGTCACCAAACGCGGAGAAGGAGACAGAGGGAGGGAGGGAGGGAGGGAGGGAGCTGCTGGCTCTGGTGTTGGGCTGACTCAGGTGTGCTGCTCCGCCCTCCGACTCGCCTTGGCGACAATATCTCCCTTGTCCGGCGAGCAGGTAGCACTTCGGACGTTCCACGACACCGGGACTGGCCAAGGAAGATGGAAGCTTGCGATGTGCGTGTATCGGTGCCAAGAGCCGGAAGAGAGCAATATGGCTTTCAATTTTACAGATTCGTGTACGAATGAGATTGGAAGAGAGGTGCTGCGCCGTTTGGCTACCTGGGTGATGTCGTCTTGTCCGTCAGATGGGACAGGACCTGCTTTGTGAGCCATTGCTTGTTATCTCCATTGTATAGTCGAGCCAAAGGCGCCTTGCTGTATGTATTGTCGGTGTGCAATGCGTCTGAAAAGCGTGGACTCGCTAGAGATCCCAATATCGCACATGCATAGATTGGCGAGTTTGAGTTTCAAGTTACAGTAGATAAAAGGCATCGTCATGGTAGTATTGATTTTATGATAGGTCAAGCAAGCTCATAGGTCGGGTGGTCACTTACAAGGTGCACATGGCAAGCACCGGACTGGTGATGTCGAGCCTAAGGTAGCCTTGGTGGGGTTGACCTTGGCAAAGTTGAAGCTGTTTAATGAAAAATCCATGCATTGCGCTGAACTGGCACTTGATGATATATGTATACATCTCAATATGCGACATGGATCGAGTTCAATTATTTATTTGTATGCTTTCTTCGCTAAATGCACACAACAGTATTCTAGTATCGTGCCAAGGCTTTCCCACTGAATGGTTCGGGCCGGTGTATCGGCATCAACGTGGCAGGTCCAGCATCAGCATCAAGTGCCCTGAAAGCTAAGGCAAAGCACGGTTTATACATATAGCCGCATCACGAGCCTTATGGCCCAATGGTTCATCTCAACCTCAAAACCAAACCTGTTGCCTAAGCCGAAGTCGGCCTGATTCCAAAGCATTGGCACATGTGTAGAGTGCCCTCCGTTCTCCAGCTGGAGGGGTCTGAAACGGGCATACGTATAGTGAACCACTCCAACGCCAAGATCTGAAGAGTTGGACAAACTTCAATGTATAGAGAAAATCATACAACATGGATGTCAAATTGAGCATCGGCATGGCAGGCGATGCCACTTCAGGAGTTCATTGGGGAGGGGAGATATATACAAGTAATAAGAAGTCAACCTGACTACTGCTGCAATTAGGTACACTAACCGGTCATAAGTCTGCGCACGGGTGCTTCTTAGGAATTTGGCAGAGGATACGATATGGCCAAATACAAATGCAGACAGTACACGGCACACCTTGTATATTTAAATTGTTTAATAATGGATAGCAACTTCAAGAGACGAATTTTATATCTAAGGAAACTCCTGATTTTTGATATTTTATTTGTGGTAGATGTAGCTGTATAAAGATGGCGTGTTTTGGTGAGATTCGGCAACAGTGCGGAGACTTATGACTGGGAAGTCTACCTAAGTAATAAGCTTGTTCTTGGAATATCTATCTCGGGAGTGGGTCTTTTCTTTGCAACATACACTCGCGTCACATTGTTTTAGACATGGTAGTTCTATAACATCGTTGAAACCCATGCCTACTACGTGTCAGCCTTACCAGCAGTCTAGTTATTGAGACTCGGATGATAAGACGCTTCCGACACTGTGAGGTCCAAAGTGGGTATATGAATTCTATATACATAGAATCGAAGACATTTAGAGTTACGCACATGTATGTGTGTTCTTGGCGCCGGCTATCATACAAAGGTGGCTGGACTGTTGATGAAGAAGATGGGTCTATTTCTATCAAAGGACTGTCATACATGGCCAAGTGATTTCGACGGGAGACAACTGCAGCACAGAGAGAACCGATGTGCGACTTTCAAATATAGTCATTTTGCAAACCGGGTAGCAAACTTTGAAAGCAATCATGAAGTTGGAATGATATGATCGACTATATCCTCGAGCACAACAAGGATAAATGCTTCTGTCTCTATTTTCGAAATGTACCTATGATCAGAAGCAGTATCCCCATATAGGTGAGTGATCCATTTGGTCCTCCATATGATACACTAGTCGTGGTGGAGATGACATGTTCTAGATGCTTACGTCAAGCGTTTATGAACGACTGCTTGCAGCAGATACGGAGTGTAGTATAAAGGGTCCAGTAGATTTGATATAAGCTTAATTCCAACATGTTCATGTCCAAGATGCACATCATGGCGGGAGACTGGGCCAAAGAGCCAATCATGAAGAGTGGCAGGTCGGAATTCCCTTTGGGGCAATTGGAATCTGGTGATGCTTCGCCTCTTTTGCACTGTCATGAGCATCTGGTGAAATCTTCCGGTGCTTCTATAATTAGCACTATGGACGACTCAAGCCACACATGCTCCGTACCCCCTGTCAATTCGACTCTCGCTCTGCCACAAAGAGAACGAGCCGGCCAAAGGGTCCTCTGCATGGTGCCATGGGCAGACTCGGCAGAACACGTCTTCACTGGGGCGACGCTCTGAGCTTGACCAGGGTATGACATCTGGGGAGCAGGGGTGGCCGGTCGTTGTCTGGCCAGTGCGACTCGTCTGCTCCACTGAGAAAAGCGGCCATGTGTTTGGAGTTCAGGACTTTTTTCCCTTCTCTCACAGCTTTCTCAATTGCAGCCGCGTCACAGCACATCCGGATGACGCACCCTGTCTTACGTATTTTGCACCTAATTCTTGCTCGGCACAGAGACATATGACCTGGGCATGCTCGTGTTATAAATTGGCCCGCATCATGACCATTGCTGTCGCTTCAAATTGAGGTGGATAGTCAGTGATAAGCTTGTAGAATGAAGTCGGCATTGAAGCCGTGTTTGCCGTGTCGTCGTCGTCGCGTCTGCGCAAACACTACGGAGTACGGAGCAGTAGGTTTATGTGTTATTCCGTGCACCATCGTATGTACAGATTTTACGGAGTTGTGTAGCGTGCCAAAAGGCAGGGGACCTCCCTCCCAGCGGCCGCTCCGCTTTCGCCGGCAGATGGGGATCATCGGTCGATGGTGCATAGAGTTGTGGCTGGTTTGGGAAAAACTGAAAACTTGCGCTGTCCATTAGAAATAGTGGCTCTCGTGAAGTCATACCCAGTACGGGATCAACGCTGTTGTTGTTGCCAGTCACCGCCAAAAAACTTGATCAGCGTACCATTTACACTAGACTCTTTCGCAGCTGGGGGTCCGTGGATTTCCTTGCTTATTATAATCGGAACAAGCAGAAGGCGACGGCCACCTCGGTTGTAAACAGTGAGAGAGAGAGAGTGAGAGACCTTTGGAAGGAAGTGAAACTACAGCGAGGCGTCAGCACCGAAGGATGAAGCCAATCTATCCCAGGCCCGACCAGGCGAAACGGTCGGGGCCCTGCAGGGGTCAGACGGATCGGGGGGGCACTCGGCACTGGGCACTTACCAGCACTTACCTCATGGGGGTCTTCTGCCCAATGTGTATGGCCGCCTGCGCATTTTTCAGTGGGCCCGTACAGCGCGTTGCCCGGGGCTGAGTTCGCTAGACAAGCCCAAAAGCTGCTGCTGGGCCTGCGTCAGCCCGGCTGAGTGCGTCTAGTAGCCGGTTGAGGAGGGTGATCAACAACGCTGCCCAGGTGCGATTCCAAGCTGCGCCACGCCTTGCGAGCGTAGAAAGTGGTTCGTACTCTGTAGTGGTACGAATCCCGTCCAACCACCAGTTTAGCTGCTGCCGAGTTTGACAAACTTTCCACGGCTCCTTTTCAATAAATACAAAGGCTCCTCGCTGTCTCATCTTTTAGTCCTATTCCCATCTCTCTCCATTCACACCATCGTTTTGTACATACAAACAAACATTTCTAATCAACAGGATCCATCTCCACCACTTTCGCTTGGTAGTCCTGACCTGATCAACCCAATAATAAGCCGACCCGAACTCCCGGCTACATCAACACCAATAACTCGACCACAACACCCGTTTTAAGGAGAAAAAAAAGACACATTCGATCGCCATGGGAAACGTGGGCAGGTTTTTCTGTGTGGCTCTGCCATTCATCCTCACCACCGCTAGCATCATTTGTATGCTCATTGTCGGTCTCACTGGCGTCACTGGCAACTCGAGCCTCTACATCTTCCGCGCCAATGTCACGGACCTCAGCATTAGTCCCAGCCTGGTAGCACAGGCTCTGACCTCGAGAGATGTCCATGCTCGTGACTCGAGCAGCGCCTGGCACGATGCCTCCTCTCTCGCCTCATCTACCGAAAGCTCCGTCTCCTCCGCCGCCAGCTCGGCAGCTGCCAGTGCCGCTTCCAGCATCCTCGGTGGCAGCAGCTCGTCCAGCAGCAGCAATATCACTGCCGCCGACCTGGGTCTCGACGATCTCTACGATATCAACCTTTGGGTGAGTAAACACGAGTATGCTTTTTTTCACCAGATCATGACCGCTAACTATTCAATCAGGGATACTGCTCAACCGACTCTGATGGCAACCGCGAGTGCACCAAGGCCAAGTTCAACTGGGCCTCGTCCACCTTCAACGACAGCTACCTGAGCGCCTCTGGCTACAACATCACTCTCCCCGACGAGGTTTCCGACTCCTTGACCGCTTTCAAGACCGTCACCAAGTGGACCGAGGTTGTCTACATCATCACCATGATCGCCCTGGGTCTTGAGCTGGTCCTGGGTTTCTTCACCTACTGCAGCCGCGCCATCTCCTGCGTCACTTACTTGGTCAGTGGTATTGCCACCCTCGCCGTGTGCGCCACCGCCGCCATGGTTACTGCCCTGGCTGTCATCGTGGTTGGTGCCATCGAGTCGACGGCCAAGTACTACGGAGTTTCTGGTAGCATCAACAAGAACTTCCTGGCCGCCGTCTGGCTCGGAGCCGCTTTCGCCATCGCCGCCTCTCTGTTCTGGCTGTTCAGCGCGTGCTGCTGCAAGCGCGACCCCAAGCCCCGCCGCAGCAAGAACGGCGAGGAGAAGGCCTTCATGACCAGCGGCGCCTACGCTCCCATCCACGACCACAACAACATGAACAACAACACCCACGGCTACAACCAGCAGGCTTGGGCTCCTCGCTCCGCCAACAACGCCCGCTCGGATCTGGCCTACGAGCCCTACTCGCACTCGCACTCGAACCACGTGTAAAGACATGTGGCTCCCGTTGCGATTTAAGAGTGCCCGGCGGTGGAAAGTCGTTGGATAGAAAACGAGATTGCATGACGATTGCATCTGCATATGCATTTTTGGCGTTCTCCGGTTGGGAAATGACGAAGTTGGGCAGTGCATACTGCTTTTTAGATGGGCTGCACAACAGCAATGCCCTTTTTATACCTGAATGATTATAACGATACCAATAAATATTTTGAGACTACTTTATTCTTGATCACTATAATTGCAATACTTCGAAATCCTGACACAACAGCAAATTATCAAAGTAACATCAATCCTCACAGAGAATCGTCAGTTCAACTCTGTGCTCTACAGCAAAAGAATCATTACCCAACCATAGAGCATAACGTCGAACGCGGTCCCATATACCCAGGACATGCTGCTCATATTTGTTTTCGGACTGCGAGAAGGGTGGCATAAATCTGCACATGCTTGGATCCCAGAGTGAGGCGACGGGGCGACACGACTATGCGACTTCGTTCCGTAAGCACCGACAGCTACCGTTATGCTGCCCAGCAAACACATTCGGCATGTATGGCAGTAACTTGCTCATTTCTCCATCTTGCGGCACATCCGTCTTTTGCTCATGGCAGCATAGATGAGAGTTCACTACAATCGGACGGTCTCCCACGTCGAACCTACAGTTTCAAACTTGAAGTTAGGCAACGTCATATTGCCAGGGGCAAGATTTCTGGTAAAGCGTATTGTACGTGGAATGCCCCTGTGCCTTGAGGATCTGCCAGGCGACCAATTAGCCTCCAAGACAAGATCGAACTATGCCTTGGGAAAAGTGTGATCTTAGACCCTTCAAAAGCATCAAGATTACGCTCTTGTCAAAAGGAGAGATATTTGGGTTGTTGTGTCGATGAACCGACATCTCAGAATACCATCGCACGGGGGTATTGTCTGTCAAGAGGTACCCACGACCGGATTCTGGACAAGTAAAAGAGGCGATATTGAGTGTCTTCGCGTTAGTACTCGTGGAGGAACAGCCTGGTCGCCAACGGTCTGGTCGAGTGTTCGGAAGACGGCCCTTGACGAAGTCTCCGTCGACTTGATGCATCCTGCCCGTGGACTCCTAAAGAGGCTTTCATGCACATGTTTGGGGAGCTACAACCAAGACAATATTCAGATTTGCGCATTTGGCGGATCCGTTGTACTCGCCCCTGGACGCTGGGTCTCGCCGTGACATGTGGTGCGCATCCGGAAGAATATACCGAGTCGACACGATATAACGCGCTGAGAGGGCAACGTTTACGTAGGTGTTTGGTATCACTCCTTGTCGAGCCTTGCGGTGTCCAATCAACTGTGTACATTATCGTCTCCATGTCACTCCCGAAACTTGCACGAGGAGTGAAAGTTCCGCGCTCGATGTGAGCAACATCATATAGGTGATTAATATTGAGCCCCAGTAAAATACATCTAGGTATGAAAAATATTTTGTTTATCGCACACAAAAATGCAGACTTGTACATAATTAACAAATACATTATGGAGGATTGTTTCAAGCGAACAGAGGCTAAGTTTATTGACGAACAATGTTGTAGCTGAGAATGCCAAAAATCCATGGTTTCTACTGTGTCAAAAATCATACCCATAGATAATAATACCGAAGCGCCAAAATTAAATATAGTTCATTCACAGCGTAGCAAGCTTTCGAGGTCGGAGCACGAATGAGGTTTAGTAAACAAAAGTTCAACACTTGACTGCATTTTTGTATTGTCTCCAGCCAAATATTTGGGTCTCAAGGCAGTTATGTTGAAGCGGTCTGTTCGCCAAAATAAAGGCGAAGACACGATTACACAGCCACGAGACCTGACAAATATTTCTAGTACGGAGAAGAACATTTGGCAATAACGAATTACCGCGATGACCTTCTCACTTTCTCAGGAAACCCGGATGCTTTCGATATGTTGATTTTACTCAGATGAGCAGATCACGCATGCGTGATGGAAGCAGCGGGTGGTGTGAACGAACGCCTAGATCCCCAACCAATGACCAATCTTTGCTTAAATCCCGGCATGACGGACATTGGGCGGAGCAGCGAGCCATCATGTTCAAAAGTCGTCACTACTTCTATGCATTTTTCTGCTCGCGTTTCCGTCGTTCCAGCCAGCCCGGGTCCACTGTAGCAAATCGAGATCAGCAATAGCTTATTTGAATAGTGTTTGAAAAAGCTGAATTGTTTCCGTTTGGCAATTGTATGGAAACACAACCATGAACAAGATCCTGTTGTACGATAGCCATAATATAATGCTGGTGGTCTGGACTATGCAGAGATGACTTACGAAATGGTTGTGGCACGGCTGTTGGGTGTATCTCTTCCGGCTCTCCTGCAAGACAATGAGTTTAAGTGGCTACGGGGAGCTGGCGTTGTCCAGAAAGCTCTTACTGGCTTCTTGTCGCTGGGACGTAGTTTTGACAGTCAGCTCATGGACGCGTACCGGGCTCGTGGTGTATGACCGCTGCACCGGAGATTGGGTGGGCTTTTGCAGTCGACCCTTGAAGAGCTCCCGGCTCGGTCCCGTCTGTCCGTGGCTTGTTGAGGATGACATGAATGGAGATTGTGTAATGGCAGATTACTAGGGAGCCACCTGGAGTTCTGCCAAGTGTTTCTTATTCTACCACTGAGAAATAAAGTCAGGTGCTGTTTATTGTCGTTGGTGGTTGTGATGTTCAATGATGGGTCTAGTTCAGACTCTAGACATCGCGCCCGTCGGGTATTTGACGGGGTCGATTCGCCTAACCCCAGGTATTTCACATGTAAGGTTTATTTCTACAGACTAGTACACAGAGTACCTCAATGCCCATCATTTACGATGTCCACAAAGCTGATGGAAGCCTTTTAATGCTGGCGTTATGAGCTGATAGTTTTGATAGATTGAATCGATATATCCAAGATTATTATATCCGAGGGAAACAGTAATGTTTCTACGCGATACGATTGCTCATCATCGTGGCTTAGGCACAAGAACTGTTATTGAGTTACCCGTGCTAGTGTTTCCGAGAACCGGCGACGCTTGTACTTCGTACACCTTGTAAGCCTTATTCAATGTACTTGGCAAGAATTGTTAGTTTGGCTTGGAAGATTGTATATACATGATTGCAGGATTTATTGACACAACTGCAGAAGACAACGTCTTCATGTATAGCCAGCCCTGTATGTTTCCTCTTCCGCAGCCATTGCCCCGCGCTCACTTCCATCGTTTACAGTTCAACGACTGCCTGCCTGTTCGCCAGAGCTAAAAGGTAGCTCAGGACCCTGACGCAACTGTACACAGTAAAAGCGCCAATCTCTTTTTCGGCTCACGCTAACATCTGATCGAGGGCCCCTCATCTTTCGCTAGTATAGACCATCAGATGGCGCCGATTGTATGTCGCAGTAAACACAATCAATGTTATACTTGTCATGGACAGTCAAGTTGATGTAAGTATACTCTTTTGATACAAACCGATACTCATATCGTTGGACCACTGTCTGCATCACAGTATAACACAGTGCTGCTTACCGTCGGCACATCGGCCGGCTTATCGATAATGAGGAACCAAGGCAGGAAGCACTTGCCATTCAGATGCACATGGGCCAACGCCATTGGCTGTCGAGGTCTGGGTAGGGTGGCCCGGGGTATCGCCCTGGCTCGTGCCCGGGCGAGTCCTGGGCTGTTAGTGGTTCGGTCAAACAGAATATCCGCGGCTTCCCCTCCTCTAGTGTAGCACCAAGTGGGAAGAAGCACGCCTTGAAGACATCGACTCGAGAGCCAGAAGTGTGAAATCCGTCCACAAGCCCTGGGTGGGCTCATCCATGGTTGTTGCGAGTTACACTTTGGCCCAGAGTCCGTGAGTCGCAAGTTCGTTCCCAGTTCGGGGTCCTTTCAAGCGGGCAACTTAGTAGGCCAATACCCGCCCAGCCCACCCGAGCTCAAGCCCAGCCCCTCAATTCAAAGAATTTCCTTTGCTTTTTTTTTTTTTCTCGCGCGCTCTTTTAAGAAAAAAATAAATTCCCCGCAAACCAACACATACAACATCTGTGCCTCTCCGTTGTCGGCAGACGATTATACTCGGAACACCACACGCGACTTCGGACCCTCAAGAAGCTCCCATATCCAATCCGACATACCGGGCTTCTTATTAGTGTACCGCGAATACTGCTGAGCCCCGGAATCGCTGCTGCTTTTCAGGTCTGGTCTGGACTGCACTGATCTGCCTCACCTGCGTCCTGTCGCGGCCGTTCCCCGCCGACACCCAGGCCTCTGCTGCTCCAATTTGCTGCCTCTCGTGCGCATGGACACCCACACCCTCATCGGCGCCGCCTCCGCGTCGTTGAGCCCGACCTCCCCCGTCAGTGCCCGCCATGGCCCGGCCATTAAGAGGAAGAGGAGCCTAGGTGCCCTCGACAACAGCAGCCCCGGCAGCGACAACCAAGACCCTGAGGAACAGTCCCTGCTCGAGCGCGAAAAGAAGCGCCAGCCCGGCGTCAAGCGCGCCTGCAACGAGTGCCGACAGCAAAAGGTGAGTCAAGGGAACAAAAATCATGATGGAACTCACATGGCCCACCCAAGACTCGGGGGGGGGGGGGGGGGGGAAACTCAATTCCCACGCGGAGTGGCTCGTCCCCCAGGGTCCTGCGTATAAGTGCACGCGGCCATAGAATACAGCTCCGAGACATGCATCGTAATTGCCGACGCTAACACTGCTTTCTCTTTCACAGTTGAGGTGCGATGTCGTACAAGATCCCTTCTCGAGCTGCTCGAGGTGCAACCGCCTCAAGCTCGAGTGCAAGATAGAGTCCAATTTCAAGCGCATCGGCAAGCGCTCCAAGCATGCCGAAATGGAGAAGGAGATCGACCGGCTGCGTCGCAACCTTGCACAAGCCAGGGGACAAGGCTATACCATGGAGGACGATGACGACTTCCAGCACTCGCAGCTCCAGTCTCCCATTGCCAACAGCGCCTATACGCATACGCGGAACCCCTCCTTGATGGGGTCGGACGAGGCTGTCAATTCGCTCCTCACGCTCAAGAGGGGCGGATCCTACAGTGTTGCTACACACTATGCTTATGAGCTCGAGACGGTGCGCCTCACCGAGGGAGACGTCAATAGTCTTTTCAAGGAATTCTTCACCCACTACCACCGCTTCCTCCCGTTCCTCAACCCAGATCAGCCTCCCGACCTCTATTTTCAGCAACATGCCCTGCTCTTCTGGACCATCATCGCCATCGCATCGCGGAGGTACCGGTCCAAGCCCATCTTGGCAGAGCTGGCCAGCGGCCCATTCCACAGGCTTCTCTGGGGCACGGTTGGTGACGTGCCAAACAGCTACTTTGTCGTCAAGGCCCTCTGCTTGATCTGCACTTGGCCGCTCCCGACAAGCACTACGACGGCTGATCCCACCCATATTTTGTGTGGAGTCATGATGAAGGCTGCCACCGGCATAGGACTTCACCGGCCCAGCCACACTCAGGACTTCTCTCGAGTCTCTGTCGAGCTGAATAAGGACCAGCTTCACGACCGTGTCACGACGTGGGCTGTTTGCAACATTGTCGCACAGCACGTGGGCACGGGCTACGGCCAGCCCGCATCGAGTCTCTATGACTGGACACTGGCGATCCGCCCGGGCGAGGAAGGCCCCTTCACGCTCAGCACAGAACTGGCGGCTAGACTCAGGATCGAAAGGTTCTGTGACAAGGTTTCCAAGGAGATGTATAGCAATGCTAGCGATCCCCGGGGTGTTGCCGGCGACGAGCACCGCGCAATGTTGATGCGAGTCTACCGCCGGGACTACCAGGAGCTCCAGGCGTCCGTCATGTCGCAACACCTGTCATCCGTCGTCGAGGCTCACCTCAAAGCTGCAGCCGTACACCTCCGCCTGGCTGGTTTCTTCGATTCCAGCAAGACGCCGGGCTACATGGATGACTTAATGGGGCTGTGGCGTGCCATCACCAGCTTCTTGGACCTCCTCTTCCTCGAGAGCAATATAGACATCCTGCTGTATGCTACCAATTACATGCAGCAAATGCTGGTAGCTGCAGGCTTTGCGCTTTTGAAGCTTATGCGATCATTCTTCGCAAAGACGACGTCAGACTTCGAGCGTGGCAGAACGCTATTCCACAGCACGATCCAGGCGATCAGACGAACCAGCATTCAGAACAACGATCTTCAGTGGAGGTTGGCTGAGCTGATGGTTCAGATGTGGAACGGAGCCAGGATCGATCAGACCAAGACGTCCTACCATGAGACGGACCCATTGGAGATTGACGATAGCCTGCAGCTCAAGGTGCGCTGTAGACACAGTATGAGTCTCGTCTTCGATTCCATCTGGAGATGGAGGGAAGACTACCAGGCGCAAGGCCGCGGATCGCTCGATTGTAAGTCATTTCTTCTGTTTTTCTTGTGTTAGCACACCACGTCCGCGTGGCGTAGGGAACTTACTAATATGATATAGCTTTGAAACAACCGACTAATCCGGACTCAGCTAACGAGTCGTCAGCATCCTCGACACATCTGGACAGCACTCTTATGGCTCCTACAAATAACATCCCCAATCTGATGACGACTGCGAATGGTGCCCTGACGCCAAACGCCGGCAGCGGGCTCAACGCCGGACCAAGCAGCATGATAGCCGGCATGAACTACGGAAGTGGTGATCCAAACTATGATTTCTTCGACCCCCAACATTGGATGCTGGATGGCCTGCTCGATTTCAACTACTCATATGCGCAGCCACTTGAAGGCATTTAGGGAGATGTCACTTTTCCGGAATTCCACGGGATGAGCACCTCTGACACGGCGCCCTCAGCACCAAGCGCGCAGGCCTCCCACGGCTTGGGAGACCAGTAGACTTGGAGATGATCACGAAATCATGCATTGTTTTTTTCAAATTATGGGTCGGCGCAAATGGGAGACATCTTTACAAAGTGACGCGCTTAGCTTCACTTTTTTGAGCCACCAGGTGTGGGCTTATCCTTTTCCCCTTCTTCTCGTTTCGACGATTCTCCTTCTCATGGGCCATGATGGAACGACTCTCAATTAATTGTGCGTCGAAAGCCAGCGGACGAGGCCAAATTATTCCCGATCCTCGCGATGTCTTAATACCCTTTTCTCTTCTCCCGCAGTTTGCTTTGCATTTACAAGTCATTTGCAGCCTCCATGGCGGTCACTGTTATTGGTATTACTTTTTCGCCACCCCGAGCGGCATTTTTTACGGATGGGAAAAAGAAGACTTATTGGTTATCGGATCAAGAGAATTAAACAAGGAGCCCCCGAGAACCAAAAAAGTAGCATTAGTACCGCGAAAGGCATATAGGCCAATTCAAGAAAACTTTGATTACCCAAAAAGGAGAATAAGAAGCAGAAAGAGTCTTCTGCATCACGTACATCGCCCCATGGCAGCATGGCATATCATGATCACTAAACAGATAACAAGAAAACTGCAGCTGCGCTCTGTATGCCTAGGTAAAAGGAACGGGCCGCTGCCGACCCCCAAAAGCCTCGCAAGCGTTTCCCATTCGTGAATTTACAGTGAGATGCTCTCCGCCCTATCATACATCTGCCGTCTCGTGCGTCTCGTGCCATGGAAGCATGGAACACGTCGACCTGCGTTTCTTCTCTTCTTACAAAAAGGGTCCCATTATGTAGCCCCCAAGATATTCACATTCGTGCTCCTCTGGCGGGGGTTTCAGAAGAGAGCAAAACAGAGTGGCATTTCAGTACAAAGTCTTGCATTCTCATGTCGTATCTGGTTGTATCCAGCCCTCTATCCCACCAACCTGGGTCTGCAGCAAGCAGAGACGAGAAAAAACGACGACGACGAGTGGATTACCAAAGAAGCTCTATCTGCAAAGGCACCGTACATCAGTCTATTTTTGGGGGCGGATATCCCAAAGTGGAGAGAGAATTATACGTAGTTGCAGGCCAAAGTTTTTGCACCCATGTCGCGTACCGGCCAGGGCCTCTTTTAGCTGCGATACCTTCAAGACCAGCACTATATTTGCACAACTTGCACAAGCACGAGCCACATCTACTTCATGCAAGGCTAAAACTTACCCTTGAGACCACAGTAGAGGGAGAAAAAAGGCCCCCACGACGGAGGCAAGCCCGATGGCCATCTCCCGCCCTTCCCCGGAAAGATTGAACCGGCAGAGCGACGAGATAGATGCGAGAGGAATGCCAATGATGTCCGAGTTACTCCCGATTCTTTCCCCCGTTCGGCCATGAGCATTCCAGCACCATGTCATGCCTGCTACTGATTGAGCATCTCTCTGAATGAGGATTCAATTTTCGAGAGCCGGATAACCGAAAGAAGAAATGGGGAGGAGAAGAATATTTAGAAACCATAACGTTATCACGGCCCTCTCTCTAGGCTCTCGCCTTCCATCTCCATCTCTTTTACAGTTGGGCCATGCATAACGAGGGAGGAAAATTTAGAAACAGAAAGGGTGGGGAGGCAGCTATGTTGCACCCGCATTGCATGGCATGGCATGGCATGATATGATTCCTTCGTTTTGGCAAATGCACGGTAGCTTTGCGGCGTGTGTCCCACATTTCTGTCTGCCACCTACCAGAAAATGGGGTGAAGGTATTTCTTGCCATGCCAACAGGTTGCCAATACACAATACGAAATGAACAGAGAGGGTTGTGTGACGTGGAGAAGAGAAGAGAGATAGAGAAAAGCAAGAAAACAATGTGGGTAGGAAGGGGGGGGGGAAGTCTGGAGTGTGGTACAGAGTAACAGTGGCTTGCTGCAACCCCTACGATGTACTACGCCTCTGTGCAATAAATGTTCTTGAGCGGGTCTTCCAATATGTGTCTGTCGCAGTCGGCACAGTTGGGGGCCAAGCTAAAAGGCAAGGGGTCCGCTGTGACCCGTGCTTGCAGGCATCGCCTACATACCCAGCTTTGTCCGTCTGTCAGTCAGTCTGATATGCATCGCATCGCAGATCGTGGGGTTATCTGATGGATGGTGCAAATGACCTGACGTTGCCTCGTCGCAAGGCGTCCGCCAGTCATACATACTCCAATCATGTGCCTGTGCCGGGTCGTGTCAAGACTGTGCGGGTCATCTCATCACAGCTCATGCCGAGAGAAGACCCTTTCTGAGAGTAGGTAGTATGGTAATTCGAGGCAGGATCGAGGTTTCGCCGAACCCCTCTTGGTGTTGTTTTTGCCTTTGTATTTACCTTCACCCTGCTCCGTTCGTAGCTTCCCCGAAGCCCCGACGGCAGGATTCGTAGATCATGGGTCATGTTGCATTGCGGGCATGATATTCCCTCACAACGTTGTGACCCTGCTAGCATTAGCAACGGGAGGCCCCGCCTTGGGAAGCGTAGCTACGAGCGACTGACTGAACAGACAGCTTGTTGCGTGGGTCCGAATCCATCGGGGGAGGAGAGGAAGAGAGGAATTAGGAAAATGGTGCGGCAGAATTTGCGAGTGTGCCCCGTACCTGACCTTCCAATTCTTCCATCATTTCGCCAACAAGAAGGCGAAAGCTCGTGGCCCATCGTCATGGACCAAAAGAGAGGCGTTCTTGTGCCGTCTGGGTACTGCCGCCGTAGCCGCGCTTGCCGCAAAACAAACAGACAAGCCAACAGGCGGTGCCCGCCGTTGTAATGAAGAACTTTGCTTGAAGAAGTGCAATCTTAGATCATGCAGACGTCAATTTGGACGAGCTAACATGTCTGCAGATGCCCAATAGGAAATAGAAACTCACCTTGTAAGTTGACTAAGACGGACACGCACAAATGTTCCGTGCGTCTCCGATTTGTGACTCGCCCCATGTCCCTCCCCCGAACGCATTGCAATCTCATCTGGTCAGCGCTCGCAGACCAATGGAATCCTCCCCTCTGCATGCTCGTAGGGCAGACGAATCATGTCAACTCGCTTGTCAACGTCAGCAGCCTGATAGCAGACACATGCTGCATCGCATGCGGGCAATGGCAGACTTGCTTTTTGAGCTTCTGGGCCACGGAGCACCCTCCGAACGACCATTCTTCTCCGTCGTCATTCGAGTGGCATGTGGCGACTCGATGCAACGCCGAAGTCGAAAAAGGCACATGCCACGGTGCGACTGGTCGAGAAGTCGAGTAGCAGCTCATTCCCATATGCCCAGATCGGAGGACAAGCCTCAGTGACTACCGAGCCGTAGAAAGTGATCATGGAAAGTCGAGGGAACACCTGATGGTGGACGGGGCCTCAAAACGGGCTCATACGGAGAGTCCCCTCCCTTCTGTGTAAGACGATTGGCCCGACAGATGCCTATAGCCCGAGTTAATGGCGTAACCTAGCGCAAATGGCGGAGGGGGACCTAGCGTTCGCTAGTCCATGGCGCTACAGACGCGGCCCGACCGGCAGACCGGACCGCTTCGGAAGGCTTTCTTCGCCTTTGCTTGGGCGGCTTTTACGAAGTAGGTAGTCAACGGCGTGACCGATGCGTCAACACTTCTTCCGTCGCACAAAGTAGAGAAACTTCTTGACACATGGCCAAAGCAAGTCGGTCTCCCTCCCGGCCGCGAGAGGGGGCCGCCCAGAAATCCAAGAAGAGCCACCCATTTGCTGAAAATGCGACCGTGTGGCCTGGGGGGCTGTTCACGATGCGGCCATCTTCGGCGGCCACGTGGGGAATCATCTCCCCCACAGCAACGAATGGAAGCGCGAAACGTCTTCCTCATGTCACAATAAGCGCGACAGCATTGTGCTTGGGGCCGCAGATTTTGCCGCGACGAACGAGTAAGGCGTTCTTCTCAACCACCTACCTTACCGTCACTGGCTTCCGTCCGAGGTAGACTATAAATTCGCCCTTCTCGGATACTAGTGCATCGTCCTGCGGCGCAGCAATCGTCGTGCAACGTCAGTAGGATTCCACTATAATTGGGGCGTTGCTTGAGCTACTCACCAGTCGCAAAGATACCTAACAGGTATACAGACCAATGGCGAATGGTTTTTGGGTCGGCATTTGATCATGCACCCCACCGTCTTGACTTCATTCTCGACTTGTCTGGCTGCGGCGACCTACTTTCTCGCGAAAAACACGTCTCATGTCGTCTGTTAGGGACAACCGATGCGAGGTGCACGCCGGATGACATCCAGAATATGATTCTGACGGGCCTAGTATTATAACGACCCATATGGCGGATAACATAGCCCCTATGGCAGTCAGCTGTGAGCTGTTCCGGCTCGGATCTCCATGGAGGCAAGTGTCTTGGAATGGACTGGTCGGAAAATAGAAATTTTGAAGTGCTTGACACATGCCGGCTGTGTCGACAGGTACTCGAATGTACAGCCATTATACATCAACGGTGTTCATGAACCCCTCGGTAGTTCCCGTGGTGGTTGCGCAAAGTGTCCCCCAATGATCTCTTCACCAAAAAGAAAGGGGGCCGTGTTTCACTCATGCTTAAAGTTTGATCTTGATGTTATGCCATGGAGCCCCTGGGCAACACCATTGGTGAAAGGTCTGATGATCTGCCAGGGGCCTTTCACAGCAATAATCACCCCCAGAGCAGCGATTCGGTGCGCACGAATCTATGGCACCCCGTTACCACGCTCTATGGGCAGTTGTGCGTCCCAGGACCGCAGGGAAATCGATAGGAACAGGCTGCCCAATCCTCGTTGTCCTTTGTGTTGTCTGTAGTGGAAATCAGGGAAGGAAGGCGCAGCTGATTTCCATGATCCTCGAGATGAGAATAAACTAACACCCAAGGAGCACACCTCGATTTCACCGGTCAGTGAAAGCAGGGATATCGCTGAGTGTTGGTGATCTTGTATCGCCTTCGGTAGTAGTCGAGTGTGATTGAAATCGAATTGGACTAGAGTCATTCAGCGGACCCGGCCATGGTCTCTCTACACTTTTCATACTTTAGGATCTGTGTCGGGCTCCGGATATACTGTTTTCTCCATTTCGTTTTTCGTCATGGCTGGTGAATTCAGAAATAGATCATTGAGAAAATAGCTACAACAAGCTCGACCAGGGTTATCGGGTGCTACATTGGTATGTATGAGATTAGAATCCGTTATGCTTGTGGGCTGACTCAAGCGGCGGGCGCTCGGCCCTGACTATGACGGGAGGCAGTTTGGTTTTGTCCGTGGGAAACGATGCTTTGGTGACAAATCCTACGACAGCCGGCCCTCTTAGCTGGCAGGACAACAGTTCCACACATTATCTATTGTCAAGTCGCTTCGTGTTATATTTCATTCCGCATCCTTTGATCCGCTTGTGGTGCACCATTCGGGCAGGTTCACGGTGACATGGCACTCATTTCGAGTGCAGAGGTGCCGGTAAGCGGTCTGCGACGTTGTCGCGACTATCATTGGACAGCGCGATATCCAGGAGACCAGTCTGAACCAAACTCTACCGTATAAGTGCCAAAACGCCTCGAGTATGCTGAGTGCGCTAGGCTGCAAGAACATGGAGTCCATCGCGGCTGTCTTGCGATTAGGCAGGCTGCCAACTTTCTGGGCTTTCGGTAGGCGTCTGTTTGCTACCTTGGTCAAGACGAATTGCCGCGTATCAATCTGGAGATTGCGATAGATGCGTCAAAGTCGACCACAAGAAGGAGCTATCTGGGCCCCCAGATCAAGAAACGGGGCAAAAGCAGCATGTCGCGTAATGACGGTTCCAAAGGAACGGTCTCAGCGCTTGCTTGCAGGTCAAATCGGTGGCGATCCAGGCAAGGCTGGACGTGCGAGGCATTCTCGTGGGGTACCGAGCTCTGACTGACGAATCAGGCGGGCAAAGAACAACGGAGAAAGCCCTAATTCATCTAGGTGCGACCTGGGAGGTGACCCTGAAAGGCTGAATGTCGGAAGCTCATCCAGGCTTCAGGAGCAAGCCTGCGGCACAGTCTCATCGTGGGCCAGGAGCCAAGTTGTGCGAAATCTCGTCACGTCGACACCTTCCGCTTCCAAGTAGCGCAAGCGGCGTTTGTCAGGCCAATGGAGAGGGGGCACTTGACGGAGGCCAGCCAGGACGATTGGCGGAAAAAGAGGAAAAAGAGAGTCTATCAAGACCCAACTGATCGGAATCCAATTGAAATGGTGTTGGTGAGGGCATTGTATCAAGAGCGCGCGGTTAAAGTGTCCATTGCGGGTCATAGCACAGCGATCTCTTGAGCCGGCCCTTGGGTCGCGTCACCGCTAACACACGGGGGTTTATCGATGTTTGGCCCCCACCGTGGCTAACCGTTTTCAAAGAGGCAGAACCAAACTGTCGGGTCGCTCGTGATAGGTCCTGTTCCGACATCCCTGGCTCGCCTGGCTTGCCTCGGTGGATGCAGGATGCATCCGTACCCTAGCACTTTTTGCATTCTGTGGGAGGGTGGCGCGACTTTGGACAAGTATGCGTACTGTGCGCGTCGTGGACCTCGCACCCAGCCGGGTTCTTTGTGGCCAGCAGCAGATCGCCGGCCAAGAGTGTCGACTGCTATGGACCGCGATGTGCCTGCCGATTGACGCTTCCGGTACTTGTTTGCTCTTCCATGCCCTGTTCGGCTCGATCCCCTCCCATCCAAGGACCATGCGGGCAAGACATGTCGCTTCTCGTCTCTCTCTCTCCCACTCGCTGTCTGCTGTATGCGTTGCTGTACGCATGGCCCACGGAAGTAACGGTTCAGGAGATTGATCGTCCGAGAGCAGCATGATGTCGAAAACAGCCTAGCAACACTGCAGCATCTGGGTCATTTACCGCTCTTTGTGACCTGACCCAGTGTGTCGGTATCTCGCTGCCCAGTAAACAGCATCTGCGTCCGAGGTGACACACGTCTCTGTACCCGTTGGTACCGGGCGGCGAAGTTTTTCGAGGCCCAGCATTTTACGCGCGACGATAGACGCTACTGTTGGACGTTGGTCGTTGTAACAAGATTGCAAACCAGTGATAAAGAAGTTGGTTGTAAGATTTGCGCATATTCCTAAGCGCGCTTCAGGCCAGGACAAGGGAACCTGCTATACCAGTCCAGGTCGGCGTGACACGCTTGTGGATAGTAGATACTCGATACGAGCAGAGATGAGCACTTGTGCCTAGCACAAGCGAAGGTCCTCAAGGACATCCAGACTACACTACCGTACGTACGTAGGTAGTATCCAGGCCCACCACAAACATCGAGGGGCGTCCACGGCATTGAAAGCGCTTCTCATCTCGGCAGGCCGAAAGATGCGATGCACAGGAGCTGGGCCGCGGGTGGAGTTCCGTCTGGATTCGGAAACCTTGGCGGATGATCATCGATCTGTGGAAAACAGAGCAAGAGATGAGGACTCTTGATGTCTCGACTGAGTCCTGGTCAGAAGAATTAGATCTTGGCAGGTCGCAGTTTCATATTGGCCGTTTAGAGAACAGCACTCGAAGAAGTTCTCGTGATGCTGTTAGACTCGACAAGATGGATAGGTAGTTGTAGCAGAGTAGGTCTGCCAAAGCAATTGAAGGCAGTGAGTGCAATTGAGTGCAATTGCTTTGGCGGAGCTCAAGCTTTCGTGGGGGCCGAGCTCGGAATAGCAATTATCTGGCCGGCATCTGCAGAAGGAAGGAACGCCGAAAGCCCAGCGATTGGAAAGCAGAAAAGACCGGTAACAGAAAGCAAGCACCCAAGAAGGTACGTACCTGCCTACCCTACCAAGCATGTGGTAGGTTAGGTAGCACCTGCATCACATCTTTCAAATAAAATAGATGATGCATGTATGCATCGCACCATAATGTACGTAATTCAGGCAGCACAGCACATTTTGTATAAGGAAAAAAGAAGAGAGAGAGGGAGAAGAATCAGCCTGGGCAGGTATACTCGCTGCGGCGATTCAGCTTATATCAGCCATTGAATTTCACAATTGAGAAAAAAACCGACCGAACGCAGTTCTGCAAGCAAATCGACTTGAGGATGGGCCAAATATCTTGTCGGTCCGGATTCCAGCATTCCACAAGAACGCAGACCCCACAAACCACACAGCAACCAGAGCCCATCCTTCAATCCTTGTTATTACTATATGTGCAGAGTTTACTCACTACCAATAGATAGGAGAAATAGAGAAGGAAGAATAAGGAACACTCGTCTTTGATGCCGTGGTTGCACAGTTGAAAGATGAATCAATCGGGATGCAGCCGCTCCATTGCCCCATCGCTATCAATAATTTTATCTACTCCGGAAGACACCACTACCGCTGCTACTCATTACATGTCACAAGGACCAGCGCGAAAGGGTATGTAGCCTGGTAGACCGTAGCCTTGGTGGCGTGGAGTCAAGCAGCCTGAGCTCAGATCCAATCTCAATCTAACGGGTTCACCCTTGAGAGCCCGTCCGTTTGATGGTCGCCACGGACGTGCATCCACGCCTAGGTAGACTTCCCCCTCGCCTGGTAGGGCCCGGTAGGGGACCAGGTTCAACGTTCGCCGACATTCATGTCCAGGAACCCCGAGCACTTTTCTACAAGCTGCTACCTAGGTAATTAGTTAGGTAAAGGTAAGCAAGCTGGTTTGAGATGAGAATCAAGAGCAGCGGCCCTTTTAGCAGCTTCCTTGGCCGGTGTGACTTTTTATGTTCCTGTTGTATAAGTGAGCGAAAACCTGACCCAAAGTGCTATGCATCGCAGGGTACGAAAAGGCCCAAGCATCAGACTTTGTGAACATCATTGCCAACACAAACTATCCTATCGAGGAGAGACATCTGTTCTGCTCCTTCTCGAGCTCGTCGATCAAGTCTCCAAAGTGACTTGATCATCGCAAGGACGGCAAGCAGGGCACTTTTCGGCGCCTATAACATGCCTAGGTCTGGTGAGCGAGGCTTTATCGGATTGAACGGAGCTTGTATGAATTGCAAACGGGTAGCTAGGTATGGTAGCTTTGTACATATGTGCTCTGCTTCATTGAATGTTGTTAGATAACACCATCGAGGAAGGTAATGATCGGTGCTCAGCAATTGATGAGTAAAGAGTAGCAAACGACGGAGGAAATTGGATCTCTTCAAGCCACAAACCGATCGTAGTGGGCAGTGGTGGTACAGAATCGGTTACGTTTCTTTAGCTGATCTATCGCTTCCCGCACACTGCCCTACCTAAGAGCTAAACGCAGGTAAGGTTCTCCCCGCCATTCTTTACTGGTTTGTGTTGACAAATCGACTATATACCTCACGCTGCACCGTTGCACCATCGAGAATCCTAAAAGGTATTGACCTTTTGGCTCTCCTCCTCGCCAGTCTCCGTGCGTGCTGTTCAGGCATCATCCCTTGTCCACTGGACATAGGCATCATATGGTCAGTGGAGAGGAAATTGAGTGGCCTCCGTCTCTTAGGCTACGACTAGCTAATCGCGGTGCGCGCTCGGTATATCCCCCTACTAGCCCACGGGGGACTACGGGAACGTCAGCCGTTATCCGTCCAAGGCGCGTGCCTGGATCGACCCTGTCGAGCTGATCCAGACAGCATTGGGAAGCCAAAAGGGCTAGGAATTACCTGGTTTCTTGTTGTCGAATATGCCGAATGACTGAATTACTACAGGTTGAGCCTGCGGTGAAATCGTGAATAATATTTACATGTCGACTTTTGGGCCATGATTGGTCGGCGGCCGGCAAAAGCGGTATTCCAACCACCCACGAGCAGCCGAGACACAAAGTTCGCTCTGACAAATGAATCCATCCGACTAGTAATTAATCCAATTCACTACCTTGCTCGTCTCCGCTCTTTCCATCCGGCCAGGCGATTCTCTCTGTGCACAGCGACAGTCGAAAAGTCATGGGAGATGATATGATGGTGGATGCAAGAGACTTCCGGGGGTCTGGTGCGTGCCATGCTGTCGAGGCCAGGTAGGTTAGATACCTAGGTAGGTATTTCGAATACTGGATTGGTCTCCTTGACGAAACTGGGGATTTTCTGCTTCTCAGACTTCTCCTCTTTCTCCTGATTTCTTCCCTTACATGATCTGGATGGGTGGATGGATATCAATCCGTGACTCCTGTTTGGCCGAGTACATCAGCATGAAGGGTCATCAACGGGCCTTGCGCCTTGGGGGGAGAGCCAGAGGAGAGACTCAACTGGATGGAGCTCGGGACGGTCCCCCAAAGTCCCCACCCCATCTCTCTCTTCTTCTTCTTACGCACGGTGCCAGTACCTCTTGGCCCTAAATGAGTCTAATGCGAATGCTACCCAACACCAGAGGGCAGCAAACGTGCTCCCATGTCGTCTCGTCTCGTTCTTTTTTGGTCTTAGTCGGGGTATGTATGGTTCAGTATACATCGCGGCACCGCACCTACCCTGCCTAACGAGGTACCTGCCTACCCTGAGTCCTTGACCCTGATCCTGCCTCTGCCTTTCTCTGGCTCTCATTGCCTTGCCTGACCCGCCTAATTGATTTTCGATGTGATGGATGTCCTACCTACCTAGGTCTCCTCCACGATCAATCTCTTCCTCCACCCGTCGGCTCGCCGCTCGCCAGCTAGGTAGCTAACGAGCGTCCCCTCAGTCTTCTCTGTTCTCTGCTCCATAGACGATGCTTAGAGGGTGCTTACACTGGAAGCATCAACCCTGAGGTCTGGGGTGCAAGCGAGGACCTTTTCTCCAGTCGTTCGATATGGCAATCATCAGAACCCATCTCGTAGCGGGGACACAGTCCTCTCTTGTCCAACTCACAACTGCCACTTCCAACTTGAGAATCCCACCCTGAAGCCCTACTGAGCCTTGCTGAGCCTTGCCATCTGGCCGGGCCGGGTGACCATGGCCCGTCACTTTAGGCGCTGATGGTCGCAGACGAGCAAACCGTGGACCGACGGTCGTCTTTTTCTGCTTCTAACCCACTTCTGGCTCGCAGCCCGTGATGACTCTTCTCTTTTCCCTCTCTCCTTCTCTCTCTTGTGGAAAAGATCCACTCGCGTCTGTCAATGACAACACGGTACCGGCTCAGGTACACGGCGGCTATTATGCATACCAGTCCTCCTTATGCTGCACCCACCAAGGGTACCCTCCTCCTCCACTCCCCCCGGTGGCTCGACACAAAGCCCCCAAAGATCCGGGCCCATGTCGACGATATGGATCCATCCCGGTACCTAGTACGTTGATCAGATGAGGTAGACTTTGTACTGCCAGGTATTTGCTGGGCCCCCGGCTCGATTGTCGACATGGGGGGAAGGATGTGTTCACGTCAAAAGAGCATAGTCCACAAGGAGATACTTCTCAGTATCCACTCCACCAAGAAAGTGCTTGGCCTGCCTTACCTCCATGGTAGATCGATACATTACACACATACCTTACAGAGACGGAATCTACGTACTTGCTTTTCCACTGCCGGCTGTTGGATCGCTTTCTCTATAAACATACCTCTTCATCCTCCATTCCTTCGCCCTCTCAAAGCTAGAGCCAATCCTACGAGTCCTATCCTATTCGTATACCTCCAACACACGCACACATACACATAACGGGACTCGGTGATATATGAGATCAAAGACGACCTATCTTCACAGCATTCCATCAACCCCACGGCATACCTCCGTATCATACTGAACTGGGTCCGACCAAATTCTACCGCGTACGGTTCCAGACTTCAACTATAACACCCAGAGTCTCTCTCTCCGTATCCAACCTCAGCTAAACATGGGCGATCTCTCGTACGAGCAGCAGTCGTCTGGCAATCACAATCAGGACCATTTGCCTTCCGAGGACACCCTACCACTTCGTGCCTACTCGGATGCAACCTCCACGGCGGATGCCTGCTCTCCCCCTACCACTACTATCACTTATTCCTCGGTAGGTGAATTCTTATATCAGAACGCTGGGACCATTACTTACTTCGAACCACTTAGATTGCCCCATTTAGCTACAACGCTCCATACGATTCATCGCTGCCTACACCAGTCTCTGTTGCTGGTTCTCCTTCACTATCAGACAGCGCATCAGTGAAGATGGCGCACTCGTACAGCAACACTGGCAGCACTTCCCAGCAACTCACTCCTCCGGGCACCTCTCGCTCGAGCACAGCGGATTGGTACAGCAACACTTCAAACCAGGCCATGATCCATACCACTCAGCCATCGTCTCCGCTGGCGCACACTACGTCAGATCTACTGGGACTTCAAGGGCTCGAGACCACGCACTCACCACCATCTATCCCAGTCACGAGTGTAGAAAACTATTACGGACACTATGGCGTTTCAGGCCCAGATCCTCAGGATGACCTATCTCCCCCAATGGAATCCTCGGCTCTATTCCCGAGCAGCCAGCACATCAACCCTTCGGCTCTTCTGAAAGGATATCACATGGGCCCGAGCTCTCACCTTCATATGGCGCCAGCACCGCCACAGGTGCCGCTTTTGAACCACATGCATGTTCAAGGGCCTCTCGGTGGCCCGATCGCTCACATTGACAACCTTCACGGCCATAATACTTATGGCTTGGGACACCCTCCACTCTTTCTTGACGTGGAACCATCATACAAGAGAAACAGAGGCGCGGGTGCAAGGCGGGTTCAGCCACCAAGAAAGAGACAGCGCGGCAGAGCAAGAAGACAGTCGGACTACAACGATCTTGGGGGCCACGCTGACGACCAAGCTTCTCGAGCTGGTTCAAAGTCGCCAGTCCGGCGCATCAAGGAAGAGCGTGAGCCTCGGCAGGTTCTCCAACTTCGCCATGACAAAGATCGACCTGAAGACCATTTTCTCTTCAATTTGCGGGAAGAGTTGATCAATGAGAAGGGAAAGGGTATGTGGGACAAGATCGCGGAAAGATACCACCAGCGCTATGACAAGAAGGAACGTGCTGCTTTACAAATGCAGCTTTCTCGCGCAGTGCTGAAGCTGGCCATCTGGCCCGAGGATGAGGTGAGTTACATGTTCCTCCCAGAGCAATGGACCGAAGCTAATTTGGACACAGGACCGAGCCCTGATAGAGGCGATTGAAGAGTATGACAAGCGACGCTACATTGATATCCTCAAGATCATGAAGGAGAAGAAAGGGTGTCGAGTGTGGGACTGGAAGCCCGAGCATGTGGCCAAGCGCTTGTCGGAGCTTGGCGAAGAAGAGTATGACCCTGATCTCAAGCCCAAGAAGATCAGACGAAGACGCAAGGAGATTCAGCGCGAGAGGGGGCAGCCAAACCTATGGGCACAGCCAAGCCCTCCATCAGCCGTCTATGACGAGCGAGGCCTGAGCATGCAAACCAGAAACAACCTGTCATCTGAGGAGGAACAGCGCCTACTCGAGGCGTTCTTCGTACCCGAGGAGCAGTCACCCGCAGACCCCGAAGCAATGGACGTGTCTCCGTCGTACCCCGACTCGCGACGAGCCAGTGCCCAGCATGGTGCTCAAAGCGAGCGTGTGGCAAAGCAAGCCTGCGATCAGATGATTTCTCAGCAACACCACGACACCGCCTCCTCATACTATGACGACTCGTTCCGTGGGCAGCACATTGACCCTCGTCTGTCTTGAGCATAAAGACAGTCTTCCCCTCGGTCCTCTCCTCCACCCTCTTTTTCCTCTCTCCCAATGATACCCCTCCATTTTCTTTATTTTTGGATCATTTCAAAAAGCATTTCATTCTCTTTTAGTTGAGTTGTCTAGACTTATGCCGGCAAGCGGCTCGCACGATACCTTGAACTTTTTCCCTGTTGGTGGTCGGTGGTCAATGACCTCTTTGTCAGTCTGGATTTTGGGATTTAGGCATTTTGCGGTTTCTATGGGCTTTTTTGTATCATACACTTGTTTTTGTATATATTCCGGTTTAGTTTCTCTTATAACATTCTTTCTCTTTGATCGACATGGTCGTGGATATTTTCGGGCTGCTCTTGGTCTGAGAACTATATTGGCGTATCTGCCGCGAGGCATAAGTGCAAAATGGAATTACAAATACAATATTGCAGTCATTTTTGCGGATTTCCAATCAAGTCTCCTATTAACCCCGTCAAGCCACTTCTTAACTCCGGTTTGAGAGATACGGCACAGGATAGCTATCTTCTCATTAAACACGTAAGAGGACCATCCACTCAGCATTTGCACTTCTAGGGCTCGTACTACTACCACGTGGAAAGAGACATGGGGAAGTAAAGGAATCATCGCTCGCCAAAGCCCGGTTGCGGCGCCATTAGCATTGTTTTGGGCAGGAAAGAATCAAGCCACGCCATAAACAAAGATAGTCTATATTTATCGTGAGCAACTCGGCTATACAAGATGCAACCGGCAACCAGCAAGGGATGGGATGGGGAGGGGACGGGGGTGTATGGTGGTAGGACTTTCTCAGTCCCCCAGTGCTACATAACGGGAACGGACGCGGTAAGGTAGGCAAGGCAAGGCAGGTAGGTAACTAGGTAGGTAGAGTTTGCTGTGCCCTCGGCAAGCAGAAGGGCGTGTGGGTGTGTGTGCTGGTGCCCATTTTGCTCCGCTTTCTCTCCCAAAGGAAAGAGAAATGATCCAACCAGTTTGTCCTGCAGTCATCATCATTTGACAAGTGAAAAGCCCCGTAGGGCTGTGGGCGCGGAGAGAGGGGGGACCCTTTCTCTTCTTGCCTCTTTCCCATCCATGGCAACCTTTTGACAACGCAGAAATGCGGTGTAATTGAGGGAAAGCCAGAAGAGCACGAAGAGGAGGAGACGCATCTGCCTGGGGGGGGGG